>CM067508.1:27876296-28104960 GCA_034509495.1 Acestrorhynchus altus
CCACACCAACTTCGTGTAAAATGACCCCTATAAAACATGACACACAACGGAGCAGTTTCAATAGAAACTTTAATAATAAAAAACGTCCAGGCTGCCAGTTCAGTGCAGTGCTTGCCAAAATATCCCACCACCGTGGCAGATGAAACGTCACAGCAACACTACCCGTCACGTTTGCCAGACAGCCATGTGAATGGTTTGAATGGACTTTGTTCCGACACAGCCGCTCAACTTGAATAAGCTGTCCTTGGGAATTAAAACGACACGTCAGTGGCACCAGCACCACTGATATGTTGCTACAGTTAGATATCAGTGTCAGAAAACAACCACCACGACGCCAGAATGCTGGAACCCTGGCAGCTCTCGTTAGTAGTGAAGAGTCTTGTGGAAGGGGTCAGTGAACAGGAATCAAGTGAATGGGTTTCTACAGAAGTGATGATACAGTGAGTGTGTGACGTCTTGGGTTAGATCTGTGAAGACTCCACGTAGAGGGAGGAGTTCTTTGCCCGGGTCTGCTGACAGTCACGCTTCAGCATCCCACCAACTGCCTCCTCGATCTCCAACAGCCATGCTTTCTGAAAGAAACACACAAATCTGACTCAATATGCAGACCACCAATGCAGGAAATGAGTTAAACATCCAAGAGGTACGTTTCTTTTTTTTAAAACTTAAAGTAGCATTATGCCAGAATTGCTCCTGGGCTCCCTCTACAGTCAAGAACTGGAATTTGCACTTTGAGTCACTTAAGCACATAATTTACACAACACTAGTTCACAAGCTGAGAGATACAGATCTGTCTTGAAAAGTGAAGGAAACCAGGCTTGAGGTAGTAGAATAATATTACTGAAATATCATGTGAAATTATATTTTACAGAATACATCAACAGAGGGCGTCACTGAATGGAAGTGAAGATGGTGGAGCGAATAGTCTACTTGCGAGAGTTTGTGTTACAGACATTTGTTTTTCTACAAAAAGCAAACATGGATGAAGTTTTGGTGATTAGAAGATGTTGAAGACTACACTGTGCAACACCAATGGTAAGCTCCTGTACAACCATCCACAGTGGGATATTTGGTTCCCAATGCGAATGAACACTTCAGGTTTGAGAACCTATTTTTAGTGTTGGAAATGTGTAGGCTTTGCCTAAAACCAAGAAAGAGCTGTGAATGACAGTGATTAGTTCAATCTCACTCCTTCCTCTCCCTCGGGCGTCCCAGAAGTGTGCATATATACACTGTAGATGTTCAAGCCACTCAAGAGCCAATTTCATTTCATAATGAATGGACCAATAGAAATGCTCCAAATTACCTGCACTTTAAGAAGGTTTAGAAGTTAAAAAGGTTTTTTCCTTCTGCTGTAAAGTTGTCATTTTGGAGATGCACGTTTCCTGTGCGAGTGACCACATGTCTGACGTAATGAGAAAACCTGGCTGCAGTCATTCTGGATCTGTTGGTTTACCAGTAAACGTGTGCTGGTCAGCTACATTTGTGGTAAGAGGACACAGTAAATCCGATCCAGTCTTTGAAGCTTTTCTGGGACATTGGGTGGTGTTTTTGAACGTGACATTAAAAGTGAGATACTTGATCTGGACACAAACACTCCTGCTGACGTAGGCCGAGTGCTAAAGGCCTGATTGAGTGAGACTGGAGTCCGGCAGTGTGAGCTGAAGGAAAGCGGACACAGGACAGTGGAGAGTGTAATTACAGCAGGAATCAATGCTCCTTACTTTAGCAGATTCAGTCTGGGCCTGCAGAACGAACACGCCGATGCACTGCTGGTAGCGATTCTGATGCATTAGGATGAAGGAGTGGTGAAGGCCAGATGCTACAGAAAGTTGAGAAAGACACTAGTCAGTGTAACACTGAGCCTCTATTGCTGGAGCTTAAGTGTGAGACTTATAGAGGAAATCTGTAGTCTGGTTTAGTCTGGTTAACCTGTGGCGTTGAGCTGGTCTATGTTCCTGAGTTGCAGGCGATCCAGTGAAATGGGCTGGTCCAGCACAGTGAAGCTGCAGCCCTCCTGCAACAAATGCTCCAACTCCTGGCCAGCTGCAGGACGGAGGGGGTGTGCCTCCACCCCTCCAGACTTTTGCTGCACAGCACAACACAATACTGACTGAGACACGTATGCAAACCTCACAGCAATGCAAAATTGTTTAGAAAGCTTAAGTGGGACAGACAAAAGCACTAATTCCCTTGATTTCAGAAGAAACCATGAATGAGCAGGTGTCCCAATACCTTTGTCCATGTTGTCTACATGTTATACTGACCGCAGGCTGTGTGTTTAACCAATTTTCACAAAACTTCGTAGCTGTTCTCGGAGCCACTGACAATGAGTGTAATGTGCAGTAGCCCTTCTTAACAAAAAATAATGACTGTAATGAGCAGCTGCTTGAAATTCTTGAAATGGCATACCTTTTTACTTCGTTTGATCTTGGTGATCAGGAGGAATTCATCAAAAAGGAACAGGTAAACTTCATGCAGCTTTGCATTCTCTGTTTACACACATCAGCGATATGTATTGAGAACAGTAACAATGTGGTGTTTTCCATACATGTTCATATCCATCAAGAATGCTGACATACAACTGAATAAACAACATAAACACACCCTTCTAGATTTAAATCTCAAACCTGATTCAGTTCAATAGATATGTTCCCGTCCCAGCAGTTATACAAAGTAACAATAATAACAAAAACAATGTCTATAAAAACCAGTTATAAAATGTCTTTATCTGCTGCTCACCGGTCAGCACGAGCTTCCCCTCATACAGAAGAACACGGTTCGCCACCAGGTTTTCCAAAGTCACTGCCTTCAGCAAGTGTTTCAGACTCTGTAGGAGACGACAGGAACTGTCATACAACTGTTAATCATAAAGGATGACAAACTAATATCACCGATCCTCTCTAAACAGCAGCAGATGCAGTGTCCACTCAGTGCCTGGTTCTGGTAAAGTCTGGTTCTGCTTGAAAGTACTGTTTAGCACCGTTTCCTACTTTGTGAAATGGCACTTGCAGGATACCCACACAACTCCACTCGACTCCATTCTGCATTTTCCACTTTTCCATTAGGCAAATTTGGTATCTGGTGCCTAAAACCTGGAACCTTTTTAGTACCCGCAGGCTTGTGGTTCAGGGTGCGCAGATTATGGACTCAAACGTGGCATGTAAACCTCGCAGGCCTCTGATTGGTCAGAGAAAATCATCATTCTACATGATGCAGTGATGACCCAGCACTGTTGCTGTGCTTTGTGCTACTACTGTGTATATGCTGTTCAGGTTGCTGTGACATGTTATGAATTATTCATTCATAACCAACTCCTGACAAACATTGAAAAAACGCACTTTTTAACACTGTAATATATAACAGGATACATTGTGCTCTATAGACACAGAAGGGAATAAATATTATTGTGTGCCTGTTAGGAGGTAAAGTGTCCTTTTTTATTTTATAATAGAGCTGAAGAGCTTAAATACCAAACAGCCAGGTTAACCTGGCTAGCATGGCACACACACAGCTAACTAACGTAGGAGAAATATCTGGTACCATTACAGTATTTGCCTTTCAGTGGATATCACTTAATTTCTGAAATCATACTGGCGGCTGATTGGTTGGGCTATGGAATAAACAAAAATTGATTTTGGACCAATACATTTAAAGAAATTGGGAAAAAGGATTGTCCAAATGGCATTCACATCACTGAAAGCAACACTTCCGACCGTCTGTTTGCACACCCCTCCGGACGTTTCAAGCTACCTACCCGGATTTGAAGGCAAAATGTATGGTTTCAGATTATTTTTAGCATGTGAGCTGGAAGTATTTCTTTGTTGATATCATAGGAAATGGTTAACTGTGTGGAATACTGCAGTGTGGGGACGTAACCAAAATATTTACCGGAAATGATTCATTTTACTCTCTGAATAGAGTCGGTTTAAACAAAATCGCCATTTAAAATCAGAAAATGTTAGTCATTTCGAATCTGTAAACCTATACAGCCCGTTATTTTAGCGATTTGTGACAGGACAGCTCTGTTCACAGGGAGCTGTGGTAGTGGAAAACAAAGCAGGCGTCAGCAAGTACAGCTCAGTAGTGTCGGTATCATGCAAAAGTGCCAAATATGTTGTAAAATTAGGAACAGCTTCCCAGAAACAGATTCAGTCATAGTTTGTTTTCATTTATCAGCTCAAACAGAGATACAGATTGTGTTAAAGAAGGTGAACCTCTGGAACATGTGTCTTCTTGTCTATTTCCCACACTGGGAGCCACACCAAGGCCTCCTTCAGCTGCTTGACTCTCTGGTAATTATCCAGCCATTTGACCTTGCCCTCCAGATCATCTACACACACACACACACACACAACATGAGACAGAAAGAGACAAAATATGACTGTTCTGTTTGATTCTTTAGCACCAAATGGACTGAAACAGGTCTTTCAGTGCCGTTAACGAAGCTCATCCACACTTTTCCAGCTAATGTTACTGGCTTTCTGCTTTACAGTTGGATTGCCACGTTTGCAACTCATCCTTTTAGTCACAAACTCTTTTCATTTAGCATTATTCTCCAAATGTTGGTTGCAAAACAGCTCAATCATTCTGTGACACAAAAGCCTGAGATAATAGTCTCACGTCCCACACCCAGAGGAGGATTGACCCATCCTGGTCATACGTGCAGATATCACCTGCAGTCACAACCACATCACACACTGGAATACATGAAAGCAGACACACCCTCATAACGAGTGTTGAAACAAGCTGCCCTGTTCCTGTAATGCTACGCAACTGATGCAGACAAAAACTTTCACTTTGAGTCAATTTGTCAAAGCCTGCCAGGCTTGTTCTAACACAAGCGCACAGGGTTACATGTCAGGACACGCTGGCAGTCTGAAGGAAGCACATTATCTTAAATATACATTATGGTAATGAAATATGGAGAAAACTTCCAACAATGGAACAGATGGTTTCTAATTGTTCAGAGGACTTTTTAACTCCCTTCCCCGAATCCCTTCCTCATACTTATCTACAAACTTTTCTGAAGGTCTGAGATCTCTTTGGATGTGGACACAGTGATGCCACTCACTGCAACAATCAAGAGAAAGCCAAACTAATGTCTGAGGTTTAAATAAGACCCCACAACAGTGGTCAAACTCATGACCCATGCATACACTAGCTGCTATAGTACAGGGGTTGGAGAATGAAACTGAAACGCCCGTCATTTTAGTGTGGGAGGTTTCATGTATAAATTGAAGCACCCTGGTGGCCAATCTTCATTAATTGCACATTGCACCAGTAAGAGCAGTGTGTGAAGGTTCAATCAGCAGCTAAGAGCACAGTTTTGCTCAAAATATTGCAATGCACACAACATTATGGGTGACATACCAGAGTTCAAAAGAGAAATTGTTGGTGCACGTCTTGCTGGCGCATCTGTGACCAAGACAGCAAGTCTTTGTGGTGTATCAAGAGCCACAGTATCCAGGGTAATGTCAGCACCACCACGAAGGACCAACCACATCCAACAGGATTAACTGTGGACGCAAGAGGAAGTTGTCTGAAAGGGATGTTCGGGTGTTAACCCGGATTGTATCCAAAAAATGTCCTTCCAAAGACGAACTGACGCTGCATTGGCTGCAAAAGGAGACCCTAGTACACCATCCTAATCAATTATTATGATCTAAAACCAGGTGTTTCAGTTTCATTGTCCAACCCCTGTACTTATGATTATTGTTGTTATTATTATTATTTATTATTATTAATTATTATTATTATTATTATTATTGACTGAGTAGAGAGCAGCTTCAGGCTCCATACAATGGAGAAAATTAAAAATGGAGATACGTTAAATGTCTCCATTATCTATGTTGTATCCAACTCTTTTTTTTTTTGAGTGATTGTTTTTTAAACTCTGAAAACATTAAGAACAGTGAGGTGTTCTAACTTATTTTTTCCATACTGATATTGAGCAAATGTGCACAATATGAGAACCATCAACTTTTATGCCAAAGTAAACTACTACCTAAAACCAGTATATTGCTGCAGCCCTAGTTATGAGACTGAAGAACTAAACCCTACAGGTTTACAAGCCATCTTTTACTGTATATATGGAATATACCCAGTATATATAATATACTGGTTTTAGGAATACCATGGTATGAGAACCACCTATGCAAATAAAAGCAATAACCTTTTGGCTCTGTACCAGTCACGCCAGCTCCCAGTGGTGTTGGCCTTATTCTGATGACACTTAGCAAACTGGAAAAGTGAGCTGTCACTTGACAGTTATCATTTGTAATTTCTGCTGCAACATGAGTGTTTAAATCTGACGAGATGTGAGTGGGTTGAAGCTGGATGATTATCAGGAGTGATAAATATGGCTCATCAACTGGGTGTAGAATGGATAGAAAGCCTGCGCTTCACATTACAGTGTAACAGGTGTTCCTTGCACCAGCACACACCCATCACCAACACATGGATGACTCAGCAGGTAGCAAACAAATGAAAGCCAGGTGTGTTGTACGGAAAATGGACTCAAGGATGGAGATCAGGAAAGGCTGGTCTAGAATAATAACAGTGAAGACAAAGAAGCTCAGACAACAATAGGAGAGCAAATAAACAGAGAAAGAGTAGCTTTTGGTCTTCTTCAGAAAGTACATTAAAGATCTTCTGTGCATATACTTACATATAGCTTGGTCCACCAGCTCCACCACGCTCTGCAGACCACCTTCCTCTGCCTCACCGCTGCTCCTCCTCTCAATGTTCTTCAGGAGCAGAGGGTAGCGGGTGAACCTCTGCAGAGGAACCACCAACAGGTCCTTCAACTGCAGCCTGCGACACTGCTCCTTTCTCTCGCACCACTGGAAAAGAGGTGAAATGGATGCAATGAACTGACTAACGAGATAAACTCTCAAAATCAGACAGATATTCAGCTTAACCAGGGGTTCCAAAATATTTGCACACAATTGCATAAGTTAGAATAAACAATAGGGCTCCATTCTAACTTCAAAAGTGTTCCAGAAGTGTCTGGAAAGTTGGTGACAGTCATCTTAACAGATCTTTGATCTAATGATTCTGCTCCAACCAGTGTTTATATTTACATGGTGCTTGAAAGTTTGTGAACTTTTCTGCAGAAATGTGATCTAAACCTTCATCGGATTTTCACACGAGTCCTTGAAGTAGATAAGGAGAACCACAGAAAAGGAGACTAACGAGTACACTCAGTCATTTAATTATGGAGGAAAATGATAAGAATATGACTCGTCTCTGAGGGGTGAAAGGAATGATCAGATCATCTGATGGTGAAATTACAATCTCGTGTTTTCAATCAACGAGACGATAATCATATATGAGTGGTGTCATAGATGAGATTTCTGAGGAGCTCAGAAGAAAAACTCACCAGGCTGGAAACGGTTACAAAACCATCTTTGGACGCCACCAATCCACAGACATTTATGGCCATTATTGTCCTCCCCAGGAGTGATCAATCAACAAAGATCACACAAAGAGCAAAGGCCCTTCTCACATTGATTAATATTAATCTTCATGAGCACACTGGACAACAGTGGTGTGAACGGCAGGGTTGCAGGAAGAAAGCTGCTACTCCAAAAGGAACAATGTTTTGTGGATGGATGAGACAAAAACATCTTTTTGGTTTAAATGAGCAGCATTATGTTTAGAATCCTGCATTCCAACATAAAAACCCCCTCCCCCATCTATGAAACACAGTGATGATAGTATCAGTTTTGGGCCTGTTTTCTGCATCTGGGCCAAAATGGGCTGCTATCAATAATGGAACAATGAATTCTGAATTATACCAGCAAATTCTGAGGGAAATTGTCTGGACATTTGAGCTGAATCTCAAGAGAACATGCACCAAGACAATGACCCTAAGCACACAAGCCATTCTACCAAAAACAAAAAATTAAGGAAGAAAAACGTTAATGCTCTGGAATGACCCAGTAAATGTCCTTTTTATAAAATCTTAATCAAATAATCTTTATCCAATAAAAATGTTTTGGAAGGACCAGAAACAAACAGTTAATGGGAGGAAACCAACCAACATAACAGCTGTTTTCTACCTGAAAAATGGTAAGAAAATCTTTCAAGTCTATGTACAGAACTAATCAACAATTTTAAGGGGGTCACACCAGATACTGAAAGCAAAGGTTCATATATTTTTTTATAAATAAAGTCATATTTATCAAGAAATATAGAAAATTCACACTTCACGCCTCACAGTATTTATTTATTTATTTTATAAAACAGTTTCTATAGGGAGTCCAGTTTATTTCCATATAATTAAAAAATATAAGCCTGCTGTGTCATATGTGTATTTAAGTTCCTTTTTCAGTTGTTCTAGGTCACCTTTTTTTTTATGTCACCGTGTGTGTTCTGCCTTTCTGTTCTCCAGTTTGTACTTTTAAATAAATATTCAATCCCGCGAGTACGTCCACCTCCTTGCCTGTTCATCTGCACACCGTGACAGAAAACCTGACTAAAATGAGCCTTTCGGCGTGGGTCCTCTTGTATGGGACTCAGGAAGCCTCCAAAGCCTGTGGTCTCCGCTAATGTCTCCCCCTTGCCGACGAGGCTTGCTGATACACAGTTAGTGGAGGTTCTGGGCTCAAAAATATGGGAGTTCATATGGAGCTTCTTGGATTTTGCACAAACTACCATCAAACAATCCAACACCTGTCACATGTTGGTGTTGATTTTTAACAGGACGAAATGAGATCAACATCACGATTATCCTATTTATTAAAAGTCGATCGTAAATGAAAATGACATTTAGATCAGCCCCACAGCACAGCTCAACACAACCCATGAAGGTGAAGTGAAAGTCATTTAAAAGCACCAGGGGGACAACAGTTGTGGCAACACTTTCAGAGAGAAAGTTCAAAATCTATGGGCTGTTCTGACCTACAGAGCAGTACTCTGACCTGCACTCTGCTCTGAAACCTGTCCTGTGTCACAGGGCTGCCCTCGTCATCAGGCCAAGTCTTGATTCCCGGCTCACAGTGGACGGGTCTAGTGTACCTTCACATAGGAGCTGAAGTCCTCCCTGGTCTTCAGGCTGTCCAGGTAAAGAATGGCTGTAGTGTAGTTCAGACAGTACTTTTGCAGACAGTGGCAAATGCTCTCTCCAAAGGCCTGCAAAAATAGTCAATAGGAGACAGGGGTCAGACATCCATTGACATCCATTGCTAAATTAATATTAACCCTTTACTATCTTCACTAAGATAAGACTTACTTGTTTTTCATATTTTTTATTTGCTTGGATCAATAATAAAAAAAATTGGTGGGTTTGTAAAGACCCCATCATTTTTTAAATGTACACCTCTCCCAAGTGTTGGAGGAGACGGGCTCGTCTTCACCATCCTAGAGTCGGGAGCATCACGTGTGATGGGGGTTCTTTTCTCCACCAAAAGGACTCTGGTTCTTGACCTGGTTCTGTTCAGGTACATAAGAACCTTGGTACTTATCAGCAAATCAGCCCGCGTTTACATCAGTGTTAATGGAACCAAGGTTGTGTCAACAGAGGGATTTCTCCTTCCACGTTCGTAGAAAAGTCCTCTTTGTGGTAAGATCAGAACACAAACCACTGTGCCTGTGTTAACCAGCATCATGTTGTGAATGATGTGGGGAAAGAGTTCCATCTACCCACCCAGTGAGGGAGAGCAGGCCAATTTCTCCAGCTGCCAATAGCAAGCTGAAAATGTGCTCTAACACAAACCTGAGCAAATCAATGAACGTTTAACAGTATCTAATGGAGGCTTTACTATCTGGACCACAATCGGAAACTACGGGTTGGAGTTTGGGGTGGTTTGGCTACTGGAGCCTGAAGCCAAGCATGAGTAAAAAGAAATGGATGTACGGGAGGAGACGGGGTGGAGGAGGGAGCAAAGTGTTTATCATGAGGGAGAAGTGAGAGTGGAGGGTACTTATATGGCAGAAGTATATTCAGTTATGTAATAACTCTGGAATACTGTGGATAAAAACTGCTTAAATCATGAACCAAAGAATATAGCAGCATCCCAAATTTTAAGAAGAGCCAATTTGTCCCATTTCAACCAAAATCAAACCACCTTCGGAGCTGTTGAAGATTGGCGTGCAGACTGATCGTTACATAGCAACACCTGACAATGAAGAAGCCCAGGCTCCAATCTCTCCAAATTGAAGCTCAAATTACTGTTAAAATTGGATCAAATTGGATCAATAATGCACAAAATGTGATTTTCAGCTTGTTCTGGCTACTGCGCTTAGAATTTATCAGTAACCAGAAAGCTGAACAGTGTCTTTGTGTTGAACAGCAGAACTTAATCTGTAAACAGACTGCTGTGGAGGTGCCAGAGGGCAATGAATGAGTCGCATGTATTTGTGCATTTCGCCAACCCCTGATCTAAAAAAATATATATATTATTATTTTCTAGGTCTACTGTGAGACAAACCATTTCTTCCTGCCACCAGGTTAAATATAGGGTATATATATATATATATATATATATATATATATATATATATATATATATATATATATATATATATATATATATATATATATATATGTGTGTATCAGAGCGATATTACAAAAACGATATGTTCATGAATCCATACTCACCTTGTTCAGGAGTGCAAGGAGAGTCTGTGAGATATCGGTTTCTGGAGTTGCCCACAACTCTTTAAACAAACGCAGAAGACTGGACAGGAAGCCAAAGCTAACCTGCAATCAGGCAATGAAGACACAACGTGATCATACACTGCAATCCACACTTTATCCAACTCAATACTTAGAGGTGTACTTTGATCATACCAAACAGAGCTCATTAAGGTTGGCAAACAGCCTCCAGGAATCAATGTCTTGTAAACAATCTCTCAACTGCAGGTCTGAAAAGGTGGTCAGGAAAACCTGCAAACCGACAAAAGACAAATCCTATTTAAACAGTGAAAAAGTGTCTATATCTACTGTTCCATGCGTCCTCCTCTATTAATAACACAACTACAGTGATTCTGTTGTTGATTTATTTGCTTTGAAAATAATGAGCGGAGGGATTCGGTGCTCTAATGCACTAGCACTATGATCCAAAGATCAAAAGGTAGAATCCCGGCTTGTAATCAGCAGCTGGAGTCCGAGAAAGCACAATTGGCTATGTTCTCTCTCAGTGGGTAGATGGTGCTCTCTCCCCACCTCACACCCACAGTGATGCTGGCCGGAACAGGCAGCTGTTTGCACTTTCCTCCGGATATGTTCACTGTCCAGCAATAATGCAATGGGCACGGTAAAAAAAAAGAGGCAGTGGCTGACTTGGATTGGAGGAAGCAGTTGCTTGCGTTCACCCTCCTAGAGTCAGGAGCATCGTATGTGATGAGGGTCCTAATGAGTTTGAATAATTGGCACTTACAATTTTTCTAAAAAAAAAAAAAAATATATAAGACAACCTACATTTGGAGCAATGCATGTTTTTTTATGATTACAAATCAATAATATGTGCCTATTAATCCAAACTCCATTGATTTCTTTCACAGTGAAAAGGAACCAACTCCCTCTTTCACAGATCACAATGATAGAATCTTTCATCTTTGATATTGTGATGGAAAAATGGAAGCACATGGAAAGCTCCAGTTTTACATGCTGAGACATTTACTCCTATAACTCTTCTGGAGACTGATTAGCAACTTAAGCAAAGACCTTGAATGTGTTTTTGATAAGATTAGTCATGGTTGGTGTCTTAATCACACTTAACACGACTGCATCTCAGAAATTGAATATAAAGTTCATAACTGTTCATAATTATTTCAAAATTGTAAACAGTCATTTAATTTGTTAAATGTAAAGTGAAATATGTGAAAGCCTTGAAGTGATTGTCAAGAAAAGATGAACTTGGAGAGCTTCAGAAGGAGTGGACTGAAGCTGGGGTCAGTGCATCAAGAGCCACCACCACAGACATCTCCAGGAACGGGGCTGCAGCTGCAGCATTCTTAATGTCAGGCCCCTCCTGAAGCAGATATAGCATCAGAAGCATCTGACTTTGGCAAAAGACTTTTCCAAGTCTGTGATGGTTTAGGGCTCCATGTCATCTGCTGGTGTTGGTCGACTGTGCTTGATCAAGTCCAGAGTTGATGCAGGGTCTACTGGGGGATTTTAGAGCATCTGCTGAGATACTGGTTTCCTGCTCACAATCCCAAAATGTCTTAAATATCTAATAAAAAGCTCTGATAATTTGAAAAACTGGATTTCTGTTTTTCATAAGCCATCAAAGCTGATCAAATGTAAAGCAAAAAAAAAAACAAAAAAAAAACAGTTTAGGATTATACCACAGTTCCATCAGTCCAGTCCTTATGACTCCTTCTTATTATTGCCTAATGTGTACCTCTTTCAGCACCATCAGCTGATCTAGGAAGTAAACACACTCGCTAGTGAAGAGCTCCCAGATTGCCTTTTGTCTCTTGTGTGCTCTGGGGTCCTCCTCAACCCTCAGCTCAGGCTGGCCTTTCAGAAACTCCTCCAGAGTCAAGTCCTAAGTGGTGAAGGAAAGAAAGTGTAGAATTTCAGGGATGTGAGGTTCTTACGACAGCAACCATATCCCAAAGTGGAACACATGCAACACCTCAAACTAAAAAGCTGTAACAATAATGTTTACACAATGTTCAGGGCACTGAACCGAAGACTTCACGCACTAGAACAGCAGAGACAGTCTGTTTGGGAACACCATGCAAAGTTCACACCATGCATTCTGAACAGTCACTGTGTTGGTAAAGATGCAGGCGTGACCAAACATCGACACTGGTATGTCTTAGAAGGTTTGTGGCAATCACATTCCAACCTTCCAACTGGCATACCAGTCTTCTACAGCCTGTCAGCAAAAACATATTTTACAGGTATGTTTTGGCCCTCCAAGGCAAACACTGTAAATATGCAAACACACTTAATATGCAACAATGGTTTGATCTTTCTTAGGTTAGATGTAGCATTTTCACTTGGTCATAGGGAGTACTAAAAACCCTTGACCCTTGACCTTGGTGTCATAGTATCTGAATATGGAATAAATCAGAGCTATTACTTTCAGTCCACCCTCAGGCACAGCTTGGTAGGGTAGCACCAGAATTATAATATTCGCCCTAAATGCAACAGGCAGCACAATGCAATGAAGCCAGTACTGGTGTAATATGCTCCATTCTTTTGGTCCCAGTAAGCACCCAAGCTGCCATGTTTGGACCAACTGCAGCCGTGTCATAGCCCGACATGTAAATAAACTGTGTCAACAAGTCATGATGACACAAAAGCATGAACGATCCCTCTCTGCTGAAAGGAAAGCATTTTTCTGATTTATTTCTGATTTCTTAGGGTCTTAACATGAGAAGGTTAATTGAGAATCAAAAATTTTACCCACATATCTAAGACAAAAATGTATGCTTGAGGCCAGTGAGTCAAGCTGCTTCTCTATCTCCCAGGCCACATTTTCAGGGTCTAAAACCAGTGCCCCTAATAGCACAGTTTCATCAATCCTGTCTATTTGACTGGTCCTTATTGTTGCCTAATGTGTTAAAATGCATTTTCACTCCAAAGCTCTTCTTTGTAACTCAAATGTAACTCCCACTGTCTGGATTACAGGTTCTGATGTCACCATAACCTTACAAACTTATTAACCACAGAAACTGGCCAGATCTGTCCAAAATCACTGACAGCAACGCTGATTTATATGGATAATTACAAAGAGAATCCAGAACAACTGCTCTAATCTAAAGGTCTACCTGACTCTTCTGGTCTTCTGGAGATCACTGTTGCACCATTATTGTTATTTATTCAAGGGCTCCTTCTAACACCAGCTCTACAAGAAGTGTGTAAAAGCTAGAGCTTGCACTTGTGTACCTTGTACTGCTGGAAATCTGTGTCTCTCCATTCCTGGATCTGAAGGGACGCCAAGCATTTGTCAACATCTGCAGAGGTGTGTGTCTTGGCTTTAGTCTGGTGGAAAAGAGTATAGAATTGTAAAACACCATTGTGGTCATGTCTGCTGTCCCATGACATCATAAAACACACACACACACACACACACACAAAGGTGCATTTATCTAAAAAAAAAACCCACACACCCTTTACAAGGTCTGGAAATTTCCATATCTTTGTCCTTCATTTTACCTAATGAAGTCCCTACGTGACAGGCATATTACACCCTGTATGTAGTCACATGACAATTTGGGAATTTGTATAATTGTGACCACACATTCCAAATGGTGGTGTGCTTGATTCGCCCAGATAAACAGCTCCTTTTCAAAGCGTGTTGTTGTTTTTAAAAGGTATGTTTACAACCCATTTACAAATTCTAATGATTTCATTTAATGTCATAAAACTTATTTTGACCCAATTTTGAAATTAGAGCTAAAAATAGTTTGTGTGACCTATATGTTACACTGGGATTTTAACCTTAAAACAGTTCGAGGATACGCCATGTGACCTCTGTCACAATAAGAAAAATGCTTAATGCATAATTTAAATGATTTCCTTATTTTGAATAAATGTTCATTCTGTTATTCAGTTCAAAGCATATTTAAGTTAATATAAGCATAAAAAGAATTAATAATTATAAATTCATTAATTTATTAACAGAATTTGTTAAATATTGAACTCATCCTGGATTTATCTGAAATTTTGTTTTAAGCATTTCAAACAAACATCTGACTGTCCTATTTTAAGCCTACTTAAATGTCATTGTGTTTACTTGTAGTACAAGCGGCAAGTACCGATACAGCCTTAAGGATGTACTGGATATGACGGGGCGTTTTGAGGGATGTGAAAGTATCTCGGATGAAGACCCTCAAGACCCTTTATACACTCCCAGCAACAAAGACACGGAGACTAATAAGTCAAGTGGCTCTGATGATCCAGCCAACCATTTCCCTGGAGAAGGAAACCATCTGAACCCCCTGAGTGCACATTCAAAGGAAGGAGTGTCACACCTCCACATGATCTTCATAGTCCGCTGGACTACTTCAAACAGTTCATTAAAGCAGAAATGCTTCAGTTACTGATGGAACAAACATTTGTATAGTGTACAAAAATCTGAATGCCACAGGAAAGTTAACACCACTGGTAAAGAACTGGAAATATTGATCGGACTTTACTTGCACGTGCATCTTTGCCAAAATGTCTGGAAATGGTGCATCCTGGGAAAATGACACAAGGTGTCCCATGGTGACAAAGAATGTCACGCAACCATTTTCAGAACTTGCTGTCATGTCTACATTTCACAGACAACACGGATTTGCCAAATAGGCAAGAAGAGGATAAGTGCTGGATGATCCGTCCATGGCTTGATATATTCTGCAAACAGTACCTAGAGATCACCCCTTCAGAGGGACACACAGCCCAAGAAGGCAGTATGTGAAAGGCATCAGGAATCCTCTGTGATTTTCAGGTTTATCAATGTGGCACTAGGAAGAAAACCTTACTTAGCATGGGAAGTGATGTGATCAAGCTGTGTATTTCTTTACATTTGACCACTGGTCTTCGAGTCTTTTCAGATCTACTTTGTTGGAACACTTTGAAGCAATCGCTTGGCTGGTTGTCACCTCGAAGATGAGAAAAGTCTTGCCAAGAGAAGCAGAGGATCCTCTGACGCCAGGGTAGAAAACGAGGAAAGCATTACTATTGTCAAGTGGTATGACAACAAACCTGTTACCTTGATCTCCTCCTATTTTGCAAATCAGCCTCAAGACAAAACACAACATTGGAGCAAATCAGACAAAGCATTCGTGGAGGTCAACAGGCCACACATCGTGAAGGAGTACAATGCATTCACGGGGGGAATACATCTCCTTGATGCCGGCATCGCAAGGTACAAGTATCACGTGACGCCACAGAGATGGTACCTCTACCTTTTCTGGCAAACTAACATGGTAGGCATTGAAAAATCTACTGCTGTGAAGCAGACGTTGCTACTAGCCTGATTCTTGTGCAGTCACAAAGGGGACGCCCTTCACTTAATGCCACATCACCATAACCACCACCCAATGGATCTGTGTTCTTATGGGTTAAATATAATCTTTTGTGCAACAAAGCACAAAAACCCGCCAATATGTTAAATAGCTGAGAAGACCCTTAGGACAGAATAGGTTCAAGCCTAAAAAGTAGGAATTTCACCAGTTCACCCACTTCAGAAATCATAAATTAGCTTGAACATCTCCAGCTGAGAAATGACATGCAATACAAAAGGTAATTTAATTAACAAGGGACAATGCATAACATTCAGGATCACCAACCTTGAATTACAATTCACTTTTACCAAATTCGTTTTCTTTAATGGTGAGCTGAAAGTGCAGTCTGCAGTGCACAGATGTGTTGTGTGAGCAGGTGAAAGCAGAGAACTGAATTCTTAAGAGGGGCAAGGACAATCTTGTGCTTGCTAGATAAGACACTGTCAATAAGAGGTCAGCATGACCAAACGGCAACTTCAACATTGAGTGTAAAAGCATTCAACAATGCAAAGTGAACAGTAGGACTAGGGCTGCACAATATATCGTTTTTAGCATCATCACTGCAATGTAGAAATGTGCACTGGTCACAACACATGATTTACAAGATAACAAGACAAATTATATAATTGAGGACATGCTACATCTTTTAGGATACATTTTTTTTTGTAATACTGCAATATATGTCACAAAACAACAAAATATATCAGTGTAAGTTTTTACAATAAGTAGGATAATAGTAGATGTCTGATTTGATCCAGAGCACATTTTAAATGATCAGGGGTTGGATTCACTAAAGTGTTTTTCTGATATTCTCAAAAACACATGTACACTCATTGACCAAAAACGTGCACCAAATGCTTCCCTCAGTCCAATTATTTCCTTTCAAGGCTGTCAACTGGGCAAAACCTCTTTCACTGCTTTGTCGAGGCATCTCTCAGATGTACACTACCCAAAAGCAGCATCCGAGAGCCTGGATGCAACAGAAACCTAACGGACCTCATCAGACCACACCTGTAAACGTTTACATCTGTAAACATATCTGTTTTGCAGCTATTCATATCCGGGTGCATTTTTGGGTTAACGAGTGTGCTTAAGGTTAAAACGGGAGCATGTCTTCTCAAAATTGGCTATATTATTTCTGAATACACAAATAACAGATTTGATTAATTCACATAGATACACATCACTGAACCAATCAGATCAGACTGCAGACAATGAACCACTAATGGATCAGTGACACTGAAGCCTGTATGCCCAATACTATGTTCACTATTGTCCCTGTATAGTCTTTTTCTTTTTCTTTTCTTTACTATATGTCTTAAATGAAGTAGTTTAGTGGAGTCCTTGGTGATGACACTATAAAAAACACGTCTGGTTTGGTGTTCTTTAACTATGCAGGCCTGTGTAACAGTGTTTACCTCTCTCACATGTGCTGTTTGCCTGCTGTGTGTTTTATGAAGGGTGACAGAAAGTGAAGAAAAAGAGGACATGCAAATCTGCTTTAGCTCTAAGTGGGTCAGTGAACAATGTGCACTGGACCTCAGCTGAGCAGGCCAAAGTATTGGCAGGGTTTTTCCAAGAATGCAGGCAACACAGTCACACTTTAAGCCTAAAACGTGTGCTTTTCACCTACCGTACTACGCCTCGAAAACGGCCACTTGGACTTCTTAGTATCTGTACAGTAGAGCAGGTAAAACAGAAATAAGTGTGTTTGAAGAAAATGCTATTACACATAGGAATCTGCTTATAACATGTTTACAGTGTCATGCAAAAGTTTGGGCACCCCCAGCCAACTGTTCCTGTGAATAGCTAAATGACTCAAATTAATCTGATGAGGCATAAAGTTAAAGGCAAAGCAGTTCTTCAATATTTTAAGCAAGCCTGCATGCAACCACTGGCTGCACCACAAGCCCAAACAGTTGGAAAGGTCCTCTTTTCATAAATTTTTTCCACACACATTTTTTCCCCAAACAAACCTCTACTATGCTGCCATAGAGTTCTAATTTAACTAAGACCACAGGAGTTGTTTTGAGTCGTGCTTGTTCAGCTGTTCCCTTGAAAGCCCCTATAAACTGGTTTTGAATGGGCTTAAGTGAGCAAGTTTTTCTCTGCCAGTTCACAGTAAATTTATCAAAAACATTAGATAAGAGAATGATGAAAATGAGAACACATGAGCTTAAAAACAAAGGAAATGTGGTGATGCAGGAATTTTTGTTTTTGTTTTTACAAAATATCAGCCTGACCTCCACTGTTAACGGTCGTTTCATAATTACAGTAGACACTGATGAAACAGCTAAATGAAAACCCTTCGTCAACTTCTTTTTGCCTGATCCTGCTTTGTGGGCATTCATTCTCTTCATTGTCAGAATTCTAGGCAGTTAATTAGAGCCAAAACCCAAAGGTGGTTACTGAGTCAGACGAAGAGTCAGAACATTTAAGAAATTGTTTTAAATAAAATTTGCATTAAATAAAATCTGGACTATCCTAGCTTTTCTTTGCAATAACCAGGTAATTTACGTCTGAGGCCTTGATAAATTAACTGAGAGCTCAAATATACCTTGGAGAAAAGTATTGGGACACCTGTTCAGTCACTGTTTCCTCTGAAAGCAAAGGTATTTAAAAAGTTTATCCTTTGATTTTGTTAGCGTAAGTGTCTCCTTTTCCTGGCCAGGAAAAATGTTCTACTAGATATGGAGCATCGCTGTGAGCATTTGGTTGCATTCAGTACCAAGAAAATTGTACATCTATAATGCTGACATAAAATTGTACCAAAAAAAAAAAAAAAAAAAAAAAAAATGTTAAATTGTTGAAAATCTTTCTTTTTATTTTTACACCTGTTTGAGGTTGTCTTCTACTCACTCAGCTCTTCAAAGTAACAGATTTAACCAGCAGTGCCCAAACCACTGGTCACGATACATGTTAGTATCTGTATACCTTATTACAATAAAAAACTAAAGACAGATGTGATAATATTCAAACAGGTATACCATGTTATTAAAAACACACAATTCTATTTCAAAGAATCTTTTAAATACAGGGACCATGAAACTGAAACACCTGGTTTTAGACCACAATAATTTATTAGTATGGTGTACTAGGGCCTCCGTTGGCGGCCAAAACAGCGTCAATTAGTCTTGGGAATGACATTTTTTGGATACAATCCGTGTTAGCACCCGAACATCCCTTTCAGACAGCTTCCTCTTGCGTCCACAGTTAATCCTGTTGGTTGTGGTTGGTCCTTCTTGGTGGTGCTGACATTACCCTGGAAACCGTGGCTCTTGATACATCACAAAGACTTGCTGTCTTGGTCACAGATGTGTCAGCAAGACGTGCACCAACAATTTGTCCTCTTTTGAACTCTGGTATGTCACCATAATAATGTGTGCATTGCAATATTTTGAGCAAAACTGTGCCCTTACCTGCTAATTGAACCTTCACACTCTGCTCTTACTGGTGCAACGTGCAATTAATGAAGATTGGCCACCAGGCTGCTCCAATTTAGCCAGGAAAATGACAGGTGTTTCAGTTTCTTTGTCTAACCCTTGTAGGTCCCTGCATTTCGAGACTTTTGAAAAGAAAATGACTTAAATGTGATATGATAATATAATATCATGATAATATAATATCATGATAATATTGTACACTGTGGTTAAATTCATCACAATTCTAGCTATCTTACATTATATTAACACATGCCTAACCACAATACTGGAATAAACAGCAAATGTGTGCACTTGACTGAATAATCATGCCTATTATGACATGACTAACCTGAATATGTGGATCGGTTTAAAAGGTCTGCAGCACCGTTGGAAACAAAGAGATCACCGGGGGAAACATCCAATCCAGGAAGAGTCACAACCACAGAGCTACGCCTCCTCTCCTGTAACCTGCCGGGAGCAGGGGGTGTGGCACAAGCAGAAAAGAGAAAGAGAGTGAAAGAGAATGTTACAGGGAAATTCAGAACATTCCAGTTCCAGAGGCTAACGATCACTGAAAGCATGACAGAGGAGTTAGTGGCAGATGAGTTTAAGGAATCTATAAAGCTCAAGGTTTTATTTTGGTTGCTCCTCCACTGTGTGTGTGTGCAAATGTGGATCTGTGGTTACAATATAATCACAAACCTTGATCTGTTTGAAGATATACAATCATTATGACAGCACCTCACTAAGGTTAATAAAACAAGGCAGATACAGATATTTAGTTAAATCTAAATAATGTAAATTAATAAAGGCAAAGAGGAAAGTGTAAATACTTCCGTGACATCTGCACATGCCTAGAATGCTTTTTATGAGCAGGCTACATCATCGCGGACATGCTTTACCAAAGATGAAACGGGAAGATCTTATCTAGTGAATGTATAACAAGCACCCGTATCCATTAAGGGTGTAAGAAAATATTGATATATCAATTTGATATATATGACCCACCAAGACATTTTCCTTTAGAATTTGCTGGTACAATTCAGATTTCATTATTCTACTCAATGATGGCATGCCATCCTGGTCCATATGCAGCAAAACATGCCCAACCAATGATACTACCACCACGATTCGCAAGTGGGAAAGGATTTTTATGCTGGAATGCAGTGTTTTCCTTTCTGCAAACATAATGCTTCTATAAAAACCAACAATCTTTGGTTTCATCTGTCCACAAAGCACTGTAACAGTAGACTTCTGGTGTGTCTGTGTTCTCTTTAGCAAACTGCAAATGGGCAGCACTGTTCTTTGTGGAGAGCAGCGTCTTTCTCCTTGCAACCCTGTTGTTCAGTGATGTCCTGATGGTGGACTCATGAACAATAACATAAGACTATGTGTGAAAGGCTTTAGCTGCTTAGAAGTTACCTTGGGTGTCTTTCTGACCTCAAGAACTATTATACGTCTTGCTCTTGGCATGTTCTTTGTGGGTCGACCATTCCTGAGGAGGGTAATAATAGTGTCAAATTTCCTCCATTTGAAGACAACCTGTCTGACTGTGGATTGGTGGAGTCCAAATTCTTTAAAGATGGTTTTTTAACCTTTTCCAGTCTTATGAGCATTAACTCGTTTCTGAGGTCCTCAGAAATCTTCTTTGTTCATGCCAAGATACACTCCTGATCCACTTTACTACTTTTGACACAGATATGTCATTTATGTCTGATTTGTTTCTCCTTTTTTTCCTCTTTTCTTTATTTTTATTATTATTGTTGAGGGGAAAACATTAATAAAGGAAGAAAAAGAGAAAAGACATACCAAGATATGGGACTGACAAAGGTCTGACTCTGTGTGTACCTTTTGACGCATGTGTCTGAAAGTTTGAAATATGTCCTGTATTGACACTTAAATGTCAATAAATAAAGAAAGGAAATTGTGTGGAAATGAGGTTCTTGGGAATAAACTATGGAGTCAAATTAGGGTCTTTAATGGTGATGAGAAAATAAAAGCATCACAAAAATAATTAAAAAGACCCCCAATTTGACCCCAAAATGCACAGCCCTAATAACCACTATAAAGTCTGTACATGGATCAGCTATACTTAGCAGCATAACAGTACAAATTAAAGAAAGCATAGAAACTTCTGAAAGAAAAGAGAAGAAAGACAGGAAAATCAACACCCTTGCATTTCAGCCTGGGGCTGTGGGAAACAAGCACCGTCAGTCAAATTCAGTGTTTGTTTTTGACCTCCTTCACTTTTGTTAAAAGTACACACACTCGGGTCAATTTATGATGTAAATATCCACTGGAAAGTGTGGTGGACAACCAACACACAAGCCTCTACCATCCAGGCAGCTTCGGGTGTACTTTACGACCAGAACAACACAGTAATGTATATTTAACTAAACGTGTGGCTTTGGTCTCTTTGGCCCCTATATTGATTACACATCCCCTGTATTATGTTCAGTTCAGCCTCATACAGTTCCCTATTAACACTCCTGTACACACCTGTACACTCCTACCCAGTGCTTCAGAAGAATCTTCTAGTTGTAAATGGGGGTAAAAATGTTTTCAAATAACAACTCGACAGGCTGGTTTCAGAGTTACACCCTTGGCTTTCAGTCCGTCCTCTTATGGAGAGGTTAATAGGAGGTAGCCATGCGTGCTGCTGTGTGTATGACTAATCTATTGAGCTCACAGTTGGCATATCAGTGCTGATGAGTATCGGGCTGATATCAGCAGAAAACGCTGGATCGGATATCAGAGAAGGGAAAAAAAAGACAGAATTCGATCCAATACTGGAACAAATCTAGCTCGAGGTAGCACGTACACACACGCACTGTGCGGTGTCCTGTTAGCTGTGTATTTTATTTCATCAGGCATAACAGAATCATTTTAAAGCTTAGTATGAAAGGTCTGTCCACAGGACCCATCACAGAATCTGAAACACACTCTGAAACCTTTCTTTTATCTTGCAAATAAAAACAGCCTGAAAAATAAAAATAACAGAAAATAAAAATAAAAATAAAAATAAACTGTAAACTAATTTGAATTGTTGTGAAACTTAAGTGGTTTCAACTGTAGCAAATATGATGGAACCTGCTGCTGTGTTCCTATGGGGATTCATGGTTTCCCCATGGTTTGCTTATTAGGTGCTACAGTGTTGCAAAGTCACTGCTATGGTATTCCAAATGGTTGATGTGGTGTTGCTAAGTGGTTGCTATGGTGTTGTTGAAGCATCCCAGGTGCTTGTTAGATGTGTTGCAAATTGGCTGCAATCTTGCTATGCTATTACAAGCAGCTGCTATAGGTGGTGTGGTTGACATGGTGTTGCTGTGTGACTGTTAGGTGCTACAGGGTTGTAATGTGACTGCTATGGAACTATGGGGGTTTCATTTGTGTATTTTAGTAATTGCTATGGTGCTGTGATGGTAAATCAGAATCTGGCATTAGACGGGTACTGATATCTGAAAAACAGCATGATGAGTTTGCAGTTTTGCTTATGCTTATGCTGAATTTACTGAACCAGACCAATTAGACCAGACAACCATGATTACCATTATCAGCAGAATACAATTTATTATTGAATAGTCCATTAAATATCGTATGTCAGTGTGTCTGTGTGCTACTGCAGGCTGGAGCAGGCAGAGTTCATTATCAAAAAGTGAAACAGAAAAGTAGTATTGTGGCATCACTTACTCAGCCGCATTATCTTGTCCATTTGCATCTCAAGATAATGGAAATGCCCTTCTAGCCAGTGTGTAAACAGCTGAATCATGGCAAAGCCAGCATGGATGATTCTGTTATCAGTCTTTCTGTGTTTGTCAGCACCTGACCACGACACCACACACTGATAAACAGTAGTGTCACACATGCAGTTGCTATGAAATATACATTCTTGGGGCTTATAAAACCAACACCCTTAACATTCACCTCTATATACATGAACCCTTCTGCAAGCTGCCACGTTCGAAATAAACGTCCAATGTCCACAATATGTTCACAGTAGTACTAGCTAGAACCAGAAATCATATTCCTACCAAACACAGATGAGATGCAAAATGCTGATTAAAAGAAGGCAAGGATGAGAACTGGCTTGCATAAGATCTATGAAAGAAAACAGGTCACTGTTAATTGCAGCCCATACCAAAGCCCATCCATAATGCCAAACTCTTGGCCAGAAAGGCCCCTCTGTATGGACTGCCATGGAGCTGCCGTGAAGAAGGAAGCTTTGTCCTCGCACCTCCACCAAATAATGATGCCCCCATAGCAGAACTGTCCCATCCAATCCCTGTCTCGGGACGTGTTCTGCCATCGGACAGTGCCACCATAATTAAGGCCACAATAGCTGCCTAATTATCCACTGCTGAAAAGGAGCCCATCGTCCAGAAGGCTAGTGGAGAGGGCCCAGTGGGGGAAAACAGCACTAATGAGAGTTTGTCTAGTCCATACTGAACCATGGGACTCTAATAACTCTCCTTAGTGAGTTCATGGGCTGCTAACAAAGCCCAGCACAATGAACAATGGGCCTTCTTCTGCCCAGCTCCCCACACTCTACTGGGGCGGCTCTCTTGAGAAATGTGCCGTTTCGGCCACCGAGGACAGCGTGTTTCCACACAAACAAATACCTGGTTTAATGAAATGGCTCTCTATATTAGAGCTGTTGTGTCACAAGTGGGAGAACATCAGGTTTGGAGACAGAGGAACTGTCGCGTTTGGGTGGGACATGAGAGTGTGAAACTGAATGGCATTTTGCATAAGCTATAACTTTAATTTTAGTATGTGCTTTAAACAGAAGGAAAAGACTACACAGCTTGCATGCAAATCTATCCGTCAAAACCACAGTTCATGCAAAGCAATCGAAAAGCACACCTACCTTTTATGACCGGGCTCCTTCACCTGCAATCAAAAATGCATACAACAGTGAGTAAGCAGTAATGGGGAAAGCAGGGGGTGGCTCAAGCCAACCATAACACTACTACTGCATCGGAACCATTACACTGTACATCAGAGCGATATCGGTTTCACAGACAATCATCTTTAAATTGTCACTTGAAAGCAATTGTGCGAGTCTGAAACCCCGTAAAGCCCCCGTATCTGCCCAGATGTCCCGGCTCTATAGCCGATGTGCCTCGTTGAATACGTGGACTGGAGGAATGGGTTTTCCCTTTATTCTTTTGATCGCTCCCTGACCCCTCTATTATTCAGTGACTGCTGAGTGTGGTGAATGGGGGCCCCGATAAAGGAACCTTCTCAAGGGGTTTGGGGACGTGGGCTCTGCCGAAGCTGTCAGTGCATGTAACTGCTGATTCATTTGCTGTCAAAAGCTCTCATTGTGAGCCACCACCCCAGGAGGCTGAGCAGAATGAGAGGAGAGGTTTCAATTGAAAAGGAATACAGAGTGTTCCTATGTGATTTATTGCCCACGCATAAGGGGATACACTTATGAAGTCTAGAGTGACTGCAGTTTAGTAGGTAAAAGTCTATTAAAATGACTGCTTTCATTGTCACATGCCAAACATGTACCTCCAGCCACTGTTTCAGTATACAAGTGATTCCCATTCCTGGTCCTGGAGCATTCCTGCTCCAGTGCATCTCTTTCAACTCAAGAACACCTTGGTAATTAGCTGATTAGCTGGAGCAGATGTAATGGAGCTGGAAAAACAACAAAATATGCAAGGAATGATGCCATAGGGGTTCTAAATCTTGGTCTTGGAGTACCACTACCCTGCAGGCAGCAGAGTTTTTTTCTTTCCTGCCTGAACTCTGAAGATTCCAAATGCACCTTACTGACAAAACCCTAACTAGTATAGAGAACTGTTTTCAGTGGGATGCTTGAATCATCTTTGGGCCAAGGTGTCTTTTAGGGACTTGGTCCAAATGTAGTTTTGGTACTTCGGAACCAAACTACATTATACAGACAAACATTCTGGGACAACTACAGAAGACTCTATGGCATCTCATTCTAAATCCATAGCAGGTTTGGATCTCTGCAGGTATTTGAGTCAGCAGTTGGGGACTTTTCTGCACTCAGCACTTGGCAACCCTGTTCTGTAACTTTACATAGCTGAGTGGCTGTGGTGTCTAAATGCCTCTACTTTTCAATAATACCACTCTCAGAACAAGAACTTCACCAAATGACTTGTTTCAAAAGTGACCTCCTATTACAGCACCTTGGTGGGATTCAGTGAGCTCTTTATAATGGTCCATTCCCTAATGAATGCTTATAAGGGCAGACTGCATGGCTAGGTGCTTGATTTTATACACCTGTGGCAATGGGACTGAAACACCTCAATTCAACTAAGTAGTGTGTCCCAATACTTTTGTCCATTGAGTGTATGAACTACTGGTTCCCTAACAAAGCATTCAATGGATGGACCAAAAACCATTCTGTTTTTGGAGGGCAGGACCAGGATTGTGAACCACTTTCAAACTGTAAACCTCTCCCTAATTAATCATGCGTATTAAAACCCTGTCTACCACGTTTCTGTCTTACCTGTTCAGCATCGTCTGTTGTGCTGTCAGAGTCAATGTTCTCATTCAGATTAAGGTATTCTTTCCTTGTGCAAATACCACTGCTATCAACAGTCTTTGATCTATGTGATCTGATTTTCCTGCAGGGTATTAAGGTATCCGAATGACCACACTGGTTGCCCTCCCCATTGGATTGGACTGGGGTGGTGGCGAGAGGAGACTTTTGACGATACACTGGTGACAAAGGACTCTTCGGTGAGGAAATTCCATATGTCCCCGACTCCTCCTGAGTGCTCTCCATTTTTCCCATCTCCCGAGAAGGAAGTCTTGTACTCCTCATCCTCCTCAAGGTGGGAGATGTGGAGATTCGTGCAGGGGCTTGTCGATCAAATTGAAAGAGTGCAGTGGGCATGCAGTCCATTTCCTTCACAGGCCCATACCTCAGTCTCGAGGGCGCTCTTTCCAGGTCTATTCGCATAATGAAGGGATTACTGGTTTGCGTCTCTTTGTCCTCGGTTGTTCCAGGAGGAACAGTCTGAGTTTGGGCATCAGTCCTTTTGGCCATGTCATCATCCTGGTGCCATTCAATGTAGTTCCAGTCCAGTGTTTTACCCACATCCTTACCGTTTTCACTGATGTAAGCATGATTCACCTCAGTCATCTTGGGGAAACGTCATTATATTAACCCAGACAAGGTGAAGTTGGCTAGGTGAGATGATCCATAACAGCAGCAGGAAACTCAGAAGACTTTCAGGGACTCTCTGAAAAGTAAAGCATTCCAGAATTTGGTGAGAATATGTCTTATTTCTCATTTGTGGGTTAGATCTTAGTCTAGCAGTGATCTTCATGAGGAACTCAGATAAGACAATGAAGATATATTAAAATGAGAAGAACACAAGTAGCAGCTAGATAGATGATGCTGGAGTTGGCAGTTCTCTGTTCCACCTTAACTCTTACAACCTGAGATCCACACTTTGCTGGCAGTACATGCTGGGATTGTCAGCTTCATATCTCAGAATCAGACATGATTCACATATCATAAACTACAGGACAACTTATCTGTCATGGTGGTCTGATCATGGTCTAACAAAATATCAGAGAGTAATGGAGCTTGGAAAGGAGATTAAAGTTAAATCCCAGTTTAAATGCCAAAGGAGTTTGCAGTGCATTTTACTGCCCTGTCCATGTGTACATGCTCGACCTGCATGCAGACTCTGACTGATCAGTGGGAGGGGGCGTGGCTAGTGACGCCAGTCATCCATATATTGGATTATAGAGGAAAACAAGAAAGGATATTTGCTTCTTTTTTTGCTCACATTGTTCAAATTTCAGAATAAAAGTGTCCAGAAGGAAATATACAGATGAATACATACATAACAAAAATAATAAATCCCATATAGGTTATTTTTATTTTATTTTGAACCCTGACCGTATTTTCAACGACATGTTATTATAAATATCCTTGTGAATTAAAAGATCACAAATAACTTACACGGACCATCAATTTCAGGCAGAATTTGAGTAACCTAGAATATCGTGAAAATAACATCTGGTACGGGTCTCCTATAATTAATTTTCAACTTTTTACCGAATAAAAGTACGTCAAACTACGACAACAAACTACGTCAAACGCGAAAACGCGTAACTGTTAAAATTTAAGGTGGACCGGACCATTTAAATCACAGACAAATGTACCGTCGCGTTACCTGAGCTACAGTACATTTATATCAGTAAAGATTAATTAATTAATTAGGAAGAAACGATTAAAACGAGCGAGTTTAAGAGCGGAGTGCAATCCGGATCCGCAGAGTCCGGTTCCGGTTTTGGCTCCGGCCGCAGGAGCGGCTTCACTGCAGCAGTGCCGCCGAGCGGTCAAAACCCGGATCCGGTCTCAGCGGATCCGGATCTCCGGACCTAGCTCACCTCCGTTAAGCAGCGAGCACACTGCCGAAGCCCATCGTGGGAAACAAAGGCGAGCCGGAGAACCTGATCCTGAACCCTGCCGACCCGCCAGCTGAGCGGCACAAGCAACAACCAGCAACGACACAACGAGACTCGCAGCCCCTTCTGAATATAAACCCTGAATTACGGCACAAACAGCGGGGTAAAAACGGCAGCTGCTGCCCGTCCATTCACGCACGCGACCACCTGCACGCGCCGCCGCAGAGGAACAACCCGTGTGTAAACAAACCGGAGGCTGCGCGTGTTTACTCACTTCAGCGGCTCGTGTCCGCGCGGCTCTGCTGGCCGCGGTGGGAGAGTCGCCGGCTTTAACGGAGGGAAGGAGGCTGGAGAGACTCGCGGTCCTATCAGCTCTCCGCTCTGCTCCCTCTCACCGAAGCACTGCCGGGCAGGTTGATAAGCAAACTCGTCCAACTGTGAAAAAGTGACACCGACCCAGTAAACAGAACAATTGCAGTTGTCTATAAGCAACTGTTGTCTAGAACTGCGCACTAGAACTGCTCTATAACACATGACACTGTGTCTCTCTCTCTCCCCCCCCCCCCCCTCTCCGGGGGAGGGTGGGGCAATTATCCAGCCTTTTCACGTTATTATTATTATTATTATTATTATTATTATTATTATTATGTGTGATTTGAGTGTTCATAGCTCTATATAGAGCCATTTTCTATACTGAAGAACCCTCAAGTGTGTATTACTTCTTTTCATTATAGTGGACCCAGTATGGGTAGCCTAAGTGGAAACCAGAACATTCTCCTCAGGTTCCATATTGGCCCCACATATGGATGCCCACCAGGGCTCCATCTTGGTTATCAACTGCACATTGGATTGTACATAGGACCCATGTGATATTAAGCTGGGTTCTGCAATAATGTTGCCCATTGTGGTACCCAGCTCGGTCCCAGTAACAATGCATTTACTAGACTTTCTACCATGTAGAAACCCATATGAGCATGTTGGTAGGGAAATGACTTATTGTTAACTTAAGATTCTGGGAACAAAATGTGTATATATATACACACACACACACACACACACACACACACACATATATATATATATATATAGGACAACAATGCAAATTTGATGGGGAAAAATCACACATTAAGAAATTATTTTTTGAATAAAACCATGTGTGCCACAAATTACTGGCACCCCTGGTGTTAGTACTTTGTACAACCTCCTTTTGCCAACAAGACAGCTCTTAATGTTCTATAACTCTTCACAAGATGGGAGAATAAAGAAAGGGTTTTTCGACCATTCCTCTTTGCACAACCTCTCTAAATCATCCAGAGTCCTGGGTCTTCTCCTATGCACTCTCCTCTTCAGCTCACTCCACAGCTTTTCTACTGGGTTGAGGTCTGGGGACTGAGATGCCCATGAGATGAGCTTGTTTTTGTGCCTTGTGAACCATTTTTGAGTAGATTTGGCCACATATTTAGGGTCATTATCTTGCTGAAAGACCCAGAGACGACCCATCTTCAACTTTTCGGCAGAGGCCACCAGATTCTGATTCAAAATGTCCTGAAATTTCAAAGAGTTCACGATCCCATTTATCCTTACCAGGTTCCCAGGAGATGAGTTGAAAGATGATTAAACAGAAACAGCTCTTTGTGGTCAGTTAGACAGTGTACCTGATTGTCTAAACACACTTTTCTTTTTTTGTTGTCTGCTTGAATGCAGTGCAGTGGTCAGGGCCAGCTTTTAACAACTTTCAATTCCATCATTGAAAGACCTGGAAAATGTGATCAAATCATACCTTGAATATTACAATTCTCTGTGCATGGGAATTACACAGTCAGCTCTGACACATTTTGTAATTAATTCGGAATGCAGAGGATGAGCTTTTAACAGGAACCAGGAAAGCACCTGTATTGCTTTCCCTTTGCTGGGTGTTGGTAAATCTTGAGTTTTTGAAGCTCAAATTATGAGCTCAAATTCAACCTAATCTGTTTGAAGATCCTCATATCACATGCTCTGCTGAAATCTGAAGGTGACAGAGGTGAGAAACAGCTCTATATAAAACTACCTTTCATTACTAGCTGTCAAATTTGAACCTATCTATATTCTCAGGCCTTTTCATCTTAAATGGTCTTAGAGCTTGTAGTTATGTCCAGGTAATATTCTATTATATTTTTGTTTATTTTATATTGCAGTTCCTTCAATGGTTTGTGTTTATTTTATATCTCTGTTGTTGTTTTTTGTTGTTGTTGGGGCTCTGAGTGGCTCAGCCTAATGCACTAAGACTATGGTCCAAGGATCACAGGTACGGATCCCGAGTCATGCTGCTTGCCCTTGGCAGCTGGAGTCTGAGAGAACTGGCCATGATCTATCTGGGTGGGTAGATGGCGCTGTCTCCCCACATCACACCCAGTGCAATGGTCGGCACAAGTGTCTGTAAGATGTTGGGGGGGGTACTGGTAATTTAGAAATAAATAAAGTTGATTTCACTGAATGCAAAATGATGTAATGAAGTAATGTGATTGGTTGGGAGGGATGTTGCATAGGGTTCCAAACAGTAATGTTACTGTACATGTGGATGGTAATCTACAGTATGTAATCTGTGATGTGTCTAAGCATCCTGTAATACTCACTGAACCCTCGTCCGTTTCTACATCTATCACACCAAACTGCGTAGTTAAAAGTAGGATCATAGACAGTATAAGTATCTGCTTTAAAGAAAAGGTGAAGTGTGGTTATTGGAAGGTCAATGCCTGCCCAGCCAATAAACTACAGTTATTCTGATAAAAAAAAATATTACTGACATGCTGACTGTATTATCTGCATGCTTTCTCTGATCACACACTGTCAACACTTGTTGATTATCTCTGTCAGATCCTTATTATTTATTTAAACGCTTCCAATGGGCTAAAAATGAAGCCATAAAGGTTCTTGTACTGTGGCCACCTTTTTAATCATGGTCAGTTATAATGGTGACGCCTCAGATGCAGTAAAGGGTTCATGCTGAAGAATAAAGGGTGATCAGGCGCAACCTATCACATCATGAAACCATGTGGTTCGGCTAATGATGACCAGGCACTAGATGGCAGTGTGTGCATGTGCCATTGGGACAAAACTGCAACTAGAGGGGGGTGAAAGTGACCCATTAAGGGCTTAAAGAGCCCTTAACTCTGTTCTTGTAACTTTGTGGGCACAGCTCTGCATTCGTTCTGGCATTTAAGCCAAGGGTTTGTGGAGCTCTACTAGCACAGCTCTATCAGACAGATGTATTAAAGGAACTTTTGGTCCAAAAAATCTTTGAGGCCAAAGTTTTGGCTGCCCATATCATTATCAGCATTGTGACCACAGCACTGTGGTCATGGTCTGTGGACGTGCTGGATTAACGTTTGGACTAACCATCTTTGGGGCAAAAGTTTTGGCACCCAACATTTTAGGCAAAAGATTGCAACAGCAATACTGCTAATACTGATCACACTTGCAGTTTATGCAGGACGTCCACTCTGTAGATTTCAACGTAAATTTTTTAAGTTGTTTTAAATGACCATTTTCTAAACCACCTCAATCTCATCAAATTAAAAACCTGTTATTATAACTTATATGTACCCAAGTTGTGAGCTTATATGGCTCCCCTGGCTTGATAAGGTCAGCAACTCACTGACCACCCTTGGACCGCCAGATTATTCTTTATCTCTTTTAACTTTAAACACAAAACACTTTAAAAATCCAATATGGACATGTGGTCTAAAATAAGGGCTTTATGCTGGAGTAGCAAAAACAGTTGCAAAAATGCAAAATCAGTCCCAGAGCAAAAAGACTCTTTTCATAAGGCACACTGTCTTATGAAAATATAAAAGCCATTATTAGTTTTGTGGCCTCAGGTCTTCATCAGAACACAAAAAATACAAATACATATTTATACAAACCACCTAAGAAACCACCTAAGAGGTACTTCATCGAAATAGACTGTTTTCTGTGAAACAATACAGATGAGTCACACCCCTGACAGGAAGAGGATAGCAGTGCACTGGTGGCCCATGTTACTTTATATTGCTCATTTTTCATGAGTTTAGTCAATAATTTCATCCAGCACAGAATCAGGTTTCAAAAAATGTTTTATACCAGAACAAGTCATCCCCCAAAGTTGCTTGTAATATTTGTAATTTCTTAGTTTATTTTCTAAAATTAAAGTCTCTGCATTTAAAATATGTTTTTAGGAGACTGCATTTATCAAACTTTGCATGCAAGAAAATAATCAAATGCTAAAAATAATTACACAATAATGAATATAGAAAATCAACTCACAATAACCAGCCCTAGAATGTTGTTGACTCAAACCCCTGAACTGGTAGGGCATGAGTGAAGTGCCTTGGAGCAAGGCACTCCCCAGCTGCTCCCCTGGCATTGTGGATAGGGCTTGTGTCTCTGGGCATGTGTGCTCACTGCCACCTTGTGTGTGAATTTACTAGTGTGTGTGTGTGTGTGTCACTGTCTGTGGATGGGTTAAATGCAGTGGACAAATTCCCCTGGGTGCAAGCATATTGGGTCTATGTGAAGCTTAAAAATGACAATAATAAAATAATACTAAATAAAATATAAAAAATAATTACACCATAATGAAAATACAAATGAATAAAATACAAGAATAATTACCAAACAATTAAAATACAAAATAAAAAAAATACTAAAAATAATTACAAAAATACTAAAAAATACTAAAAAATATGAGCTATCTATTCCAACATACTATCCTAATTACAAGTGAGTACATTTCATTTTCCCTGAGGTCTTTAAAAAGTGTTGAGTGTCCGATTTTGTCTGCATATTGGCTTATTGATCAGTTAATGCTTCTACTCAGATCCTTGATTTGAGTGTTGAAGGTAATGCTGTTCCTCCGCAGAAATAAACAGAGCCAGTGTCAATAACCTGAATAAACAGGTTTCACAGTTCTGCTGTTTATTTACTCAGGGTGGGGAGTTTCCTTTGGGCCTGCGCCCTAGAGACATATCTAAGGAGCTGTGATCGAGGAAGATCTTACACAATAAAGACGAAGTAAACAAAGCGTCTATACTATTGTAGTGGCTGTTTACCCCAGCAGCAGTGCTTTATCGCATTGTGTGTCACAAATTGAGGTTTGATTCTCTAGCTGGGAAAGCATACCACACTACACCAATAAGAGTCCTCAGACAAGACTTTTCTCACGATAGGACTCATTCATAAGCAAGTGATCAGCCAATAAATTGTTTTTGCATGCATGGTTACTGGATGAACTGGTTAACACCTTTTTCTTATATGTTTTTAAATGTGTCACATTGCTTTCAGAGCTGCTCTTGGAGATAGTAGAGTCTTGCAGGCTGTTATTATGGCAGAGAATTAAATAATGACTATACTGAACATGGTGTAGGCCATGTCTACTGAACATGGGGCCTAGATATGATATGGGATCCCCAACATGTGTAAACCCACTCAGAGCCCATGCCTACCTAGAACCCACGTGAGTCCCATACAGGCCTGCTGGCTGGGATCTCAGTGGCGTCCCAGATAATGTGGCCCAATCCATAAGTGCCACAATGAGTGTATGTCAGGATCCCAGAATCTCACTTATTTCCATAACATTTTTGGGAATTTCTCAGGACTGGAACAATGTTGTAAATTTCCCGGTTTTCCAGGATGTATGGTTGCTTTTGTGGATGCATGTTTTGCTACACAGCCCACATGGGTCCTCCATATGATGTGCAGCTGAAAACCCAGACATGGCCCATGTTTAACCCCTCCTGGTCCCATTACTGGCCCTGATGGGCATCCATATGAGGGGTCAGCTTGAAATATGAGAATGCAAACAGGGCTGGTACTAATTTGAGGGGGGTAGGACACATCTACCTCCCACATCAACAAGCGTTCTTCGTTGAGTTCAGATAACTGAGCTGATGTGGGGCTCACATGGATGGAAGGTGGGCTGGGCTGAAGTGAGGGGTCCAGGTGGGCTCTGAATGGGTTTGTGCATGGGGTTCCCTGATGGGTCTAATCTCCCATGGGTTTCATCTAGGCCTCATGTGCAGCATCCACCTCAGATGGAGCCCATGTTTGCTGACCCTGACCCTTATGGGCATCCATATGAGGGGTCAACATGGGACATGGAGATGTTAGTAGGACTGCTGGTGATGTGAGGGGGAAGTAGGGGGTGGTAGAAGTTGTGCTCTCTGCACCCTCTGGTGAAGTTCAGACTTGCATGCCAGAGGAGCCTGCCTCACTTCCTCCATTTCTCGGTTCCCATTGAGGCAGTCTCCTCCCACAGAGCTGCTGTAGTGGAGTAGCTGCTCAGCTGGGCTCACAGGAAGAAGTGTGAGTTGAGGAACCGCCGCGTTGACATGTTCTCCTGGCTGGACTGAGTCTCAGGTTCTGCAGGCAGCATGTCAGAACACAGGTCCAGTTTCCTCCACATCGGGGACATCGTGTCTCTGTATGCGGAGGGCAGCGTGAACGGATTCATCAGCACGCTGGGGTACGTCTCCTCCCGAGCACCTCTGACCTGCACACTCTGCACTTACTCACTCCGCTGGAGGAGGCCAGAGACCACCACTGACCATCAGAGACCACCACTGACAACCACTGACCACAAGAGACCAACACTGACCACCACTGAACAACACTGACTGTCTGTAATCCGGGCTAGCACGAGGATACGGAAGTGAACCTCAAAACAGACAGAGAGAGAGAGAGAGAGAGATAGAGAGAGAGACACAGACTGACTGTAAGTGTAAGAAAGTACCGAGAGACAGTGAGTACTGAGAAAGAGTGAGAGTACTGAGAGAGTACAGAGACAGAGTACTGAGTGAGTGAGTACTGAGAAAGAGTGAGAGTACTGAGAGTGAGTACTTTGTGAGAAAGTACTTAGTGAGTGTACTGAGAGTGATTGTACTGAGAGAGTACTGAGAAAGTGAGAGTACTGTGAAAGAATGAGGAAAGTGAAAGTACTGAGAGTGAGTGAGTACTGAGAAAGAGTGAAAGTACTGAGAGTGAGTACTGAGAAAGAGTGAGAAACAGAGTACTGAGAGAGTGATAGTGAGAGTACTGAGACAGTGACAGTACTGAGTGAATGAGTGTACTGAGAGAGTGACAGTACTGATTGAGAGTGAGAGTACTGAGTACTGACAGTGAGAGAGTACTAAGAGTGAGAGTACTGAGAGTGAGATTACTGTGAAAGAAGGTACTGAGAGACAGTGAGAATACTGAGAGGGAGATATTACTGAGAGAGTGAAAATACTGAGTGAGTGTACTGAGAGTGAGAGTACTGAGTACCTAGAGTGAGTGTACTGAAGCAAAGAGTACTGAGAATGAGAGAGAGTGAGAGTACTGAGTATGAGAGGGTACAGAGTGAGAGTACAGAGTGAGTGAGTACTGACAGTCAGTACTGAGAGTGAGAAGACTGAGAGAGTGAGTACTGAGTGAGACATTTAGTGGATAGTGAGTGAGTACTGAGAGATTAGCGAGAGTGAGTACTGAGAAAGAGTGGGAGTGGAGAGTGAGTACTGAGAGTGTGAGAGAGTAATGAGAGTGACTACTGAGTGAGAGATTTAGTGAGTACTGAGAGTGTGAGTACAGAGTGAGTGAATACCGAACAGTATTCAAATCATGCAACAGGAATGCAAAGCTGGATATTTGTTTACACCCGCTGCTCTAAGAATCACTTGCTGGCCGGGTCTGTTATGCTTCTCTCACCTTTTCTACGTTTAAGCACTTTGAGAGTGTGCGGCTTTCAGTGTGAACATACAGCTGCTTGTGTATTTCGATTTTGTCTGTGCAGTTTCTGGTGATACAGTTACGGTTTATATGGTTTCTGGTTAAATGTTTTTTTTTTGCTATACAGTGACTGGATATGTGGTTTCTGGCTGTTCAGTCACTGGTTAATATTTATAATATTTTAGATTCAACTACTTTGCACATCATGTGACTTATCACTACGTATTTTGCATCTTTGCGCGTCCTTATTTGCAGTGCGGATCATCCAGTTTAGTTTTCCCTTCCTTTGTAGATTCTGCATCTGTTCTTTTGCATTTGCATCTTTCTTTAGTGTTTTACTCTTTCATTTTACTAAAGCTACCCGATGCCTCAGTTTTTCTCAGGATCAGTGAAGTATTTATCTCAAACATGTCTCCCAACGTCCTGTCCGAGCGCTGTCGTCCCGCAGGTTTCAGCTCCAGCACAAATCTTAACACCCATCCAATCAATGACTTCTGAAAGCAGTGATTAGTTCGATCTGGTGAGCAGGATTAGAGGTGTATTCTGTAGTCCCGGGGTGTCCAGTCTTGTCCACAAAGTGTGGCTGCAGGTTCCCAGACTAGGTGACCTCCTCTTTGGTTGGATTGAAAACCTTTGTGGATAAGATTGGACACCCCACTGTAGTGAGTGGGAAGGCATCTTGGGTATGTTCAGACCAGGAGTCACCAACCTTGCTCCTGAAGCGCTACCTTCATGCAGGTTTCAACTCCAACCCAACTGTAACACACCCCATTCCGGCAATCTAGAACTTCATAAGGCACTGATTAGTTGGTTCGGATGGGGGTGGATTAGAGTTGAATCTGCAGGGAGGTAGCTCGCCAGGAGCAGGGTTAGTGACCCCTGCTTCAGACTGTCAGCCCAAATCTGATTTTGGCTTATTTAAATTGTGTCCAGATGGATTTTTGGTTGTCCAGGCAACACAAAGCCACATGAAATCCATTTATTGAGGATTGGATATCAACAATATGGAGGTGGTTTGAAATCTGATTCCAATTGAATTTGTACAGCTGCATCTCAGTCATGCTTCTCGTCACTTTTCTTTTCAGTTGAGATACTTGACAAAGCAACATGAGAAACGACTGTGTCAACTCCAACATGACAGAAGTGTGGGGATCTAAGTAGAGCATGGAGGCAGCAAGTTCTGTAGTTACTGACACCTCCATCGTTACTACGGCAAACCACGCAGATGGCTTCAATATGTCCAGGCACATTCATTCAATCTGATCAGTTGCACAAAAGTGTGGACGGTCACCTCAGCAGATCTGATTTGAGGGGCAAATCTGATTTGCCTGCAGTTGCCTCATTGCTTTCAGAAGGCCTTGTCTGAATCTCAGTTGGCTCCCTGCTCCCACTATAGTGCAGAAACTGGCTTCAACATGCAAATAATGCAGGAGAGGAGCTCTTGTGAGCTTGAAAGTCCTCATTTAAGAGAAACCTACAGAAAGCGTCTTATAGCGTTACAGATGTTTGGAATCGTCTCTAGATGACTGCGTTCACGTTGATGCAGTTTGCACAGAATGAAAGGTAGACTGCATAAATGTGCCCAAAGTGTTGGCCCACACCTTCAAATCCTTCCCTCCTGTGTCGTGCTATGACTCATAAATGAGGCACTTTAGTTCAGGACTGTGCAGGTTGCAGCATGACTGCACCAGTTGTGTCGGCTGCTTTGTTGCTGCAGAATTGAACAGTGTAGCATTTCCTGCAAAATGACTAAGCTGCACAGTGTAGATTCTGAAAATGTGTAGAACATCATGTGTTTTAACGTCAGGTGACGTTTGAATGCGGCTGCCGAGTGAACAATCCCAGAGCAGACCCCGGAAAAAGCCCAAACTCTGGCGGTTCAGCAATGACGATCACTCTTATTGGGTTGTTCTTGTACCCTTTGTGGCAGATCGTACAGGGTCTACACTGTGAGCAAGCCTCAATGTGCTGTTCACAGATCTCAGATTGAGATGCGGTGCCTGTGTCAACTAGTGGGAATTCTGACTATTCCTTCAACCTAATGCAAATAAAACGATCCTGCCTCACTGATAAGCTGTGTGTTTCAAACAGCAGCTCAATCTATTGGGATGTGATGACAGATGACTTCGAGGTTGGACCCTGATTGGACCATGATGTATGAACATGTATATATATCTCCAAAATGACAAGATAAAACCATTTGTAGTAGAGGTCACTGAAAAAAAAGCTTCTATTGGTCCGTTCATCGTGAAATTTGGATGCAATGTAAATGACAACTGCCTGATTCACATCACGTCTAAGGGTACAGTCACACTTACCTTGTTTGGTCCTTTCAGACCTCTCAGTTTTGCAGGTGTGAAAGGGTGGACCCTAAACCTGACTAAACCATGGTGTGTGTGCAAATAAAAGACTTTTTTGGAGGGTCTGGACTTTCAGACCACTTGCAGAAGGTTGAGGGAGGCAGATTGTCACAAGGAGATGGAATACTTAGAAAGGCAGTTTGCACACACCCCTCTATAAAGGAATCAGTGGCGAGTATCGGAGGACACTGCCCACATGGGGGATCACAGTAGGACGGACTAAACTGCAGTATAAAACCAGAACTAATCGGACCACAAGAATACAATATAGCAACAACGTGAACCTTAGTCACTGTATGTGTTTACGTCTCCTCAAACATCCGATAACTGCAGACAATCAGATTTAGTCAGAAATCAGGTCAGTGATTTTACATGCACTTGAGTAACCAGATAATGGCAAAACCAGGTCTACATAAGTCAGGCAGTAATCGGGTTTCTGATTTGTAACCAGCCAATAAGATCACAGAAAAAGACGTGGCGTAAATGTAACATAAAACTCAACCTTCACATCATACATCATCTAGAGCAGTGGTTCGCAGTCCTGGACTTGAATAATCAGATAACTTCAGAAAGCGGAGTTAGATTGGATTATTGAGTGCATGTAAACACACTCCCTGCTATTGAATTGTGTAATCAGAGTTGTAGCCCTGGCCACATTTAGCCCTTCTTGCCCAGATAAGGTCTGTCTCCTTTCTACTCCATCATCAAGTAAATGGAGCTGTAATGAGCATGTTTGTAAACCACAGCCAGGCCTTATTGAGTTCATATTTAACCCGCTCTACTAGGTCATGTCTCGTAAAGTACCCTTTCCAAGCTTCACTGCTTAAAGTGTGAGCGGAGACTGTTAGTCATTTATGAGCGTATTAGCACTTTTCCTGTTTGCCTAAGCAGCACCGTCTTACGTATCCTATCACCACCGTCTGTTCTCTGTTCAAGATGCTGGCTCAGATATGGAGGAAGCCCAGGAAGTTTTAGAGCTTTGCCAGAATTAGCGATAAACTGATCTCTTCATATCAGAACGGCCAGACATTCCAGACACTTTACAGATTTGTGTACAGACTTGTTTGTATGTGTTCGATACTTGTAAACATTCTGTTTGATATTTGCCTGTTTAATATTTGAGGAAATGCTGCGGGCAGAGTTGCACATGCAGTGCGTTTGCTGCCCGTGCTTTGCTCGCATTGCATCAAATTGTGGGGAAAGGCAGAGGGCCGGCTGTCCACCCACCCAGAGAAAGTGAGGTCAGTTATGCTCTCTTGGACTCTCGGTCAAGCATGGCTGAGCCTTTGTCCACCAGTAAAGCTACACCTCTCTTCTAGGTGTTTATATGTAATGTTCAGACGAAGTTACGCTTTGGGTTCTATTTGCATTGAGCTTTGCGTGGACCACTCCCCCAAGAGTTGCTTTCAAAATATGTTTGCAGCCAGAGCTTGGTCAGAACTGGGCATCAGTTATCTTATTTGTGGTAGCTTTCAAAGACCAATGCATGTCACATCAAACTGCCCACAGTGACTTTGTTTACATATTAAAGCGGACCACCAGTGGGCTGTGGGTCCAGAGGCCCATCCTTAATCCATAATGGGCTGGTAATACCATTTTCAATCATAATAACTCTACATGCACAAATTTCTTTTTGAGTAAAGTACAAATAATTCTGGTGTAAAGGGTCAACAGTATGTAAGTATTAATAGAAATGCACAAATAATCGCAGAAGTAACAGCAGGTCAGTAAAATGTTATCAGTTTGAGACACAGCCGTGGGCACCTGATGCAGACAATTAGTGAACTAGAGCTCGAGAAGTTTTTTAACCAAAGAAAGAAAATGCAAAAACATGCATCCTCACGTACAAATGACAGTATTAAATATGATGTGATGACTTCAAGAAATCTTTTGAACAGAATTAAAAAAGTCCACATTTTGTAAGTAGTAAGTGAGGTACGTTTGGGACAGATGTTTTCATGACGACAGGCTTTTTTAAACTGTTCTTATCCCCACATTGTTCAGTCTCAGATCTCAAAAGTATTTTACATAAAAAGTGAAGTTGTTTTATTGTGGGCTGTTTTGCTCTCTAGTTCTATGCAGTGGGCTGTGAGATGGAGATGGTTTAATTATTAAATCGAGACACAAGTGAAACTCACAATTTAAGATGCCAATAGTTTTCCTGTGTGGGTCAACAGTAGGCTAATGATGACTGAGCAGTTTAGGATAAGCTATGTGTGTAGGTAAATATCAGTCAAGGGCATGGAATTGTGTTGAACTAAAGCAAGAAAAACACTGTTAACCTCTCCGTCAGACTGTGAGGAATTTATTACGGACTGGTAAATAAAGTCGGCCTGGAAGGTTAAGAAAACTTTCGGCAAAGAACTGCGTGTAGGTTTATTAAAAAGGCAAATTGGAACTGGGGATGCACCACATTTCTATAAATTGGTTCAGAGGTAAACTGCACGTTTGGATGGATCGGGTTTAGACTCGGGTTTAGACTGTGTTGTGCAGTGTGGAGCTATTTTACAGGAACATGTCAGCATGATGTAATCGACAACCGACATCAGTGTGAACTGCTCTGCATTTTCATTCTCTCTCTCTCATGCTCTCTCTCTCTCTCTCTCTCTCTCTCTCTCTCTCTCTCACACACACACACACTAGACGTCTCTAGTGTGAGTAATCAGTAATCAAATTTTCATTACTTTCTTCAAAGTTAAAAGTTTAAATACACTAAGATTACTATGCCTTGAAACAATTTGGGACAGCTCATATGATGATGTCATGTCTTTGGAAGCTTCTGATAGGTTTATTGGCAACATCTGAGTTAAGTGGAGACAGAGCTGTGGATGTATTTTAAGGCACACCTGAAACACACTGCTTCTTTGTGTAACATCATGGGAAAGTCAAAAGAAATCTGCCAAGATATCAGGAAGAGAATTGTGGACTTGCACAAGTCTGGTTCATCCTTCAGTACAATTTCCAGATGCCTGAAGGTGCCTCGTTCATCTGTACAAACAATTATACGCAAGTCCAAACAAGGTGGGACTGTCCAGCCATCATACCGCTCAGGAAGGAGACGGGTTCTGTGGGCTGAAAGGCCACTCTGCCAGGAAGAAGCCATTACTCCAAAAGAAACATAAAAAAGCCAGATTAATGTTTGCAAATGCACACAGGGACAAAGACTTTTTGGAGACATGTCCTGTGGTCTGACGAAACTAAACTTTAACTGTTTGGCCTTAATGACCATTTTTGCGTTTGGAGGAAAAAGGAGGAAGCTTGCAAGCCTGAGAACACCATCCCAACTGTGAAACATGGGGGTGGCAGCATCATGTTGTGGGGTTGTTTTGCTGCAGGAGGGACTGGTGCACTTCACAAAAAAGAACATTATGTGGAAATACTGAAGCAACATCTCAAGACATCAGCCAAGAAGTTAAAGCTTGGGTGCAAATGGGTCTTCCAAATGGACAACGTCCCGAAGCATGCTGCCAAACTGGTTACAAAGTGGCTTAAGGATAACAAAGTCAATGTTTTGGAGTGGCCATCACAAAGCCCTGATCTCAATCCTATAGACCATTTATGGGCAAAGCTGGAAGGCAGATGCGAGCAAGGCGGCCTACAAACATGGCTCAGTTAAACCAGTTCTGTCAGGAGCAATGGGCCAAAATTCCTGCCAACTATTGTGAGAAGCTTGTGGAAGGATATCCTAAATGTTTGACCCAAGTCGTACAGTTTGAGGGCAACAGTACCAAATGCTAATGAAATGTATTTAAACTTTTGACTTTGAAGAAAGTAATAAAAATTGCCTTCAAAATTCTCTCTTTCATTATTCTGGCAGTTAGCACTCTGGTTTCAACTGTATATGATTATAGAATTGTCACCTTTTACTTTTGAAAATCAAGACACATTTTATTGTGGAAATAGTCACAGAAACATATCATTGTCCAGGAGCGCTCAAACTGTATGGCTGTTGAGTGTTTAAGGTTTTTGCTGTGTGTGCAGTATCTTCCTGCTGTGTTGCTGCTGGTGGGAGGCACAAAATGCTTTCAAGAGTGTGAATTATCCCAACCAGATTGCTAATGGTGACCAGTGAAGAGCTGATGTCACCAGTTCTCTGAAACGCAGATTTCAGCAAAAAGTAATGTTCAGCAAAAAATAAATGGTGAGGGTTGCATCAGGAAGGGCATCCGGCGTAAAACTTGTGCCAAAACTATAATGCGGATCATAAATATCATGATCCGCTGTGGCGACCTCTAAAGGGAGCAGCCGAAAGAAGAAGAAGTAAAAAGATCATTTTTTGACCCGTGTGCAGAAACTGTGCCCTGATGCTGCTGCCTTACATTCTCTTTGGCCATTTTCAATGGCTTTATCCTCTGATTTAGGATTGGATTTGGGCAAGTTAATAGTTTTGTGTAAAATTTGTGACCAATTTAGTGACCACATGAATTAAACCCTCTTTATTATGAATTGAATCCGTTATAATATTCATTACAATACTTGGAACTAAACATTTCAGGTATCTGTTGATTAGTCCTGCACATTGGAGGAACTTTAGCACATTCCTTAAAAAAAAAAAACAAAAAAAAAAACTTCCATAGGTCCTTCCATAACATTTCTAATGGATTACGGTCAGGATTTTGACTTGGCCATTTCATAACATCTCTCGTACAACAACTTGTGTGATAAGGGCCATTGTCTTGCTGCATGACCCATATTCTTTTGAGTTTCAGACGCATGATTTTGCAAGAACTGACAGCCTAATGACAGTTTCTATTGGACCACAGGTTTCTGCAGCCATGCACGAGGTCAGACACAGCAAACGCAATGACCAGAACCATTCTGTAATATTTTTTTTTGTTTGTTTCACCGTGGACTCAAAAAAAAGGTGGTTTTAACACATGTTGCTTTATCGCTTGACTTCAACAGCAGTTGCATGGTCTTCATGTTAGAACCAGGAACTCTGTTTGTAGGTCATCAAATAAAGTTGACTTTACAACTGTGTTTGACTGGGCGTTAGTTCCCAGTTTGCATTCTGCAGCTGGAAGCACTTGATTTGAATTGGTAGTTGGTAGTACAGACGTAATTTGCTTGATGCACTGAAAAGTGTTAATTTTGGTCAACCACCGTTACATCAGTGATACCAAACCATCCTCTGCACGATGCAGTAAAAATGCCTGAACCATGATACAACCACCACCATGTTTCACAGATGGAATGTTTATTTTAGGCTGGAATGCAGCAACACTTTATAAAAACAAAGTCTGGATGCTTGTCTTCCCTGCATCTGCAAGGATGCTGGGCCAAGCCGTGCCATACCTGGCTTGAAATGAATCAGTTGAAATGAAATGAATTCCTGGCTTTGTAGGCCAACGTTTGTGTTTTGAATTGGTTGCGAGCAGCTGCAGGAAGCCAGTAAAGAGAACATAGCAGAGGAGTTATATGGCTGAACTTGAGAGCATGTTCTGGGTCAGTTGCAAAGACATCATAGATAGGAAGACCGACCAAAAGGAAGTTGCAGTACGCAAGTCATGAAGAGTCAAATACTGAACAAGCACCTACTGAACAAACAATTGACCTTTCTGTCGAGAAGAGGTCAGGTTCTCTGGATCAATCGGCATGACTGAGCCAAGCACGATTGCTGGTCATCCACGAGTACAGCATCTACCATCAGAACGAGAGCAAACTTGTTTGTTTTCTACATTGTGTGTCCTTTTCCTCCGTATTCAAGAGCAATTTAGCTGGTGTTTTGCGTTTGCTGAAGTGAAGTGACTCCGTCGAGGGGAGAAGGGATGTGTAAGTGGAGCTGTCAGGGGAAACTGCAGCGGTCAGTTTTAATCCCCTTTGCTTTATCAGGGCTTTACAGAAACGAGTGATTTCCCGCGGCATGCCTGCCTGCGATGCAGACTGCGCTGTCGCAGACAGCAAGGCCCGTGTGTACAGAGTGATTAGACAGCACTCTGTCACCATCTGTCTGCTCTGCTGGCTCTGACCGCGCGGGTCGTGATATTCTGGGGGAGTGTTTTCACCCCTGTGTGCTGATTATGTTGGCAATATCAAGGGGACAAACAAGGGGTCTTTGTATAAGCTGTTAACACGGCTCTGAGGTGAGGTTATTGAATTTTTTGTGCAGTCTTTGCACCCAGAAGTTAGAAATGCCTGCGTGACTATCAGGGTTTGGTTCAGGGTCAAGATATGGAGATAAAATGAATGTTCCTTATTTTCTGTCTGTTTTACTTTTGAGAGAGCTGGATGTCTTTATGCTTTCTTAAATAAAGTCCTCAACATTTTGCCTCCTAACCCGCGCCGTGGGGGGGAGTGTAAAGATTATGTGAAGTGTGGTTTCAGAGTTGCCTTTCACACACACAGCGTAGGGCTGGAGAGTGTCTGTGTCTGATGCTTTCTCACTACAGGAAATGATCCACATGGTTTAGGCAAGGCGAGGCACTTGTGTAGTATTTGCATGACCAACTGTGAATTCTCTGGAAAATGATCTGTTCACACACGCTCACTTGAACATTACCCGGATTTTGTACCAAGTACCAGTGGACTGGCCGGATAAGGTCTGGGTAATGTAGGTGTACATTATTCAGACATTACTCTTCACACATACAGATTCTGGATTACTGTGCATCTGTCTATCTCTCCCTCTATGTATCTCTATCTGTGTCTCTATTTATATATCTCTGTCTGTACCTCTATATGTCTCTATAACTCTTTATCTCCATCTCTTTATCTATCTATCTGTCTATCTGTCTATCTGTCTATCTGTCTGTCTATCTATCTGTCTGTCTGTCTGTCTGTCTGTCTGTCTGTCTGTCTGTCTGTCTATCTGTCTTCATATGGTTTATAAGGTTAACTGACTCAGACGGGGACAAGGGGACATCATTACAGAATGTAACATTTATATAAACTGTTACTGAAAGGAAAGTGATTTTACATCAGTATCAGTTAGTTAATTAGTTGATACCCTGCATGCCCAAATGTTTGTGGACACCATTCTATTGAAATGCACACACACAGCATGTCTTGTCCCTGTAGAGACAAAAGCAGGATCAATTCTTATTAGGAAGATATTATGAATGAGCAGGTGTCTCATTACTTTTGTCCATATACTTATGTCACCTAAGTTGTGTGGATGTATTATTTTAAGGAACACAAAGATCTGATCCTATTGGCTCAGTATCAGCATTAACATCCGTAACATCTGCATACTTGGTATAACGTGAAGCTTCATAGTTCATGCTCCTGGAGAGCTACCTTCCTGCAGGTTTCAACTCCAACCCAAATCTAACCCTTTTCAGCCAATCAAGAACTTCGTAAGGCAGTGATTAGTTGCATCAGGTGGGTGAATTCGGGTTGAATCTACAGTCTGCAGGGAAGTAGCTCTCCAGGAGCAGGGTTGGTCACCAGCCGTTTAAACCACTTTGAAAAACGTAATCTGTGTTGTTCCTGTAGGTTGGTGGATGATAGGTGCGTGGTTCAGCCAGAAGCTGGAGATCTGGCAAATCCACCAAAGAAGTTCAGAGGTGAGTCACACAAGTAATTACATTTAAGTGACAGCCACACACCACACACTATTACGTTAGCTTTGGATCCTGTGACTGTCATTTAGCTTATAAAATGACACTGATTTAACGTGCTCCATTCTTTTCAGAGACATTTCATTGCTGTCACACACTCTTTTTTTTTTTTTTTTTAATCTTTTGTTTGTTCATTACATACAAAATGTTCTGATGAATGGACCTACATTGAACGTTTTGGTGGCTTTTGCTCCCATAAAGTTGCTGTTATGGACATTTTTGGAGGTTTTGTGACGATATTGGCCTGTAGAAGGCTCTACTATATAACCGTACCCTCAGGGCAGTCTACATAATGTTTTACCAACGCCGACACATTAATGAATCACATCTCCACAATGTTTGTGGTGGTTTTAACGAATGAAAGCCTTCATGTAATCCAGCAATAATAGTCTCATTATCCAGTCATAGTCTGTAACCGTACACTCGTTGACAAAAAAAAGAACCCACCTGGAAAGAATTGTTGCAAACCTCGGCATGCAGTTTGGTCTTAGGCAGATTTGCATGTCGGGTGTGGTTTGATTAGACACCGGGTCTTGGCACAAGGGGGCGTGGAAGTGCTTCCCCCACTGCCCTTTAAAAACACTCTAAGAGGCAACCTTTTGGGTAGAGTACCTCTTGGTAAGACATCGGTGAGGGCTAGACATACCTCTGTGACATACTCGAAGACATTTGACCCAGGTGACAGACTTTTGAACAAAGGTCACCAGATTTAGTATAGTACTATCTGGGATGCCAGCTTTGACAGCCGGTTATTGCCCATGATCTATAGGTCCAGCTGCAAAATCTGTGGGCAAATGTTCCACAGGATCCCATACAGAACCTGTTTGTCTCCTTGCCCAACCGTATCTCATCTTGTATCCAGGCTAGAGCCCCAACAGAGTCCTAGAGCTGTTCCAGTTGTGCAGTTTTGTAATGACTGTTATGGACTGGCACCCTGCCCAGTGTGTATTCCTGCCTTTAGCACAATGATCCCAGGTAGGCTCTGGATCCACCGCGACCCTGTTCACGATGAAGCGAGTAAGATAGTGACTTACGGATCAACTTGAATGAATTGACACCTGAAGGTTTCATTCCGATCCAGCTCCTCCTTTGATTGTTTTTTGTCAATATCTGTATGTAGAAGTTTAATCACAATGCCAGTGTTGTCATCACACTGTTCACGACTTGTGTAACTCTCAAAGACTAAGCATACATGCAGCCCAGCTGCCCATTAGGACTGTTCACTCACTGCTTTGCCAGTATGGTGTTGTGTGCTCACTCTGCTGCAGTCACTCCAGCATTGTCAGCAGAGGTCTTTAAAGAATGCTGTGACTGCTGTATGTAACTGAAATCTGAAACAGAGTTTCTAATGATGACCAATCACATTGTGCTTTTCCTCCTTGTCCCGCAGATTGCCTGTTCAAGGTGTGTCCTATGAACCGCTACTCTGCACAGAAACAGTTCTGGAAGGCCAAACAGGGAAAGCAAGGAAGCAACCCAGAGGGAGACCTCTTCAAGAAACTGCAGGTACTTTAAATTCACCCAGCTTCTGTTTACTCTCAATGCTCCCATAATAGAAGAGAAGCAAAAATACACAAGAACTAAACACAGAACAATGTCAGATATTGTTTGCAAATTATTATTGCAATTATAAAAGAAATCAGATTTAAAAATAGAAGTTGCACAATAACCCAGATACCCCAGATGGACATTTGGGGAAATTTGCATACATTGTTGGCCTCCTTTAACCCTGATCGTCAGTGGTGAGGAGCCCACAGGACCACCACAGAGCAGGTATTATGTGGATGGAGGGTCATGCTCAGCAGTGCACTGACATAGTTGTGGTGTGTTATTGTGTGTTGCTGGTACAAGTGGCTCAGACACAGCAGTGCTGCTGGAGTTTTTAAACCCTGAGAATAGTCCACTAACTAGCAATATCCAGCCAACAACATCCTGTGAGCACCAATGAAGGATTAGAGGGTGACCAACGCACACCGTGCAGAAAGAAATGAGCTTCTGTCTCTGACTTTACATTTTTAAGGAGGAAGAACTACGTAGGAGTGTTTAAACACTCCAGCAGCACTGCTGTGTCTGATCCACTCATCACTGAGCCAGCACAACACACACTAACACCCCAGCACCATGTCAGTGTCACTGCAATGCTGAGAATGCTTATACTCTGAGAAATGTTTTGATATTCATTGATAAATCGTGACAACCCTAAAGGCAGCCATAGACCATCCTTACTTTTATCAAGGGAATGAAAGCTGTGGTGCAGAGTGATCAACGCAGCACCGCTGTTTACACATCTCTGGTTGCATGACTGATTTGCTTCTCTCCTTCCTTTCCCAGCATGCAGCAGAACTGGAGCAGAAACAGAATGAGACGGAGAACAAGAAGCTGCTGGGCGAAGTGGTCAAATACAGCCAAGTCATACAGGTGCAGCCCAACCTTCCTGCTTATCAAGCTGCTATTCTGTTCCTCGGAGCATGCAAGAACATTCTGTTTGTTTGTGCTGTGTTTCCAAGGCTGCTGAGAGCGAGAGCGCAGGAGAGAGAGAATGAGCGGGTGAAACAGTTTGACAGGTTGATGTATAGCCCTAACTTGACGCAAGGGGAAGCTTTGGACCAGCTACCACTAACCCTTTTTTATACTTGCTTGTTAAAAGAACATGTCTTTCAAGCGTATGTCTGGACTGGTTCCTTTCAGGTGGATGAAAGGGCTGAAGCGATTGTGCTCTTGTCGCCTTGCTGTTAGTCATACATATATTTTTCTGCCTTGTATTAATCATTTAATCATATGTTTATATGTGCTTACTGGTTTACTGCTGGTGTGTTTCTATGGGCCAAATGGAACCAGGACCAGTACTGATACCAGTACGACAGAATTCTGCCTTCATATTTAACCCATCCATGACCGTGAGAAAAGACAGATTCTAACACAATTCAAATACTAAAACAAAAGGTCAAGGTGCTCATTTGACCCACTGTGTTGTGTGTGTGTGTGTGAATACACACTCGTGAATTCACACACCAGGGGGCAGTGAGCACATGTGCCCAGACCGGTGGGCAGCCCTATGGTTGGCTCCCAGGGAGCAGCTGGGGAGTTCAGTGCCTTGCTCAAGGGGAGTTCAGTGCCTTGCTCAAGGGCACTTCAGTCATGTCCTGAGAGATCAGGTATTCAAACCAGCAACCTTCCAGTCACAAGGCCGGTTCCCTAAACACCTGACCACAGCTTCCCCCCGTTCAAGTACTGAGGACAGTTTATATTCAGAATGTGCTGCATGTTACCTAATTAAACTACACTATTTACACACTCTGCACTGAAATGTACAATTATCCATCCATTGGATAATACATTATACAATTTTGTATTACAACAAAAATAGTCTTATTGCCCACCAGAACTTAAGTCCCTCAATTCTGTTTATAACAGGTTTAATCAACATGTGTTTACTTCATGGTTTTATTTGTGGTGTAAAATGTTGTGAAATTTGAAACACTTGAGTTATTAAAGAATATTCTAACTCAGAGCTGGGCATGTGTTTCTCTTCATCTGTTTCTCAGTTTAATTCACACTTTATAAACTGTGTGTGTGTGTGTGTGTGTTTTTCAGCTACTGCACATAAAGAGTAATAAGTACTTGACTGTGAACAAGCGTCTGCCGGCTCTGTTGGAGAAGAATGCTATGCGAGTGTCTCTTGATCCGTCTGGGAACGAGGGCTCCTGGTTCTACATCCAGCCTTTCTGGAAGCTCCGCAGTGAGGGAGACAATGTAAGAGCTGTATTTTACTCAGCAGTAACTGTCCTAAAGTGTAGTGTACGACATTATACTGTACTGCACTATACTATGCTACATACAGTTGTTATACAGTTGTGGCCAAAAGGTGCAAATGGTGCAAATTCTGTTTTCAGTTTTTCCAAAGACAATACTTAGAGTTGACCCTTTTTTTTGAACTTGTGTGATTCACCTCGGCGTGCTGGACATCTGCTGCCTGTCTGAGCAAAATCTTTAGTGCTGGCAACCCATTCTTCCCTAATCAATGCTTGGTATTGATCAGATTTTTGTTTGTCCACCCTCTTTTTGAGCATTAAGATCTGGGTATTTTCCTGGCCATGGTACTCCATCATGCTGGGAAAGCCATTGTTCATCTCCGAATTGCTCCTTGATCATTGGGAGAATTTGCTCTTGGAAAATGTTTTGATTCCTTATTAATGGCAGTGTTCTTGGGCAAACTCGTGAGCAAACCCACTCCCCTGGATGAGAAGCAATCCAACACAAGAATGGTCTCAGGATGCTTCACTGTTGGCATGACGCAGGACTCATAATAATCTTCACCTTTTCTTCTCAGGACAATAATTTGTCCAAATGTCCCAAACAGACTCGAGGGGGCTTCATCAGAGAAAATAACTGCCCAGTCCTTTGGAGTCTAATCCCTGTACTTCCTGCACAATGTCAGTATATCCGTGATGTTTTTTGGAGAAAAGTGGCTTCTTTGCTGCCCTTCTTGACACCAAGCCATCCTCCAAAAACCTTTTTCTCACTGTGCTTTCAGATGCACTCACACCTGCCCTCTGCCATTCCTGAGTTAGCTCTGCACTGGTGATAATTCGATCACGTAGCTACATCCTCTTTAGCAGACGGTCCTGATGCTTCCTTGATGGGGCACCCTGAAGCCATCTTTACTGCAATTGGACCACTCTGCTTGAAGTTCTTGATGGTTGGATAAATGGTTGATTGGGATTGGATGTTATAAGCAGCAATGTCCTGCCTGTGAAACTCTTTTGATGCAGTGCAATCATGACTGCATGTGTTTCCTTGGAGATAACCATGGATCACTCTTCACAATCTAGAGTTAATATAAATTGTCACCATAAAAACATCAAACCTTGAGAAAACCAAAATTTGTGCCATTCTCAAAACCTTTGGCCAAAACTGTACTATAATATAGTATATGCTGTACACTATGCTATACTATACCATATATACTACACTATGCTATACTATACTACACTATATTAAATTACACTATCCTTTCATATACTATGCAGATAAACCATTTCCTCCAGAGAAACCAAAGCTACGATCCAACACAGTTGATCTAATGAGAGAAGGCTAAGACTGCTTTGTTTATGTTTACTGTTTATTGTATTGATTGTAATGTTCTAGTGTTTGTACAGGCGAAAACACTTTTACACAGTGTCGTATATCCATATGTTGTACTCATATGTACAGGAATATATATATATGAGGTGTGTTCAAAAAGCGTCCGACCTTTATTCATAAACAATACGTGTATTCAGTCTTAAACTAATCTCCATCAAAGTTGTCCCCTTGGCATCCCAAAGGTTCTGCCACTGTTGGAAGCAATGGTAGAATGCCTGACCACAGCTGATGTGTTTACTTGCATTTCCTCACTAGTCGGTGACTGGCTGCTTCTCTGGGAAGGATAAAAGTCATATGCATTAGGATCACCTACATACATGCATCAAACCATGCATTCCTAGCTTCATTTGTTTATGTGCAAAACGTTATGGTAAGATATTGAACACACCTCGTATCAATGTGGCTACATTTGATTGTACCATATTAACATGACGATAAAGCCATTTTAACCCTTCTGCTTTCTCCTGTTGACATCTCGCCGACCAAAGTCTGAAGGTATATTCCCTGATTGCAGTGCATGATATGCTTCCATATATATATATATATGCATATACACCCCAATCAGCCATAACATTAAAACCACTGACCTGAAGTGAATACCATTGATTATGTGGTTACAGTGGAACCTGTCAAGGGGAGGGATCTACATCTACATATTCTACATTTTTTATGCCCTTGTATGTGCCTTTTTATTGTGCTCTGTGGTGTCAACCAGAGGAGGATGGGTTCCCCTCTTGAGCCTATTTCCTCTTAAGGTTTCTTCCTTCTAGTCTGAGGGAGTTTTTCCTCTGGCTTGCTCATTTGAGGCTTGGACCCGGATTTCTGTAAAGCTGCTTTGTGATAAATAAACTTTGATTGATTAATACATATTCGCCAGCTCCAAGGGATGAACTGGCAAAAGAGCCTTGAGCACCCAAGGACAGGTGGGTTTGATGTTATGGCTGATTGGCAGTATACGTATGTGTTTGTAGTGTTGTGCTCACTGCACAGGAGAAGTGTGCCGCATGCTACTATGCATGTGAACTGTAACTTCCACTCACTGAAAGATCACTCCTGTTCTCTCCGCCAGGCTGAAGAGCTGTTCAGCCGTCACTCACGCGATTCATAAAGTCATCATTGGCCGCAATACAGTTATGACTACAGATATAACCTTTACACCCCCCACTGATGCTGTTTGTTTAACTGTTGATGGACATCGGTGGGCTGTGATTTCAGAGTTTGTCATGGTCGTCTTCCTCTCAGTGGAGCATTTGTTGATCTAGGCAGCTGGTTTGTATGCTGAGTGGAGCAGAGTGAGTCTTAGGTCAACAGCGCACTCCATTCGCATGTTCTCACACTGTGATTTTCTACTTCCTCATGCCTTGTTTGGTAGCTCTTACCTGCTTCTGGCACATGTTGTGTGCTTGTTGAACAGTAACTGACAATAATACAGAATTTTCATTTTCAGTAATGATATTAAAAACTGGAGTAAGGACCAATGTAGACTCAGTAGGGTCAAAGTGAGCTATTTTCTTTACTGGATTCCTCCCCCACCCACAAACACAAAGTATTTAGCCTCTAAGCCTCTAAAGGAGACTTATTGTCTAGTCACACTCCTCACATACTCTACACATTCTTCTATGTGATGTGACCTTTGGCAAGAGCGAGCACCAGACTGGGTGGTATGAAAAAAAAAAAAAACCTCAATATATCTTGGTGTAGTTAAAGAGCAACACCAGCTGTCTTTTACCACTGCCTCCTTCCTCTAAAAGCTTAGAGGTTTGCTGCTGTGTGATTAGAGCACCAGGTATGGCCTTCGTAAAAAATCACTAGTGTTGAGTTAACATGCTGGCTACTGGTTCATCCCTCCCATCCCATCCATCACTACCTGGGCTTTAGTTCATCAGCTACTGTCCTCGTCCAAAATTACTAGTGCGGCAGTAGCATGCTGGCTGCTGGTCTCCTTCATAATCGCTACTGCTGTCCATCCACACATACATCGTCACATCCATCCATCATTCCACCCAGCCATCCAGTTCAAAAGCTGTTTTCTCATCAGCATGGACTTGTGAAGCTATTGCTTGAAAAAATAGCACATTTTAAATTGTGCATTTCGTGGCAGGAACGTTAACATAGCACAGGACGAGGCTGAACAGATAAACAACTGGTAACCGTGTACCGGTTATATTTGCATATTATGTCCCACACAGCAATCAGATTTCATTTCGACTAACTGAAGAAGCATTTGACTACCACTCTTCATGTAATGTCAGTCACTCCCACTGTTCAGTGCAGTGTACAGATTTACAGTATTTACATACCTGCTGACATGGCTCTACGGTGCAGTGAAAGACGTGTTTTTTTGTTTTTTTTTAAACCAGATAAATTCTTAGAGGGGTGAATCATTAGACTGACTAAAAATAGACTAGGCTGTTCTGACCAGGCTGTTAGGAGGTGTTAAGTGGTTAAGTGAGGGGACACACACACACACACACACACACACACACACACACGGAAAACAGAACCGGAACAATATCATCTTTAAAAACATCTGTTTGGGGTCCAACGACACGTTGCCCCAACTGATCTGGGGAGCCGTCACAACAGTCAGTCACCCCTTGTAATGATACAAGGGACACTAACAGCTCATCGATATATGAAGACACATCTGTTGCACCTTCATGGCAGGACCTTTCAACTGGCATTTTTCAGACGTTTCATGCTCACACACAGCAAGGACTTTCCAGGAATGTCTCAGCCAGACATTCCTGGAAGCTTCCTTGGTGATTGGTGGGTGGTTGGTGATTGGGCAGGCAATCATTTGAGGAATCTATAGGCCCAGCTGCAACAGATGTGGACAAATGTGCTGCAGGATGCCATACAGAACATGTATGCCCCCACCCCCAACTAGATCTCATCTTGTATCCAGGCTAGAGGCCTAACAGGGTTCTAGAGCATGATTTTGTTTTTTGTCGGTGAGTGTATATATTCATTTTTTTTTCTGTACATATTTCATGGTTTTGAATGAGTAAGATAAGGGAGAAGAAATGAACTAATGCTCCTTTCGGGTGTGCATCTTACAGTAGACTCTTATTGTGTTCTTTCAGGCTGAACATTTGTTCCCTGAAAAAATATATTTGGATTCTGATGTCCATCCATGGACACACTGTCCATTCATGTTGAAAAATACTGTGCAGCCATCAGACCAGAGTTCATTTTCAGTCTCAAAGGCACAGTAACATATAAAAACACCCTGTTTTGTTCTAAGGCAGTGGTTCTTCAAAGTCTTTAGACCATGTACCACCCATGATCATGCTAAAATATCTAAGTACCACCTAAGTCATTTTTTGGGAACACACAAGATGTAGGCTAGATGTGGCCTCCACACACATGGTATGTCATCTCACCGTTATCATCAAGGATGTCTCTGTACATCCCTGCAGTCATCTTTCCCTTCACCCTGACTAGTTTCCCAGAAAAACACCCCCACAGCATGATGCTTCCACCACCATGCTTCACTGTAGGAATGATATTGGCAAGGTTGGCCACTCTGCCATACAGGCCTGATTGTGGGAGTGCTGCAGAAATAGTTGTCCTTCGGGAAGGTTCTCCTTTCTCCACAGAGCAATGTTGGAGCTGTCAGAGTGACTGGGTTCTTGGTCACCTCCATGACTAAGGCCCTCTTACCACGATCACTCAGTTTGGTTGGGCGGCCAGGTCTATGAAGAGTCCTGGTGGTTCCAAACTCATGCTCATTCAATACCGCAGAATTTGTTCTGCATCCTTTCCCGAATCTGTGTTTTGATGCAATCCTGTCTCGAAGGTCAACAGACAATTACTTTAACTTCCTGGCTTGATTTGTGCTCTGACATGCACCGTCCACTATGAGACCTTATATAAACAGGTGTGTGTCTTTCCAAATCAAGTCCAATCAACTGAATGTACCACAGGTGTCCAATCACGCTGAATGATGATCAGTGGAATTAAGATGCACCTGAGCTCATGGCAAAGGCTGTGAAAACTAATATACGTGTTATATTTTTGTTTCCATTTTTATCCATTTGCAACATTTACAAACATTTCTCACTTTTTCATTGTGAGAAATAAATTGAATCCATCTTAGAAAAAGGCTGAAACATAAAATGTGCAAGAAGTGAAGCACTATGACTACTCTCTGGATGCACTGTACCTCTGTTTGAGATCCACTGTTCTAAGTAATAATGAAAAATTAAAATTAATTATGGCACAAATTTTAAGAGAAAAATAAAATAAGAGGATGGCCCTTTAAAAAATGCAGTTTTCTCCAGGTAGAGCAGGACTGCAAGAAGCCTTATCTCCCTGCCTTACATTCAGATCCACCTAAACTGTCATAAATATTCACATGGTGAAAGGTCACTTACTGCAGGCTGTGTGTCCACAATCGAAAACTCATTTGTGCACTAAGAGGGCTTTGCAGCTTTGACATGTGTGAGCCTGACTGACCGAACAACCTGCTCTGTGGCTTTGTGAGGAGACTTGCTGGTGCAACAAGCCAGTCACACCCAAACAGGTCTTCAGAGACAGTCTCTGGGTTGTAAACAAAAGCATTCCAGCAATATTATGGACAGTGAATGCATTGAAATGTGCTGAACCTGTTCTCTGTTATGTTAGTCACTCAACACGTGCCAACTTTCTGCATGTCACACAGGGTCTGAGATCACTCTGTCCTCCAGTCATTTAGGTGGAGCCCAGCTTCCATGTTTAAGAGGAGGTGAAATATGCACTAATCTATTGTGTGTCTGTGTGTGTTTGTGTGTGTGGTTAGGTGGTAGTGGGGGATAAAGTGGTCCTGATGCCTGTGAACGCTTGCCAGCCTCTCCATGCCAGCAACATTGAACTCCTGGACAACCCAGGCTGCAACGAGGTCAGACACACACTCCCACGGCTATTCATCACAGCACTGTGAAACACTCAGGGCCAGTGTGTTTATGTATGAGTGCAGATACGGTGCAAAATGTGCTGGACTGCATAACAATACACAACAATTCACAATACTTCACAAAAGTACAAAGTGTGAATATGTTCTTTGACTTTATATGTAAATGGCAGTGTATCTTGTCGTGGTATGGCTGAATAATAAGACTTCAGTTCTTGGAAGTGACAGAGTGTGAAGGTTAAACGCTGCTGTCTCTTCATTAAATGGAAATTGGGGATGATCAAAACGGGGCTGGAAAACTGGCCAGTTCCATACTGCCAAAAGTGTTACGTAACAGTTTTGACTTTTTGTATTCACGCCCCCAAATTTTCCATACTCACGGCTCACTACCGAACGCCCTGCAAGCCAAACTCAAAGCTGACGAATCGATGAAACCGTAGATATACGTACCTAGAGGCCATATTGTCTGTTGTTCCCTATATAAGGCAATATGTCTGCACATATGCTATTAGAACAATCAAGACCCACTTGTAAACAAACTCAAGTGCACTGAGATATGAGTTCTGCTGATTAAATCTGTCTCTTCAGGTTATAGCAGAGTAAATGTATTGTTATGGAATAACCAAGGTAAAGTCCTGACCTTAATCCAGTACAAAAGTTGTGGAAGGACCCAAAGCAAGCAGTTTATGGGAGACTGGGAAACACAGGGGACTTCAAAAAAAGAAGATCTGATGGTTATAGATCAAATTTATGCAGAAATATAGAACATTCACAGTATTATATACTATGTACACACCAAACAGCAGCCTAAATACTGAATAAAAGTATACTTTGGTACTAGAGCAGAATCCAGATATGTGATTTGTGTGTGACAGGTGAATGCTGTGAACTGTAATACCAGCTGGAAGGTCACGCTCTTCATGAAGTTCAGTGACTATAAAGACGACATCTTAAAGGGGGTAAGACTTATTGATGATTGAAATTTCAGAATCACTGACTCCCAACAAAGATTTATACCTCTCTCTCTCTCTCTCTCTCTCTCTCTCTCTCTCTGTCTCAGGGTGATGTGGTGAGGTTGTTCCATGCTGAGCAGGAGAAGTTTCTGACAGGTGATGACTACAAGGACCAGCAACACGTTTTCCTGAGGACGACTCTCCGCCAGTCCGCCACCTCAGCCACCAGTTCCAAAGCACTCTGGGAAGTGGAGGTATGATCCGAATTCCTGAGACAAAATAGGAAATCAAATTCTCAGCTTAGCAGCTTAGATCCTCCTTGTTTTAAACACTGCTTAACATTGGCAAGTTAGTTGACAGTTATTGAACTTAAAAAGCTCCCAATAAATCCCTGCTTATGAGCTGAACGTAATCAATCAAAGGGAAAATCCCACTAAAATGTCTCAGAACAGACCTGAAAAGACTCTGAAGCCAGGCATACACTGTCCGATTGTAGTCCTATTTTAGACCCAATTTGGTTGTGAATTTCAGATCAGTCTGAATTTTGGTTTGAGCAGCTGATGTTTGACAGTGTGAAAGGGGAAACAGCTGACGGTTCATTTTCCAAACAAGCTACGAGTGAGCCATTGGACAATCAGATGGATTTTGGATGTGAAAATTTGATCACTTGTCTCGCAGTTTGAGTCTCACAAAGCGATTTGTGAAAATTCATCAGCTTACTGTATAGTAAAATAAACTTTGACTGGACTAATATTTGTCTTAATGCAACAAATGATGAACAACATTACAGAACAATGGTGAGAACTTAATTTGAGCAGAAACAGGCCTGTACAGAACTGTGGCACGTTTGATTGATTATTAAAGGGTACCCCCACCTTCAGTATCAGGGGGTCTCCCATCCTCTCTCAGCACATTTGAAAATGCATGTTAGGGGGTTTTAAAATAAGCATGAGGCGGTGCTTAGTGAGGACCTTCAGGTATTGCTGCCTCCGTGGTGACCACTGATATTGTAACATTCGGAAGGTCGCTGCCCACTAATATGTAATGGTGGACCAAAACCTCAATATTTCATCATTAAGCAGAACTGATTTTTCAAACACTAGGGGTCAGACTTGTCAGCTTTGGAACAGCAAAACTTTCTTGTTGATCAGTCACTTTACCACTTTATAACAGTGTTATTTAGCTTGAATAAAGCTAGGTGTTGATTTTGCTTTGTTGCTTGTGTTGGTGCAAACATTAATTATGTCACCCTCGATAGAGTGAAATAACTTTTTATAAAGTTCAGTGATAGGGAATGATATACTGCTGCATCTCAAAAATCAAAGAGTATCATGACATTCAGAATTTAATTCAAGGTAATTTAAGGTAAACTTGTGTCCTTTATATTAATCGTGTTTAAATTGAAATATTTCAAGCCTGTTTGTTTTAATGGTAAACTACCTGATTAGTAATTTATTCAAACTCGAAATATTCAAATAATTTGAAATTCTGGATTTCTGATTTGCCATGAGCTATAAGCCACACTAATCAAAAGTCAAACACAAAAATGTATAATATAAAGTGAAATATGTCTCTTTACATTCAATGAATCGAATAAATGACACCTTTTAATAAAAAAAATAAAAATATTCCACTGTGTAACACCATTGATGGATTATTTTTAATGTCAAATTGATCATTAACATCTGATATGTCTCTTCTTAATAGGTGGTGCATTATGATCCCTGTAGAGGTGGAGCTGGCCAGTGGAACAGTCTGTTCCGATTCAAACACCTGGCCACGGGGAACTACCTGGCAGCAGAGGTATGAAACAGTCTCTCCTCGCTCTCTCTCGCTCTCGCTTTCTGTCTCTGTCTCTGTCTCTCTCTCTTTCTCGCTTTCTGTCTCTGTCTCTGTCTCTCTCTCTCTCTCTCTCTCTCTCTCTCTCTCTCTCTCTCGCTTTCTCTCTCTCTCTCTCTCTCTCTCACTCACAGCAGACTTAGGGAACAGTGTGTGAAACATGAGGTTTCAGGTTCCAAGTTTAGAAAGTGAGTTTTCAGGTGCTGTGCTGCAGATGGCACTCTTCCCAATCTTATTCTTACTTCAATGGTCACTTATTTATAATGGCCTCATGTTTCCTGACCGTGGCAGAGAGACTTTTGTTAAAGTTGGGGAATTTGTGTGTGTTTCAGGTGAATCCTGATTACCGGGATGAGAATGTAGATTCTAAAAATGAGGTAAGAGACGGTTAGTCTAGGCAGAGGTGTTTCCTCCTCTATCTGATGCCATAAAAATCCAGATATTTCCTTCTGTTGTCTCGAGGTGTGCCCCTATCGATCTGCTGCTGCTCACTCCTTCACCCCCTGAGCCCTCAGCATATTATTCTGGTATTATATTGAGCATTGCTATGAGGATTTGATTGCATTCAGCAACAAGAGCATTAGTGAGCTCAGGATACTGAATGATCACCACCCCCCTTCATCCTGAACTCCCCAGCTCATCTCAGAAGTACTGGATGGAGCACCATCATTCTATAGAATCTTGTCCCACTGCTCTAGAGCTCAGTGTTTGGGGGGGGGGTCTTCTAACTCTCTGTTCCATACCTGGCATTAGGCATGGAGCCAAGAGGTTCCTGTTCATCTGCTCCAGATGATATTTTATTTCCCACACTTTGCTACAAGGAATAGACAAGCTGTGTGTGCGTGTGTGCGTGCGTGCGTGCGTGTGCGTGTGCATGCGCTTTTGCACGATGGATGCAATGGATGCAATTAAAAACATTCAGCTTCAGCTGCTTTGAATTGCATCCATTGCTCAAACAGATGTGCAAAAGCGCACGCACGCACGCGCACACGCACACACACGCACGCGTGCGTGTGTGTGCGTGCGTGCGCTTTTGCACATCTGTTTGAGCAATGGATGCAATTCAAAGCAGCTGAAGCTGAATGTCCACAAACATTTGGACATATTGTTTTCTGCAGCTCTTATGAAGCTAATATGTATGTTATGTAGTTGAAGACTTCCAGAGAACTGGAGTGTAGGCCCACATACTACTGGTGAAAAGTTTTGTACACAGTCCAGTGGCCTCACATGGAACAAGGGTAAGCAGTAAACTGGACGAGCTTTAAAGAGAAAGGATAAACTTTGAAATATGAAAACAGTCAATTGTAAATAAGGGGGCCTATTAGTTATAAACGTACAGCTGGCCTGTAGCAAAATAAGAAAATTAAGCTATTTTAAGTATAAAAGCCAAGCCAAAACAGACTGCTGCTGCACTCTGTACCAAAGTATTTACACAGCATTGCACGCCTGGATTCCTCTCATAATGACTAGACAAAGATACTTAACTGTGAAACCCGGATATATCATATTCTTAACAATGGAGCTCTTTATTCCAAATAAAGCTAGAGTGTGCTAAAAATCCACAACCCACAAAACTATACAACGTTACAAAAACACGAAACTTGGTTCAAACCATAATTTCAGGTGTGAAAATGCCCTAAGTTGCAGTTTGTCATCTGTGGAAATGCTTTTGGGCCAGCTTCATAAAACTATTAAAAAATCTACTGATTTTGTTGGAACGTTAAGAGCTAACAGCATTGGGGCTGCCAGCTGCTCATTTATTAACAAGAATTATTGGAGGGTTTGTGGGGCTCCGAGCTATCTAATGCGCTAGAACCATGGTCCAAGGATCGCTGGTACAAATCCCAGATTGTGGTTCAAGAGAGCAAAATTGACCATGGTCTGCCTGGCTGGGTGGATGGTGTTTTCTCTACACATCACACCTTGTCTGATGCTGGTCAGCACAAGTGTCTGTTAGCCATTGCAACCGAGCTGGGAACCCAGTGCTTTCCTCTGAGCACATTGGCCACCCAGTGATATTGCCAAAGCTTGTCTTCACCTTCCTAGTGTTGGGAGCATTGTATGTGATAAAGGGAGAGTACTAACATGTTGTGGGTAATTGGCTCTTCCAAATCAGGGTAGAATTACAGACTCAAACAGCATTAGAAGACTTACTCGTGTGACTAATGGCTCAGTTTCAACTGTGAAGATAAAACTTGGAGCTGCTGGTTTGACAGGTGGAGTGGCAATAAGAAAACCGTTGCCTCTAGGATGACAGAACAAGAAAAGCACACTTCCCTGGGCTGCACAGTACCACTGCTGGACTTTTAAAAACATTAATGATGTTCCGAACTTCTGACCAGTACTGTATAGACCCTGAGGTGTTTAGTTGGTCCACAGGAAAATGTACAGATATGGATCCTCTTGATAGAAAAGTGCAATGTTTTGGAAAGTGTGTGTGAATGCCAAGGTGGTGCTTGATTGGCACTCTTTCACCGCACTCCATTCTCACACCACTGCCATTATATAATCTCTTTTTTTCTCTCTCTCTTTCTCACACACTCTCTCTTGCCCCCCCCTCCACACCCCCCTACCTGCCACAGACAGCCGCACTCTGCTTGTGTTTTCATCTCTGGGGAATTTCTCTGGTGTTTGTCTCTCTTCCTCTGCACTGTTCTGCTTTATTGGTATCCAGCCCGCCAATTCCAGACGCACGCTCACGCATGCATGCACAAACACCCACACGCTGCACTCACACTCAACCAGCAGGGGCTTCTTACATAATGTCTGAGTCTGGGGGTGCCCTGCGGGAGCTGGGCAGACATGCTGCCCGCCTCTCTGAAGAGGCGAGATGCAGAGAGTGGGAGAGTAAGAGTAAGTGAGAGAGAAAGAGAAGGGAGCTATGAAAGCAGATAGTGTTTTTTGCGGAACATGTCTAGACTGAAGAGGTGTGTAGGAGCCACATATATGTAAATTGATGTGGAAATTCAGTCCTACCTGTTTCAAAGGGTGCTTTTTACGCCTACCTTGTTTGGTCTGGACTTTTGGACCTTTCAGTTTGGTCCAAACCAAAATAGCAGGTGTGAAAGGTGCCACAGATTACAGACCAGCCAAAGGACCAGGATTTGGTCTGAGCCAAAGAGGTGGTCCAGTTTACCACACCTGGAAAGGCAAAACTTGCTGCATTGACAACAGAGCCACATCAAACCCATAGCCTTCTACAAACCAGTCAGTGTCATATATAGGGAGACGCAGCCCACACTGCCCACAGCTGATGAAAACTGGGTGTAGCAAAGTAATTTAGTTTGCTTGCATGAACACAAACCTTGGTTCAGACATTGTCCCGAGTTTCAGATGTGATAATGCCCCAGGTTTCCCTGAGGGCAGTTTGTCAAATCTGATTCTAGGCGAAGGTTTCGGGCCAGCTTCATAAAATGGTTTATGGATCTATTGATTTATTGGAACATTAAGAGCTAATGCAATTGAGGCAACCAGCGTGTTCGAGCTCTGAGTGGCTCAGCTGGTTAAAGCCGTGGATTATGGTGCTGGCTGTTGGCAGCTAGTGTATGAGAGCACACTTTGGCGGCGCTCCGTTTGGGTGGGTAGATGGCGCCCTCTCCCCACATCACACCTTTTGCAATGCTGGTCAGCACCAGGCATTTGTTAGCCATCTAAGCTGGGGACTCGGTGCTATCCCCCAAGCACACTGGCCTCCCAGTGATGATGTGATTGCAGAACAGCAGACATTAAAACAATTCAATATAAAAAGGTTTGCGTATTTTTGAACATTTTTTAAAAGTAATGTTTTTGCAAATGTTTTTGGAAATCTCAGCACTGCTTGTATGTCTTTTAAAATAGGGCTTGTATAAACTAGGCTCTTTTAGAAACAATGAGAAACTCTTTGGCCTGATGACTGAGAGTCATCTGAAGGATCAACGTTTGATGAAAAGAATCACTTGCCACCTGTTAAGTGTTAAGTTATACATTGAACAATTACACTATACTATATTTTACTCTTTACTGTTTACATGACATTTTATACTATAGTTATTGGTGCATTACTGGAGAAAACAGGAAACACTGCATGTAGAGCAATAATATCCATTAAAGAACAACAACGACTTTTAGCCCCACCTCCTTTCTTCATACTGATTCAGACTTCTGGAAGAACGTATGCTGGTTATGATTAAATTTCTAGGATCAAAACTTTCAAAAAGCAGAAGCTGGCTGTTAGAGTAATTTGGAATGTTCTAGTTTCTATAAAGTTGCATAAAGCTACTGGCCAATACTGTTAACGGAGTGTTCACATTGTTTTGAAGTTTGGACACCCATCCTGATGCTGTGGTCTTGTCACTTAACTTAATCTGTGGCGTCCACATGTGTGGCGTCCACACAAAGATCTGACTCTGTGTGGCATGCCACAGAAGAACATCATGCAGTTCCTTGAATTTCGAATGGACCTTCTTGGCGCAGCATGCCAATGACAGCTCTGACTTTTCAGGACAGGATGACCCAGATGTGTTAGTCCAAGGGGAAAAAATGCTGCTATGTTCAGCCACAAAATAAATGTTTTGTACATCACTAATTGCGACTTCACTGTTCTATGATGTATATATGAAATATAAAACTATATATATAATATAAATAATTATAATATAATATAATATATAATAAAGAAAAGTCCTCGTATGTGGACATCATTTTCTCAGAAACTACATCATGTAAAAAGCTAATTTTTTTGTTTTTACACTAATCAGGTGCCAATTAGCCCAAATAGCAAAGAGAAATAAAAAATGCATGCCATGCAAGAGTTCGGGTCTTAGGAGGTTAAACCTAATCTTATTTTGAGACTTTTTCTGATGTTCACTGTTAAGCAGACCTTATTTTAGTGTAGACACAACCAGGAACCAGAATTTAATGTTCTTTGTAATTTCACTGCTGCTGTTCTTTAAATTTCAAAAATCTAAATTAAGTAAATATGAGTGCGAGTTGGAGGTTATTTAGATCCCCAAAATGTTCAGAAGTTGAACGTGCCTATGTTCCCTTTCCAGACAGAGTCAGACCCCATGTACTCTAAGAAGAAACGGCCAGCAGAGAAGATTACCTACATTTTGGTGTCTGTCCCTCATGGTAACGACATCGCCTCCTTGTTTGAGCTGGATGCCACCACTCTGCAGCGGGCTGACTGCCTGGTGCCCAGGTTCGACATTATAACTCTTTAAACCATAGGGGCTCTTTAAACCAAAGGTGATGGGGGATAAGTCCTTAATCTTTTGGAATGTTATAGTTAATGGGGAAGTTTTAATTGGAAATGTTTAAGGCTTAATCCTAATGATGCTGAGGCTCCTTCACGCTCTCATTGTGGGTATGATGGGCCACCTCTCGGTCTCCCATCACTGAGCTTGCAGTTTTTTTGTTCTCCTAAATGCGTGTCCAGCTGTCCAGTGATGTTATTGGCAATTAGAAAAGATACATATTTCATATGGCTTTATAGGACATATGAGGGAGCAGCATCCCAGCACTAGAGGTGACGTGTGGTTGGAAGGGGAGTTCCTAGCTAGAAGTTAGGAATTGAAAATGACTAAATTGGGGAAGAACTGGTAGAATTCACAAAACAAAGCTATATCTTTGAAAGGAATGTGTGCTTATTAGCTTATGTGTAGCATATTTTAGAGCTGCAGTTATTGTCACTGAAATATGAATCAATATTAAATTGAAATGGGACCCTTTGCATATTGGAATTGAAATGATTTGGGAAATCACTGACGAGACCCAGTCCCAGCTATTACACTGTCATTATATCAGTGGCCGAAAACGGCTTTAGAATTCTAATATTGTTTTTTGCAATTATTCTGGGACATTTTCAGGAACTCATACGTCAGGCTCCGCAACCTGTGCACCAACACCTGGGTGACCAGCACCAGTATCCCTATTGATCATGAGGAGGAGAGACCTGTTATGCTGAAGGTTTGCACTTTAGACCATAATTCCACATTTAAAAGACTGAAGGTTAATTTGTAGTTTTTAACAAAGTTGTAACTTTCCCCTGTAGATCGGAACGTGTCCCACCAAAGAGGATAAAGAGGCATTTGCCATCGTTTCTGTGCCCCTGTCTGAGGTGAGGGACCTGGATTTCGCCAATGATGCCAACAAGGTCCTGGAGTCCTTTGTGCGCAAGGTGGAAAGATGCAACCTGTCTCAGAACGACCGCAGGTCAGCATCTCATGTGTGGATTCTAGAAAAGAGAGCATCATTATTGTTTGGTTATGCTAGACTCTGTGTTCACAATCTGTGTTTTGTGTCTTTGTGAACTGTAAAGGTTTGTGACCAAGTTGCTGGAGGATTTGGTCTTCTTTGTGTGCGAGGTGGCCAACAATGGGCAGGATGTGCTCTCTGTGGTCATCTCCAACCCTAATCGAGAGAGGCAGAAGCTCATGAGGGAACAAAACATTCTTGCACAGGTACATTCTCACACACAATCATGATGTTGGGTCATACCTGTGTGTGTGTGTGTGTGTGTGTGTGTGTGTGTGTGTGTGTGTGTGTGTGTGTGTATATATCCAATATATCCATTATTGATGCATCGGATATCAATATGAATCATTTAAAAGCCAAGATAACTGCCAAGAACGCCTGCAACTGATGTCTGTACCTAAAAACTGTTAAATGTTTGTCTAACCTGTGCCTTGGCTAGCTGGACAGAAATCCATTGCAATGATGAGCTCTGGCTGCATGTGTATGTCATCATGGACTTATGTAGGCTATTGTATTGTGTAAAAATATCACTGTTATTAAAACAAAAACCATCATAATTATTATTGAAATATGATGTTCAGGCCTACTCATCATCATACTGATGGTCCACTGAGGTGTTTCTGTAGCTCCCACTTTGATGAAGTTGGCAGAGCATGCTTGTGAGAACGGAGAGGTGCTGTATAATAGGTTCTGTAATAAGTCCTGGATGTGTTGTGGTTCACTTTCAGTAATGGTCATATGACCCTGTGATTTTTATGAATGGCATCTGTGCATCTGTATTTCTGTGTGTTTTCAGATCTTTGGAATTCTGAAAGCTCCATTTGCAGAAGGACAGGATGGGCCCATACTGAAGCTGGAGGATTTGGGCGACCAGCGCTATTCTGCATTTAAATACATGCTGCAGCTCTGCTACAGGATTCTGCGCCATTCACAGCAGGATTACCGCAAAAACCAGGCAAGAGCCACTGCTCAGATAACACATCTCACAGCCACATTTACCTGCTCTCTGACTTTTGGGGTTTGCTTGTTCAGCATGCTAACATGTTATACGTTATAATGGGCCTAATATTGTCTTTTGCTTGGTTTTTAGGAGACAGTGACCACATAGTTGCCTATTTGAGGAAAATGTTAAATTATGGGCTGAGATTAATTTATATAGGCTGCATCAAACGGCTGGCTTCAGTCAGATTTTGACTGATCACTCACTGTCTTTTTGATAGGAGTACATTGCCAAGAAGTTCTCCATCATGCAGTCTCAGATCGGCTATGAGATCCTTGCAGAGGACACAATCACCGCCTTGCTGCACAACAACCGCAAGCTCTTGGAGAAGCACATCACAGCTCGTGAGATTGAAACCTTCGTCAAGCTGCTGCGCAGGAACCGTGAACCCAGGTCTGGTGTGGATCATTTATTAAACCCTTAACTCTCAAAAATAAAGGCACTTCAAAGGGTTCTTCTAGAGGATTACATTTCTATTACAAACATGGTTCTTTGTGGACCTATGAGACAGTCGCGAAGATGAACACTTGGGGTAGGAGAGTGTTTGAGTAGAACATGACAGAAAAACTTAAAAAGTAAAGTAAATTAAATTAAAAGTTAAGCCTCTGGGGTTGAGAAACGCACCTCAAACTTTACCATGACTTTGTACAGAACTAACATCCAGAGTTATGAACCTCTGAAGAAGGGTTGAGAAATCACGTTCTGCCTCCGCTGTATCTGGTAGATTTGTCTGCTTCTCATCGGTATCTGGGGATTCATGTGTCCTTCAATGTTTTTGGCAAAACTAACTGACACATATGAGGCTGTGAAGAAAGACAAAACTCATCTTTTGCTGCTGGCTATGTCTTGCCAGTGGAGTCCACCAGATTCATGAGCTGTTCTGGTCTACAAATTCTGCATTTTTCTGCCAATCATTCCAATCCGACACCGCTGCAGTTTGAGCAAGTTGCGGCTCACAATTTTTAGGGCATTTTACTACAAACTGCATTAATATAGAATTATACATTGAATATAACATTGCTAAATGCATATTATGTTCCATATCTTTAGTATAAAAAAGGTTCTTTGGTATTTAAAATCAGTAGATGTGGACTTTGAGAAGATGCACAAAAATTGAGAAAGTGCCCTTAGACTCCAGAAGGTTAATTCAAGAGCTTCAGTTAAACAAGAAGTATTTGTTCTATATGAGTCAGTCCTCAAGATTTCATTGTCAGCATTGGAAAATATGATGGCCAAAATGCATAAGGCACAGATATCTTCAGTTATTCAGATACTCTCCCATATTTACTGCAGTAATTTATATTTAAACTTTTTTGCACAACATCCAGTTAAACAGGAAAAATGACACTCTTTGTAATGCAGTGCAGTTGGTCAGAGTCCAGTATTATATGCTCAGAAGATTATCTTCTTCTGAAGGTTTGTTTAAAGCTCTGTTCATTGTTGCTCTCATTACTGGTGATTTATTGATCAATGTAACACACTATAGAAAAGAATGAGTCATTAAACAAAGCATGTTTCTCACTCTTCCCCTCAGGTTTCTGGATTATCTTTCAGACCTGTGCGTTTCCAATAAAACTGCCATCCCTGTGACTCAGGAGCTCATCTGCAAGTTCATGCTCAACCCCACCAATGCAGACATCCTCATCCAGACGAAGTAAGACATGGTTGGTCCACAGTAGACTTAGAATAACCATGGTAAATTCCTCTTTATGTAACACTGCTTTGTTTGTGTGTTTGTTCCTTCAGGCTAATCCCACACATTGACAACTCTATGGACTCATCTCTGGTACATGATGAATGTGAGGAGGAGGATGTGTGGCTGTACTGGATTGACCATAATAAAGAACCCCACGGCAAGTCCATCCGCCATCTGGCCCAGGACGCTAAGGGCAACCACAAATTAGACGTTGACATCATCACCTACTACAGGTCCATTCTTCTCACAGTACTGCACACTGTTTTTACATTCTCATGTGATTTGGACATCTGCTTTATTAATGCCCTGTTCCTCTTGTGCCCCACAGGTGTCAGCTAAACCTCTTTGCGAAGATGTGTCTGGATCGGCAATACTTGGCCATAAATCAGATTTCCACCCAGTTGCCGGTAGATCTGATCCTGCGCTGCATGTTTGATGACTCCCTGCCGTACAACCTGCGTGCCTCCTTCTGCCGCCTCATGCTGCACATTCATGTGGACCGTGATCCTCAGGAGGCAGTGGTGCCTGTGCGTTATGCCCGTCTCTGGAATGAAATCCCCTCCAAGATCTCCATCCAAGAGTGAGTGCACAGTGCAAGGGTGGACTGTAAATGACCAGTTACACACATTTCTTTTTCCCTCAAAGTTGGTTTATTCATCTGAGTCCTGATGATTGATGATCAAGCGCCCAAAATTATCATAAAATCTAAAAAATGTCCCCATACAAGGAGTATCAGAACATGGGCATAACACAGTATCAGAACTGTATTTTTAAATGTCCAACTCAGAAATGTTTTTTTTAATGTTAATATTGGCAAACTTTTTAAAAATTTATTTTCCATAAATAATTGGTCCATTCATTATCTCATTATACTGCATTCCAAGTCATTATGCAAATGGATTTAAGTGTCATAAAGATTAAATATTCAGTTTTTCATTTAAACTCATTGATGGTATTATGTTTTAGGGCTCTTTGGATCACTGAAATCAATCTCAGATACCTGTGGTAATTTCTTTGCCTGGTGAGCACAATTAAAGGAAAACTACTTAAAAAGGATTTCCCACATAATTAAGCAAGCCACAGGTGTCGAGCAATATGGGAAAAAAGGATCTCTCTGCTCCTGAAAAGCATCAAATAGTGCAAAACGAGTTATAAAAACATTGAATATTTCAAGTGTGATTATCATACTGTGAAGAGATTTGTGGCTGATTCAGAGCACAGACAGGTTTATTCAGGTAAAAGCATAATGAGGAAGGTTTCTGACAGAAAAAAATCATTTGATTGATAAAGCAGCTGCTAAAATACCATTAAAAAGCAGCAGATATATGAAGCTGCCATTTGGAGTCCCAGAAACCTCAAGGTGTAGGATTCCCCAGAGGCTTGCTGTTGTGCATAAACCAACTATTAGCTATTTGATCCAATGCTCGCAAGTAGAAATGGTTGCAGTGGGCCCAGACATACATGAAGAGTAATTGTAACAGTCTTGTTTACTGATGAGGGCCTTGTAACCCTGGATGGCCCAGATGGATGGAGTAGTGGATGGTTGGTGGATGGCCTCTGTCTCCCAATAAGACGTCAGCAAGGAGGTGGTGGAGTCATGTTTTAGGCCGGAATCATGGGGAGAGCTTGTAGGCCCCTTTAGGGACAGTGAAGATGATCTTCAAGCATCTCATGCTGCAAACAATGACTCCATCACTGGCTGCTATAGGCATAAAAGGAGAGAAACTCCACCACCCTCCCCTGACATGAACCCTATTAAGGTCACCTTTGGAGTGACCTCAATCAAAAGATCTATGAGGGTGAGAGACTGTTCACATCGAAACAGCAGCTCTGAGAGGCTATTTTGAGACCCTGCAAAGAATTTCAAATAGAAATTGTACAAAAACTCAATGGACGCAAGAATTGTGAAATTGATTTCAAAGAAGGAGTCTTGTGTTAACATGTAACTTGGCCTGTTAAGATGGTTTTTAATTGAAATAGCTTTTGATTTCATGTGATCTCTTAACGCCTCCTATTTAACAAATGGCCATTTTCAGTTCTTTGCTATGTATAAAATGTTTTGAAATTCCATTGTTCATCATAATTTGGAACAGTGCATTTTGATTTTTTTGATTTTTTAAAAAAATACTGTTATTATTGGGAGGTTTGTTCAGTTTTATACAATTGAATGACTTGAAAATGATACTGACTGTCATTGGCATTGACCATTTTGAAAAATCTGAGAAAAATATAGTTTGCGTAATTTGGAATGTAGTCTAATACTTGCCGATCAAAACTTTTGAGAATACTCACCTCTAACATGGTGACATTGGTCCTATTGGTGCACTTGTAACATTCAGTGAGCTTGGAGGTTCTGTAGTGAATGACTTCCCTTTTATGAATCAGTCATTTATAATCACAGCCATGCAGCACACAGCGTATCTCCAAAATGAAAAGCAAATAACCTTGAGAACTTTCAATGGAAGTCAAAGCCAGAAGGTTTTATTCCCTGTCATTTGGAGCATCACTGTTGGTCCATTCATCACAAATTTCAGAACAAATTTAACATTCAAATTATGTCAAAAAACAAATGAATGAAGTAAAAATGGAAATGCAACAATGATATATTGTTGATTTTATTTACATTTTTCCCCCAAACTGGAAGTGGCAATTACCCAACCCCATTAGGACACTCCACCATCACACAAGATGCTCCCAACACTAGGAGGATGAAGACACTTGCTTATCTCCGCTGATACATTGCACCTTTTCTAGGCAACTCTCAGATTCTGTTTACCGATAGCAAGCAGCATGACCTGGGATCCAAACCTGCGATCTTCAGTCATCGTGCTAGTGCATTAGCCCGCTGAGCCACGTGGATCATACCGGAGTCATTTTCAATAAGAATGTGGAGCAGATATACACTTTCAACCCTGAGACTCATTTCTGAGCATGTGATTTGTTTTGCAGCTATGAATACGAGTTCCGAGACACATCCATAGCTGATATGAAGAGGAAGTTTTCTCACACCATGGACTTTGTGGATGACTACCTGAAGGATGTGGTGAACCAGCCTTTCCCCTTCGGAGATGAGGAGAAGAATGAACTTACTCTAGAGGTAAGGCACTGAAAACCTCTTCCCCATGTTTGAAAGAAAGGTTCATGATTCCTCTCCATCTCTCTGTGTCTAGCAGACCCTCGTGCGTTAGACTCCTTATGCAACCTGTGTTCCATCATGTAAACAAAAACTATCAACCACTGAAAGAAGACGTTTGAGAAGAAGTTTCTGCCTTGTCTAATGTCTTAGGTGGTGAACCTGGCACGTCACCTGGTCTACTTTGGCTTCTACAGCTTCAATGACCTGCTCAGTCTCACACGCACCCTGCTGGCCATCCTGGACATTGTACAGCACCCACTCAGTTTCATGTCAAGATTCAGCAAGAGCCCTGATGGAGGTCAGTCATGATTGGAAAGATATATCATTCAGATATTGCATCCAATGAGCTGATGTTCAGGGAACTTTGAACATTAGTGTTCGTTGTTGTGGTACAAAGACTGTTGTATGTATGTAACTTCATAGTTCCATTTTGTGTATATTAGAAACTGGTTGACCATCTGTGGTGTAGAGAAATGAATCATTGTGGGTAGTAGTAGTAATTAGCAGTGTATGTACTAGTGCATCTCAAAAAATTTAGAATATTTTTAAAAATCTCATTTGTGATTACAGTTTTATTCAAAAAGGAAAACTGTCATATTTTATATTCATGACACATAAAGTGATATTTTGAAGCCTTTATTTGTTTTATAGCTCATGAAAACCAAAAATCCAGAATCTCAAAATATTAGAATTTGTTTTTCCTGGTGTCAGGTGTCAGTGTTCCATAGAGCCCTGAGAAACAATACCATCCATGAGTGTAAATGAAAAACAAAACATTTAATCTCTTTGACCCTTCAGTCCAATTTGCATAATAATTTGGAACCCAGGATAATTAGGAACAAACCAAAGGTCTATTATCCCCATCTTAAAGAAACATAATGATAATGTGAAAAAGAGAATCAAGAACCTTTGGCAAGGTTGGGAAGGATCTTGAGGGCATCAGGCCAAAGTCTAGGGCTGCAGAGACTAGGGCTGCTGCAGGATCTCTTGGCACACTAGACCAACACTTGTAATCAAGTGTCAATATAATTTAACCACTAATCCCATTTGATTGTTTTTCTTTGTCTTAACTTTGTTTATTCTAAGAATAAAGGTAAGGGATCCCACCTCATATATTTCCTTAATAACAGCCTTCCACTGATCTATAGGTGGGTCTTTCTGGAGCCAATTGTGGGAAAGGATTTTCTTACTGGCTGCGAAAAAGACTTGCATTAAGTTTCTATCTGCTGCAACAACTTCTCCATCTAAAGCACCAAGACCTTTTTGGGAATAATCACGTTTAGGATTTAAGTCCATATTTCCTCCCAGTAAGATTGAATTTTGATACAGTGCCAAAAAACATGAAATCATTCAACCCCAGAACAGCCACGTAGTCTCCAACAGTGTCATGGGACTCCACTACACTGATTTGACTTTTGGGGTAATGATGAAACAGATTACATTTTCCATCAAAATGTAGTTGTAATTTGAGTTTTCTAAACATGCTCTGGTGATGGGATAATATTAAGTTCCTTTTCCCACTTCTGTAAGTTGAATCGTTTAACTTAGCTAAACCAAATTTTAAGGGTACGAGAAATGAGAGGATTTATATCTAATAATCTTGTTGTGTCTCCTATCAGGACTTGTGGTGGAACTGATATTTTGTGAAGTTCATTGTTTTTAGCATCACACCAGAGTATCAAATACTTTAACTGTCCACCTGGTAGTATTCTTGGAGCTTTGGAAGTGCCAACCCTCCTTTTTCCTTACTAAGTTGTAGTGTTACAAATCTAACTTGAGGTTTCTTTCCACCCAAAATAAATCGTGAGATCTGTTTGTCCCACTTAAAATAATAGAACATTTTTTATTATAATTTGAATAGATTATTAATCACAATATTAACTTAAAAAAGCTTGAATTCTATCACTTTAAAAGTAAGCAACATAAAATATGGCAATTAAAGGTTTTTAATGAAATTATCAAAAACTCTTTTCATAGTATTCAAATTCTTGAAGATGTGCAGTGTACAGTATAGTGCATCCAGAAAGTATTCCCAGCACTTCAGTTTTTGCACATTTGTTTGTTATAGCCTTATTCCAAAATGGATCCACACACAATACCACACGATGACAAAGTGCAAAATTATTTTTTTGAAATCTTAAAAAATTAAACACCAAAATATAACATAAGTGTTCACAGCATTTGCCATGACACTCAAGTTTGAGCTCAGGTGCATCTGTTTGTTAGATGTTTCTACAAATCAGGCCAGATAAGTAGAGCAGCTAGATGGAAGCCACTGCTCAGTAATAGGTATGACAGCCTGTGTGGAGTAACAAAATGATCTGTTCTGATGAAACAAAGATTGAACTCTTTGGCCTCAAAGCCAAATGTCATGTCTGGAGCAAACCAGGCACTGCTCACCACCTGGTCAATACCATTCCTACAGTGAAGTATGGCGGTGGCAGCATCAGTCTGTGGTATGTTTATCTGCAGCAGGAACTTGGAAACTAGTCAGGGTCAATGGAAAGATGACTGCAGTGATGTACGGTGACATTCTTGATGATGACCTGCTGTAGAGCGCGCTGGACCTCAGACTGGGATGAAGGTTTATTTTCCAAAAGGACGACAGCCATAAGCACTCTCAAGATAACAAAAGAGTTGCTCCAGGACAACTCGGTGAATGTCCTTGAGTGGCCCAGCCAGAGCCCAGACTTGAACATGATTGAACATCTCTGGAGATATCCATAAAAGGCTGTGCACCAATGCTCTCCATCCAATCTGATGGAGCTTGAGTGGATCTGCAAAGAATAATGGGAGAAACTTCCCCCAAACTGGTGCCAAGCTTGTATCATCATACTCACAAAGTCTTTAGGCTGCAATTGCTGCCAAGGGTGCTTCAACAAAGTATTGAGCAAAGGCTGTGAATATTTATGTACATGTGACATTTTTGTGTTTTATTTTTTATACATTTGCAAAGATTTCAAACTAACTCATCATCATGGGGTATTTTGTGTAGAAATGTGCTAAAAGTGAAGTGCTGTGAATACTGGATGCACTGTATGTAGGCTCTGTCTGAAACAGAAAGCAGCTGGCATAATGTGCTGCTGCCTGTGCTGTCTCATAAGTTTGATTTAGAAGCCAACAGAGGCTAATGCTTACCTTGAACAGGTAGTCTAGCCTAACTAGAGAACCCAGTGACACCTTAGGCTGTGAGCAAAATAGATCCCTATTTATGTTATAGTGCAGTACAAATGAGGGTATAGGGATCCATTTGTGTGTGTGTGTGTGTGTGTGTGTGATTGTGTGATTGTGCATGTGTGTAGGTAATAATGTTCTGCGCACCATACATGATGTGGGTGAGATGATGACTCAGATGGTTCTGAGCCGAAGCGCTATGCTGCCCCACAGCCATTGTGAGTCTGAGCCAATGATGGGCCATGGAAAACCACTCGGTGTCCTTGACAACCAGGATGTGATGGTGATGGACACTAAGCTCAGAATTATCGAGATTTTGCAGGTGAGTCACTTCACTTTAGACCCACTGAATGAACCCTACCAGTGAGAGCAGTGAAGGTTCACTAGAGGGAAACAACACCCACACACAGGGTTCGAGATCGCAACTAATTTCCTCAATCAGTTCAATTCTGATTCCCAATTTCAATTCTTTTCCTAATTCAATTGGATTCAGTATCAATTAATTTGGGCACATTTACTTTTTTGCATTCTTACAATATGAGGTTTTTAACTTCACATCCACAAACTGCAGCATTCAAATATGCTACAGGACTAGCTAGTCATTGCCATTCATGCTGTTCATTACAAAACAGATTTTATGGGACTCAAAATGAAGTGGTTCTGCCTCCCAGAAGGAAGCTCTATTGTGCTGTTTCTGCTGAGACATGGCAGATGTGATGCGAGGCTGCCTTTATTAGCCCCAGTTGAGAATTGTTACCAATAAGAAGCTCTGAGCTCAGTGTGAAAACTATTTTCATAGGAGTAACGTGCTTAACATTTAACATTTTTGCTTCATAATCCCCCAGTAGGAGCTGCTGGACCATGCTTTTATCATGTGAATGATTGAATTTGGGTGGGCTATCAAAGCTTGAGCTGTGACTGACCGACTGAAGCGTGTCCCTTTTACATGTGCTTCTCTTAACAATCCAAACACTTTTGTTTCTGTTGTATGGATTTCTTTTGAATGTTGTTGTGAGGGTGTTTTGCATATGTTTCTTGTATTGATTGTGTATTGTCGCTCACTCTAAAGCTTAAAGATCAATCACGGTTTTATAAAAATTGATCTTTCAAACAATCTATTTCTAAAAGATCGATTTAAATTATTATTTTTTTTACGCACACACGCACACACGCACACACACACACAAAATGTCCATGGTGCAATGGCGCATTGCTGTTAGGATATGATTGCATTGCACAACGAGAGCATTGATATTCTTCAGGATGTTTACCCACTCCACCTCATCCCCGACTCTCTAGCTTATCACAAAAGTATTGAATGAAGCTCCATCATTCATGAGAATACAGTTCACATGCTCACAGATTTGAATTTGCACATCTGTGTCACCAGTGGGTGCACCTTAAAGTAGCTGAAGGCATTCATTAGAATGGGTGTCCACAAACATATGGACATGTTGTGTGAATTTACATGCAAAGTTAAACTTTTATCGGTTGAACACACTTCCTGCTTTAAACCAGATCTCCTTTTAATTGGCTTTTAGCTGTGAGTCACATTTGAAGTTGCTGTTTAATTACAGAATTAGCTTAGTTACAGAATTGACTTCATCCATTACATATTAAAACGCAAATTAACGCTCCTGTCTTATTCCTCAATAGTTCATTCTAAGTGTTAGACTGGACTACCGGATCACCTACCTCCTGTCCATCTACAAGAAAGAGTTTGGGGAGCAGAGCGTGACTGACAGCAGTCTCTCGGTTGCAGACTACCCCCCAGCACAACCTGGTGAGAGCTTAGTTGTAGTCTAGTGAACATTTTTGCACAATCTAGTCTAGGTTACTGGTCCTGGAGGCACCCTTGCTCTGCATATTTTTGAGGATTCCCTTCTTTAACACACCTTTAACATAACCCCTACACCTCAGAAAGGATCTGCTAATAAGCTGATTAGTTAAATCAGGTGGGTTGGGGGACAGGGAAAAGGCAAAAATGTGCTGAGCAGGGGTGCCTCCTGGACCAGGTATGAGAAACTATTCAAACAGCTAGAACAGTATTTCTCAATCTTGGTTCTGGAGGCACTTCTGTCCAGCATGTTTTACTTTTAACACAAATCATGCAACTCTAAAGAGCACTTCCACACTCTCTAATCTAAGTTACTGTTTACTAAGTTACAGCCCAGTGTTTCTCAACCCTGGTCCTGGAGGCACCCCTGCTCTGAATATTTTTGAGGATTCCCTGATTTAACAAACTTTTTGCGGCGTTGAATGACTTGTGAATCATCTGATTAGTTGAATCCGTTGTGGTGGGAACAGAGCAAGCTCTAAAATATGCAGGGTAGGGGTGCCTCCAGGACTTGAGACACAGTTGTAGCCAACCATAGCTCATAATGAACTCGCTTCAGTTTACTTGAATGAATTTCTGTGAATTAGTCCATTATGATTCTTTGTAGAGCCCAACGTAGAGGAGATTTCCGAAAAAGCAGAGGCAATGTTTGCTGGGAGGTGAGTCAACTTTTTTGATCGACTCACCTGTGAATGTTTTGGCGGATTCAAGCCGCAAAGGAACACAGAATTCTCCATTTTGCTGATTTGCTTTTACCTGTTCATCTTATTTTTGTTTCTCAGCGGTACACAAAGAAATTTAGTGGATCTGGACAATGAAGGGGGCAAGACGTTTCTGAGGGTGCTGATTCACCTCATTATGCAGGATTATCCTCCTCTGGTCTCTGGTTCCCTGCAGCTTCTCTTCAAGCACTTTAGCCAGAGAGCCGAGGTTCTTCAGGCCTTCAAACAGGTGCGTTTCTCTCCCACACTTAGCTGGAGTGTTCTGTGGTTCTACAGAACATGTGGTGCAAAAAATGGTATCTCAACAAGTGAAATGTGTTCTAGATATCTGTTTCTCTGCATCCTTCCACCCTCCACAGGACCACCAGAGGGCAGGTATTATTCTCATCCCTGCAGTGACACTGACATGTTGGTGGTGTGTTAGTGCGTGAGTGGATCAGAGTCAACAGTTCTGCTGGAGTGTTTAAACATTTAGTCCAATGACTCTGATTATAATGAACTGTGTGTAGAAACAAGGAGGTGGTGATAATTTAAAAGTTTGACTTCACAACAATACTACCCTTAAAACCAATAGAACCCTTTTTGGTGAATGTAGAACTCTTTTCAAAAAGGTTCTATTGGAACCCTCTACAGAGCATTGTATCCAATGCAAAGAACCCTTTTCATGCAAATGGCTCTTTGAGAATTAATTGTTCTATATGGAACTAATTTCTTTACTAAAGAACCCTTGAAGAATGATCATTTTTAAGTGTGAGGTAATCCTATAATATTCATATATCAATGTGAAAATGAGAAATATCATATATTTACACTAGATTTCAGAACATTTTCAGTGTGAACATTAAAAGCTTGTGTTGCTGCTCGGTGGGCATGTATGTCTAGGTCCAGCTCCTGGTCTCCGAACAAGATGTAGAGAACTATAAGCAGATAAAAGCAGACCTGGACCAGCTGCGACTCACGGTGGAGAAGTCGGAGCTGTGGGTGGAGAAGAGTGGAAGTTACGGCAATGAGGAGATGGTGGAAAACCAAAACAAGGATCAGATCTTGGAGGTACATCCCCCTGGTGGTCTGCACCTAAGAGTTTCCACTGGGAGTGATTTAAACTTGTCGTTTGGGGAATAAAAGCTATCAGTTGAATCCAGTAAATATCCAAATGCACTTTCCGAATAGCCACCTGAAATATGTTCTACATTTTTTACACGACTGGCTGCTTTCTCAGCATTTCTGAACCACATTCATACATCTGTACTACTGAAAGCGCCCCCCTTCAACTACTACATAAACAAATCTCACATCTGATTTAAGTCTGTACATCAGCTCCTTCAGTGAGTTTATCCCCCTTTTGCCTCCTAAAAAGTCTCTATACATTCAAAGTTAGAGCATTTCTTTGAGTTTTAATTGCATTCAGCCTCATGTCGGATGACTAATATCAAGTAACATTACTCCAGTTGAGCTCAAAGGTATTGGATAAAGTGCAGTCACTCTAGAAAGCACTGCGATAAACCCATCTAGCTGGCGCTTGGCACTGCCATAGAGACCTCAGGCATGAAATTCTATTGGCAATGGATGCACCGTATAAGAGCCAAATTCACAAAGGATGTGTCTGGATATTTTTGGACATTGTACTGGATACACCCAAAGTTTGATGTTGGTAAACGTTAGAGCACTTTGCTCTGTTTATTAATCTAAGTGGGTTTAAATAATGTGTTTCTCTGTGTTTCTATGACCTTCTGCTTAAAAATCCTTCTATAAACCGAATACAAAGTCTGTGTGTTTCACAGGAAGCAGGCATCCTCAGTCCAGTGCAGGATGGAAACACTAAGCCACAGATAGACAGTAACAAAGCTAACAACTACAACATCGTAAAAGAGGTGGGTACAACTCCCATAACCCAATTATTCTCATCTTCTATCTTATTTTCTGTATGTCTGTATTACTGTAGCATCAGTAGTATGGGAAACCATACACGGAATCCAACCCCTTTTTGCCAGTAGTCTTTGTGTTGGTCAGTAGATCCTACAACGTCTCAGTAAGCTGTGTTACTCGGCTAAGAAGAGCCGTGTGCAACAGCAGAGGCTGCTGAAGAACATGGGAGCTCACACTGTGGTGCTGGACCTTCTACAGATCCCATATGAGAAAGTGAGTGGGTCTAGAGCATTCATTTGAGCATTTCTGAGAAACTTGTGGAACCACAGGCCAGTTTTGCATCTCCTAGATCACTGAAATATAGTTATTTCTATTGTAGTAATATATATTGTACTATAAAATTTGTTTACACCTCAAAAATCCTGTTGGAAATTGATCAATCAGTGTTTTTGAGGTGGAAAAACAATGATTTTGATGATGTTATTGGATTGATTTGATTATCAATGATATTTATAGTAAGTTCCTCATAATACTTTATAATAGACCAAATAAAACTGAATAAAATAAAAAGTGAATTCCTTTATTTTTATTTATGTATGTATTATTCCTTCTCAAGACTTTTATTCTGTAAAAAGGAAATTTGTGAACAGCCCCTCCAATATTTTTCTCTGTAACCCAGTACCTGGGTCAGTGATGGCATTAGCTCAGCCCCTCTTGCCGATCACTCGGAGTCGGACCCCAGCTGCATGTGGGTGTATAGAATTGTAACTGAATTACTCGAACATCACGTCAGTACTGTGTACTTGTGTATCATGTCTTTAGTTTACTCTGATCCTGAGTTATGAAGCCTAGAAACTGGCATGTAACCACCTGAAAAGTGTGGGCCTTGGGTTGTAAGAGTTTAGTATCTATGCACAGTTTCACAGTCTTGTGATCTTGACTCGATGTCTCTTTGTTGTTTGTCTTCAGGGAGATGAGAAAATGCTTGAGATCATGACTCTGGCCCACACCTTCCTGCAAAACTTCTGTAATGAAAACCTTCAGAACCAGATTCTGCTTCACAAACACCTTAACCTCTTCCTCACCCCTGGGGTATGTTGTTGTCTAATATTAGGACACAAATCAGAGTCTGATGAGATCACATACTTGAGACCTGTAGGCTAAACTAAGACTTTAACCAATGTTTATTGACCTAATCTTCTTAGAATAAGAATACTACTCTGGAATCGGGTTATGCCTTTGGGAGATCACTGGATAACTGAGGTGCTTCACACCAAACTCGTGAACCCCAGTCCGTGCATAGATTTCCTCATCTAGCATACCTGATTTAAACTAATTAAATATGTAGCAGCTTCCAAAATATGTTCCACTGACTCATTCACACTCATGCCAGAATGTTGCTACTGCAAAACGGAAATTTGATGGAACTGCACAAGACCCCTCGCCAGAAATGCATAATGCTGCCAAATCCGAGTCATATTTGTGTAAAATCATGTAATATTTACTGTGTCGGTTCACATGCTTCTTTCACTTCCGATGACGTGTCTGCATTTTTCAGCTTGTCAACAAATGCAAATGTACAGCTGTCCATGGGGGGGTGCTCAAAGCACAATTTATTTTTACTGTAGTGTTGTAAATGTGAATTATACTGCCCACTTGTAGGGGGAGCCCTTGAGCAGAAAATACCAGTTCTCCTAATGCTGCTTTAAAATGGGGAAACACTGCGTATAATATAATATAAAGTATAATATGCTTGGAATGTTGTTTCTAGGAATAACTGCAACTTTGGGGAGCTAAGTCATTAATACTGTAAGACACTGGAGGATCTGTTTGTTTCTTTTATTGGCTGGAACGTTCAGGGTCCTGTTTTCCCTTTCATGCAGCATCTGGAAGCGAAGACAATGCGCTACATCTTCCAAAACAACTACCACCTGTGTAATGAAATCAGTGACCGTGTGGTGCACCACTTCGTGCACTGCATTGAGACCCACGGACGCTCCATCCACTACCTGCGCTTTCTGCAGACCATAGTGAAATCAGACGGCAAGTACGTAAAGAAGTGCCAGGATAAAGTGATGACTGAGGTGAGAAAGAGGTGTTTACATAAACTTTGATTCTTTTATCTATGTTATATATGACATATTCAAAAACAAGATAATAGTATGCAAAATGGTGTACACCCTGAATGGTCAGATCTGTTGTGGTAGCACAAGGGGCTTATATTTATTTAAAACAAATATTTCTTGCCAATTTCATTCTATATATTAATATTAACTACTGATGTTCTACAGCTCTCAGTCAATTTCTATATGCATAAATATTGGTTTAATTATTCTACATTAACTTTAAACAACAACACAGACCATTGTTCCATCCGTCATCTGCTGCTTATCCATGGTCCAGGTCAAGCCTAAGCAAAGAGGCCCGGCCCTCCCTCTCCCCAGCCACCTCTTCCTGCTCCTCTGGGAGTATTCCAGCTGGCAGAGATAATAATAATAATAATAATAATAATAATAATAATAATAATAGATTATAACATTACAAAATTATTTGTTTGTTTATTTGTATGTTTGTTTCTTTTACAGCCTCCAATCATCCTACTTATTATTTAAAACTAATGAAGTTGCTTAGAACTAGCCTTTGTGAATCATTCATGTGCAGCCAGATTAAGTGAAAGCTTGATCGAATCCAAGCTGGAAGTTAAAATCTGGTATTTACTTACTTGTGTGTGTGTGTGTGTGTGTGTGTGTGTGTGTGTGTGTGTGTGTGTGTGTGTGTGTGTGTATTGGTGTAGCTGGTGAATGGTGGCGAAGAGGTACTGCTGTTCTACAATGACCGGGCCTCGTTCCCCGCACTGCTGCAGCTGATGATTTCAGAAAGGGAACGCCGGGATGAAGCCAGTGCTCTGTCCTACCACATCAACCTGGTGGAGCTGCTGGCTGCTTGCACTGAGGGCAAGAACGTGTACACTGAGATCAAATGCAACTCACTGCTGCCACTGGATGACATCGTCAGGGTGGTAACCCACAATGACTGCATTCCTGAGGTCAGTTTACTTGTGCATTAAATTGTGAAACAGTCCCATGGTCATATATTCTGATAAAATATTAGTCTTTATATACTCATTGACCAAAAATAACACACCCAGGTAGACGCTAAGTTGGCATGCAGTTCTGTCTCAGGCTGAAATGTAAATCATTTCCGGTGTGGTCTCTTTAGAAACTGGGTCTTGGTACAAGAGGATGTAAATGTGCTTCTACTCCTACCACTTGGCTCACAGAGGCTACTTTTGGGTCGTGTACCTCTTGGTGAGGGGTCATTGACTGTGAGACATGCCTTTTCAATGAACTCAAAGAAATTTTGAGCAGTTGACAGACTCTGAGAAGGGGCACATCACAGGATGGTTGTTTTGACAAATTACTGACCATCTCGGTCATTCTGAACAGGCTGTTAGGAGGTGTTTGGAGCAGTGAGGGCTGCACACACACTGAACATTAAGGCCTCAGGTTAAAGCAATTTTGTCCTGCCTTAGCAGTGTCATATTGCCCCAGCTGCTGGTGTGATGGTCTGGGGAGCTATAATATGCCCACATCAGAGGGGAAATGTTCTCCAGGATACCATATGGAATCTGTATGCCTCTTTGCTCAGCTGTATCTCATTTTGTATCCAGACGAGAGCTGGCCCAACAGGGTACCAGGGCCTCCTTTCAATTTGAGTTTTCCTCAATAAACTTTTCATGTCACTCTGATATTGTAATCAGTTATATAAATATCATTGTTACATTCACACCGAGAAAGTTTGATTAGATTAGTAATTAGAGTAACTCTATGTCAGTAAGTTTATGTCAGATAATCCCTACAGGGAGAGCAAGACCCACAGTCGCACAACTCAGCCACTTTTTCCCCCTCATCTACTACACAGGTGAAGATCGCCTATGTGAATTTTGTAAACCACTGCTATGTGGACACAGAGGTGGAGATGAAGGAGATCTACACCAGCCACCACATCTGGAAACTCTTTGAAGACTTCCTCATAGATATGGCCAGAGTAAGGACACCAGCTTGAATCACTTTGTTGTATTGTTTGTACATGTGCAGTGCTGTCGACAGGAAAAGTGAGATGAGTGTGTGCTCTTCAGGTGTGTAACAGCACCACAGACAGAAAGCACGCTGACCTCCCACTGGAGAAGTACGTCACGGAGACCATCATGGCCATCGTCAAAGGCTTCTTTGGTTCACAGTTTTCTGTCAATAACTCCAACCTGCAGGTAGGCAGCAGAACACACGTATATTCAGATCCACGACTTTTGAGAAGCACACTCACTCTTCTATGCACCTTTCCAGTCCTCCTCCTACCAACCTGTCAGCCATCTGTGTCTGCAATCTGCCAACATGACACTCACCAGTTTAGCCCCTCTCTCTCCTTTAAACTGACTCTCAGCCTTCACGGATATCATGATCTCTCTCTCTCTCTCTCTCTCTCTCGCTCTCTCTAAAACACATTCTGACAGACCCATCAGCCCATCTTTATCCAGCTGCTTCAGTCGTCCTTCAGAGTCTATAACTCCCCTTGGATGACTCCTCTGCAGAAGGCCAACGTCGAGGCATGCATTAAGACCCTTGCTGATGTAGGTAAGTGAACATATCTAGCAGTTGGAGCATTGGCCTGTGTGCAGCACAGAGGGAGGGGCCTGCTCACCGCTCCCTACCACCTCACTGCCACAATTAGTTAAATAGAACCTGTGTGGCGGTGTAACGGAGGCTCAAAATGTAGTACATGGTGTCACGTTTTAAAGAGAATCAACTACACGTTTGGACAAAGTCAGTGAACTCTACCAGAACTCTACAAAGCCCCTGTTAATGCTCTGGGAATCCAGCGATCCACAGTGTGGGACATTATCCACAAATGGAGAATGAAAACTTGGATCAATGGTTAACTTTCCAAAGAGAGGCTGACCTACCAAAGCTTCACCAAGAGCTTATCTATGGGACTTCAAGTGTGGTTGCATGATCTGAAGATCACAGAGTCCTGCTGCTTGCCATTTGGAGCGGGAGTACAAGACAGCATAGTCAGTTTGTGAGTGGGTAGGTTGCACTCTCTCCCCCTGGGAAATATGCTTAAATGAATCGATATTGAATCAAATCCAATCGAATCAGGAATCAAATCAAATTTGGACCTTTTGAATTGGAAATAAATTGATTTGGGGAATCATCTGTGATACCCAGCTCCAGTGAAAATAGCCTCTGTGGGAGAGTTGAAAGTTGCAAACCACTGCTGACCACAAAAAACAGTTGGATTTAAATCAATCTGCCAGAATTTCTCAGGACCCAAACTTATAATAGATGTTGCAGTTGCAACTGCCGAGGGTGGCTCAGTTATTAGGTTTAGCCGGTAAATACTTTTTCACATGGGTGATGTAGATTTTAAACAAATGGGTCATTTAAAAGCTGCATTGTGTCTATTGTCACATAATACTCTCTTCCTTACAGCTAAAAATCGTAACATTGCTATCCCAGTGGATCTGGACAGTCAAGTAAATACACTGTCTCTGAAAACCCACACCACCATGGTGCAGCGTGCCGCCAAAGACTGGAGGCTGTCTGCTCGTTCCCGGCCGCGCAAAGAGCCCCTGGGAGCCCCGGATTACAAGAACATAATTGAGAAACTACAGGTAACATAGATCACTCCACCACAGCCATAGTGACTGTTATCAGCTCCAGGGATTTGAAAGCATTCCCTCTTATATCTTAAGCTGCTTTAGCTCTCACCGTGCTTGCCTGTTATGCAGCATGACAGTATGCTTTCATAAAAGTGCACAGACTTTCAGAGCTACTTTGATAATATGGAAATCAGCACTTTTCACAGCCTGCCTACCCACTGTACTACCTTCATTACTCTGACCTTGTATATGAGATGCTGAAATGCTGCTGTGCTCTGTTTTTTGTGTGTGGCTAGGGTATGGTGTCATTTCTAAAGGACCAGTTCAGTCCACGGGTGCAGGCAGAGTTCTCTGTGTTGGTTGACGTTCTACACAGTCCAGAGCTGCTTTTTCCCGAGCCGGCACGAGAACGCTGTGAAAGTGGAGCCTTCATGTCTAAGTGAGACTGACCCTCATTTTGAAAACCTTGTTTAGAAAGTTGTTGTTTAAAGTAACATTATGTTGCATTTATACCTTAAATAGCTATAATACCAAGTTCAGAATCATGTTGATGCTCCTTTTACGTGTAAGATCTTTGCTGCTCTGGGCTTAGCATGCCACTTATTGCACTATGTTACTTAAATGAATCAGGCAAGAGAACTGCATAACACTGCCTTGGACATATTTGTGTAAAAGTCCTGTAACGTTACTCTACTGAGTCAGTCCACATGCCTCATTGTCCAGAAATGCATGTGTAAAGCATTTCCTTTTTGAGAGGTGGCTGAAACCGTAAATTCCAGTTTCCCAACTGTAGGGGGAGCCCAGGAACAAAAAATACAGTAATCTGAATCAACAAAAAAGTGGGTACAATTTAATATATTGTTGACATAATCTTTTAAAAGAATGTGTTTAGGAAAAAATAGCTTTGAATCAGGAACTTCGACACTTTCTAATTTAGTGGCATCATTGACAGAACAGTTAGGCATAAAATAATAACAAGAAATTACAAACCAATCAAACCAAAGTTGCTGTTTGATAAATGAAGGTATAATTTGACTATTTACAGAATTTTGACTGCTGTATCTGGATGATCTGATTTCACGCCAAAATGTGGTTCTAAAAATAATAGACCAAAAGCCTGGATTGATAAAAACAACCATTGTTTTTTCAATCCAAAGAACATGGAATATGACCTGAGAGCTGAAATTTGCACCAGCCTTTATACATTACCAAAGGATGACCAGCATTGTTTGCATGGTTTGAAGGCCAAACTCTAGATTAGCAAACAAGATAGAAATCTTACAGTAGCATGTTTTTAAACTGACCCTCTGAACTGGGAAGTCTTAACAGCCAGATGAGCCAGTATTCCTACATATTTACAGTTAATTCTGTGTTCCTGTGTATTTGCTTGGTAATGCACAAGATAAGCTAAATCCAACATTGGCAACAATCCTGTTTAGGTGCCAGAACTCTGGAACTTGCAATGACTTATTGTTGGAGACATTAATGCCAGTTGTTGGCCTTCAAATGTTTTGTTGTACGGCTGCCAACACCAGTGAGTCAGAACACACGCTCTGGGTGTTGGGAATTGGGGATTATGCTACCTTGCTCAAGGGCATGTTGGTCTGCCATAGATGCTAGTTCTGGACATGGAACCATTGACCTTCTGATCCCAAGCCTGTACATCTAGCTGCTGTGACTGCTGCCTTTGTTAGAGGAAGCCCCTCATGCAGTGTTAATAGTATCTTCTCAAATGCAGTTTTCACTTTCTCCCTCCATATCTCCTAGCCGTACTCCTTTGTGTAGCTGCGGTAGATTCAGTCGACTCAGGTCAGGATATAGTTGCAATGTTTGGGTTTGGAGTGGGTGGTGCAGCTGCACCACTAAGAACCTGTCTGTCGGAGAGCATCAGAACAGCACTTACCTGAGTCCGTGGCTGCACGATGTGCCTGTACTATTGCATAACCACGTCTGCATGATTCACTCTGAAAGCTAGAGTGTGCAGCCCACCTGCTGTAGCTCTACACATATTACTGTTCTTCAATAATAATACCAATAAGGAATATTTGCCTTTCAGATATTTTGGGATGAGATCAAATCATCACTGTTTCTCTCTTAGTCTGAATGTTTAAATTCTGAAAATGGCCACAGTTAAGGGTTTTGTTCACTTAAAGGTTTCTCTGCCTCCAGGTTAATTAAACACACAAAGAAGTTGATGGATAAGGAGGAGAAGCTGTGTATTAAAATCTTGCAGACACTCCGGGAGATGCTGGATAAGAAAGAGACCTTCGATGATCGGGTCAGTAAGAGGATTTTCTTCTTTCTTCTCTCTTTTCCCACCCTGCTTCTAGTGCACTCTCACCAAGCTTATTAGAGCATCCCAATCTGGGCGCTCCTTATGTAATGAACTAGATGCATCTGTATTGGCCTATTTTCAGCCCAAATGTGCTGATCTGATCTTGAGAGCCGATCAGATCATGTTCCATATTTCATGAGTTGCTGCAGCTCTCTGCAAGGTCACAGGACACTGCAGTTTCTCATTCAAGCAGAAGATGGCAGTACAAACCTTGGTGACAGAAAATTAAAGCCATTAAAGCCAGTGTTCAAAACCCTATTTAAGTCTATTTTTTCCAAAATTGTTTGTAGAATTTGTAAAATTAATATTGCCTTTGGGGCAAGTGGGGTAAAAACACTGTTAGTCAGATACCCCTCATGAGAGAGTGCATCACTCTGCCTGGTACAGTGAGTATCAGGAGAGCCAGCAAGACGTATCATACCTTTGGAACTATAACGTTCCAAAATGACAATATATTCAAAATTGAGTTATTTACATATTCTTATTTTGTGACAACGTCTTAATATGTGAAGTGTGTTTTTAAGTTGTGTGTATTTTAGACTCTTTATCTAGAACCTAGACTCTTATAATTCCAAGGGCACAGTATAACACATGGAATTCCTCAGTTCTGCAAGGGAATTCTCAAGTTGTAATCAACTCAAGTAAATTTAATCTTGAGAGACAATACAAAGATCTTACAAAATCCTGAATGATGATGAGTTACCAAGTTTACAAGAAAGTTTAATGCATCATTCAGCTCCTCCCACAATCGGGCCCAAAATCGGCCCCAAAACTCTTACTGGTCTCGCTCCTTATTACACGAACAATTAGATTTATTCAAACCTTGAAATGACATTATGTAACTGGAGCAATGTGAATATATCACCTAGCACTCAGTCTGGGCATCAGGACTGTGTAATCTGAGATCGATGATGGCTTAATGGTGATGCTTCAAAGGCAGTGATCAGAAAACTGACAGAGGATTGGGTTGGAGAGGGCTGCTTCAGTTCAACTGAGGTTGCCATCTATTTATATTATATAATTACAGCTGTCGTGATTTATTGCAGTGAAGTGTGTGTGACGAACCTTTTAGAACCCTAAGCCAATTTTTTGGGGAATCCTTTTGTACTTTCGCCTACTTTTATTCATCAGAAAAATAGAAAAGTATTTATAGGATATTTATAGGATACAGTCAAATTTGAAAATTTGTATGCATTTGACCATGTTTTAATGAAAATGTTACTTGTGCCTACAGTTTGTTTGCTAAAAACACTTTTTCAGAAATCCTGTTGAAAATGGATCCGAGAATTTTTATGATTTCTTTGTAATGATTACACTGACAAGGATATTTATAATAATAAGTACTTTGAAATACTTGACAGTGGTCCAAATAAAATACTAAGTATTGTTATTTATGTGTGTATCAGAATTATCAGGACTTTTATTCTGAAAATTGAGCACTGTGTCAGCAAAAAAGAGAGCAACCAGCCCCTCCTTTTTCTTTTTAATTTATAACCCAATATCTGGGTGACGTCATTCTCCCATCCCTCTCGCTGATCAGTCGGAGTCTCTATGCAGGTTGAGCATGAACTTGTGGACAGAGCAGTAAACAGTCACTGGAAGCTTCTTTGGTCTTTAAACTGGGATTTAATTCAGTTGTACATAAGTGTTGGAGGTTTTAAAACCCATAGTGTCGTTGCTGGACTAGGCATAGACAACTAACCTGAATTATCCAGCCAACAGTGTCCCGTTGGAGGACTCGAGGATGACCAACATAAACTGCAACAAAAGATGAGCTGATGACTTTACATCTATAAGGTGGACCAACTAGGGGCCAGTGAGTGGACACAGGGTTTAATAACTCCAGTAGCACTGCTGTGTCTAATCCACTCTTACCAGCGCAACACACACAAACTCCACTTAGTCAGAGACACTGCAGTGTTGACAATGACCCACCACCTGAATAATAGCACTGTGGTGGTTCTGTGGTATCCTGGCCATTGATGATCAGGGTGAAAGGAGGTTAAGAAAGTATGCAGACAACATAGATGGACTACACTGTCATTATAGAAAGTAATCGTAGTTGCTGGAGTTCTAAGAGTGTTTTGGACCAGTAGATCAGTTCTGACAGCAACCATGAGAAACAGCACACTATGAATTGTCTTCTCTGTGTGTCTGTGTGGCTGATGTGTGGCATGGTAGTTGGTAGGTCCCATTATGGTTTGTGTGGTTGACGCAAGGTTTGCTGCGGCAGGGATGTGGATGCTAACTGTGATGAGTCAGAGCAGTGCGTTGGAGCAGGCTGATTTGTGAAGGAGTCTCGAGAGCATTTCCAGAGGTCAGGGTTGGAGCTCTGTTGTTACCACGGTGACAGCAGCCACCAGGAGAGGGTGCTAGTGGGATAGGAAAACTTGAGTGATGTTTTTGAACCTGTTGACCCCCCTCTCTGCAAGCTGTAGGGTGTGTGTGTGTGCATATATATATATATGTGTGTGTGTGTGTGTGTGTGTGTGTGTGTGTGTGTGTGTGTGTGTGTGTGTGTGTGTGTGTGGTACATGTGCAAGATGAATGAACTAAGCCCTCCTCTCAGGCCTCAGTGGTGCTGTTGGCTCCGGCTGGATGAGCTCTCGGGTCTGGAGCTCCAGACAGCTAATCAGTATTCAGTGGACAGAGCAGGGAGTCGTTGCATAAGCCAGAGGCACGCGAGGACAGAGCGAGAGAGGCAGAAGAGGAGCATGCCAACAGCCCAAAAACACCCAGCACAACAAATCAATACTGCAGAGAGCTGACTGCAGAGAGCGAGAGAGCGAGAGAGCGAGAGAGCGAGAGAGCGAGAGAGCGAGAGAGAGAGAGAGAGAGAGAGAGAGAGAGAGAGAGAGAGAGAGAGAGAAATAGAAAGTGAGAGAGTGATCAGAGTTACTGAAGCTTTGACACAGCAGAAATACTGCTGCAGCCCCACCTCTCCTCCACACCTTCCATTCGCTTTCCTCTTGCAGCAGCTACTCGTGCCTTTGAGGTCATGATTAGAGACGAAGGAGTCGTTGAGAGGAGGTTTAATTATGCCCACCCCACTATAAAGACACAGAGCACAGGGCTAAAGCTCATTCTACATCAGCACTCTGAGAGCGATATCAATCAGATTCCACTCTTCAACAGATATTAATTACAGATATTAAGTTACTCATTTTCACTAGTTGTTTCTTTTATTAATTTTATTCCAGTTTTCTCCCCAGTTTGGAAGTGCCAATTACCCAACCTGGTTAGGACTCTCCCTCTGTTACATACAATGATCCTGACACGAGGAGGGTGAGGACCAGCCTCTTTTAAAACCACCCAGAGTGCTAACGCACTGGTATCACACTGGGGCACTCTCGCTCCACATCACCTACCCTGAGAAAACATGACCAATTTTGCTCTCTCAGACTCTCGGACCGACGATAAGCAGCATTTACCAGGATTTGAACCTGCGATCCTCAGATACTTGTGCTAGCATTATACTGCCGAGCCACTCTGAGCCCAGTAGATTAAATATAAGATATTATTATTGTTCCCAAATGTGATTCTGGAGAACCCCCTACCCTGTACATTTTACTGGTTTTCAGTTCCAACACACCATGTTCTGCTCAGGGAGGCCTTGTTGGCACCAGGTTTTGAAAACACAGAGATAATGTAGTTTGAAAGGAGAAAATAAATATGTGAAAATGGAGTTTCCAAAACTGACATTTCACTGATTCCTACCAACCACACTCAACCATGAATGACCACCAGAACTATTCCTGAGAGAGAGAACATCAACCTCCACTTTTGCTTCAGATCTGGAAACATCCTTCTACTGCGTGATGACAACTCAGCTCCGTGGTTCTGTGGGGATTTGAAGCAGAAGACTTTCCAACTGAGAAAAGCAAACATGAAATAGGACATTTATAGATCAGACTGCTGCAAAAGTTACTGCTGTTGTCAGAAGGCCTGAACACCTGAGAGTCCAGATCTCAACCTTATTAAATGTGTTTGGGATGACTTGGATGGCGAGGAGCAGCAACTGCTCAGAACATCTAAGACTATACCTTTTGAAAGACCTTTTGAAATGATGCTGATCAGACCATAAATGGCCACAGCAACCTCAGATGAAGACCAGCCTACCTGACAGAGTTTGGGAATGGGGTGGGCCCTATGTATAACCCCAATTGTTAGGTGCAGGATCTTCATGTATCATTTTGCTTCAGTAGAGTGGTGGAAACATCTCTGTACTAAGCTGTTCTAAAGGTAAAAGGTGGAGCTCAAACACTCTAACATCTCAGGTTGATATGTTGGAAACGGGAAACTTGGGCAAGCAAGTCTGACTTTTCACAAGAAACAAATAGTGATGGCTGGATGACCGGGTCAGGGAATCTCCAAAACATCAGGTGGGTCTTCTGCGGTGTTCCTGACATGCAGTGGCCAGTACCTACCAAAAGTGCTAATGACATGGTTATGGGCCTCCAAGGTTCATTGATGCAATTCATGGAAGCCCCACCTCTCAGTTTTCATGCCTCAAAATGCCAGGTTGTTTTGGCATCCCTAGATTACCTTACACTGGTGGTTTTAATGTTGTGGCTGATCATATTTTTGTCCTGTTTTTTGTTGGAGTAACTGTCTTTACTGTCCAGGGAAGTCTTTCTACTCGATTTGGGAGAATTGCTGTGAGGATCTGATTGCGTTAATGTTAATGAGGTCAGAATCTTGTATCTTCACCCCCTACAACACTCCATCCCCAACTTTTCTTAAAAGTAGCATGGAGCACCTTGATTCCAGAGAACACTTCCAGTGCTCTACAGTTCACTGCTGAGGGGGGGGTGGGTTGTGCCCCTTTATTTGCCAAGCACCTAGCACTATGCATTATCTGTTCCAAAGAGTCCTTTTGTATTGGCAGTATTTCTCTAAAGGCACTAGACAAGATGTGCGTGTGCAGTGTGTCAGCAGTAGGTGCAACTTGAAGTAGCTGAATGCATTCATTAGAAGGGTTGTCCTCAAATATTTGAACTATCAGCATTTTACCTGCTGCCATCATAATGATGTGTGTGTGTGTGTGTGTGTGCATGTGTGTACTCATACCCGCACTCTCCAGGCAGTATCCGTGTATGCTGTGTCCTCATTGCCCTGAGTGTGGTGCTGCAGTCTCATGCAGCCTAAAGCTGACTACCCTCTCCCCACAGACCAAGGTAGAGGGAGAGCGAGTGAGTGAGCAAGAGAGAGAGAGCATGTGAGGAGCCATGTGAGTGAGGGCAGAGCACTGTGCAGCAGCAGAGCAAGGGATTGGAAGGGAGCGGCGTCTGCTGGGTCCATGAGGAGACAGAGCGGGGGGTGTGTTTACGTAACTGAGCCGCAGTGTCTGAGCCAGCCTCACGTGGCCCATCACGTTCGTTCTCGCTCGGTCTCTCTCTCGTTCTCTGGCTCTCTCATTTCTGTGCTCCCTCACTCCTCCTCTCCCCTTGCACCCTCACTTATATTTTCTCCGCCTGTCACCTGTTCTGACTGCTTCTGTTCTCTCCTCTGTTTGCCTTGATTCTCATAATTCAAGGGCTGTTTTATCACTCTGTCACTCTCATACGGGGGTGGCAATCTTACTTGAGGTGAGGGGCCACTGTACAAGCAGTGCAGTATTGAGGGGGCTGGACACATTTATTTTTTTATTTCTTAATGTATTGGAAAACTCTGCACTGTGCTGTTCTTTTCAAAAGTGACATTATGTATCATCAAGCTTAAAACTCGTCTGACTAACAATAGTAATGTATGTTTTGTACATTTTGTCTAGAGACAAAAGTACATCATCTCTGTCACCTGGGGACAACTAGGACAAACATTTAATAAAAATGTAAATTTGCCCTCTGTTTTTTATGCCATACAGTCAGTGAAACACACACACACACACTAGTGAATTCACACACTAGGGGGCAGTGAGCACCCGTGCCCGGAGGGGTGAGCATCCCTATCCACGGTGCCCAGGGAACAGTTGGTTAGTGCCTTTCTCAAGGGTACTTCAGTCACGTCCTGCCAGCCTTCCAATCTCAAGGCCGGTTCCCTAAACACCAGGTCACGGTGCCACAGAGCCTCTATCAGAGCTATAATATAATAGAATCATTTTATGAGTCTGGTGCCTTTAAAATGATTCACACTTTCAAATTTTTTAAACACTGAACACATGAAAGATATTGTTCATCCTATCTTGTGAAAAAGTGAGGACATCCGATGAACACCTTTGAATTTTTTTAAACCTTTTTAAACACATGGACATTTGCTCTTCATTGTAAGTATGTTAAAGAGATGGACTTGATGTATCTAAAGACATTAAACTGAAGAAATGTATTTTAAAAATTATTTGCAAAATGTAAATAATAGAAATCCAGTTTTTTTTTTTTTTTGTAAGGACATGCTATGCTCTAATAAGTGGTATTTCCTTCGTTAGCTGAAATGATGTCATTTATACATGTCTCATCATTGACCCAAAGAAAGATCCCATTTCTCAGTGCAGAATTCCATGTCAGTGATGTTTGTGATGTTTCCATGTCAGTCTTCATACAGATGGTCTTTTTCCTCAGTGCTCTGATCTCTCCAGGTCCTGCTGCAGCAAAGCTGCCCCCAAACCACGGCATTTCCACTGAATTTCCCAGTCATTCAACTTGGACTCTGTTTTTTGTCTAGGTGTTCTCTGGGTTTTCCCCTTGCACACGTCCTATGAATATCAAATTAGTGCAGTCTCGTTTTGATGGTGGACGCCTGCACTTTGGCATCAGCTGTACCAAGAGCTATGTGTAGGTTTTTGGTAAATCCCTTCCCAGACTATGCGTCTACATCCTTCCTTCTGAAGACTTCACTTCAACAATCAAGAGCAAACCAAACTAATGTCTGCGGTTAAATAACAGTTACCCCCATCCTACCCCTCTATCACCACCCAGCTTTCGTGGCCACTGTGGTGCCAGCTCTGGTTCACCTTTTTCCATTTTGACTTTTTTTTATTCTTTGCAATTTTACTCTCCTTTCCATTTTTTCCTGAAGAATGCGGTTGCTGTCTTGAAAGGCTTTCACTAGGGGGCTGTGTGTATGTAAATTTTGGGGGCGAAAATGTTAACGAGTAAAGACTGTTATGTAACAGCTTCGGGGGGCTTGTGGCTCTTCCGGATTTTCTTTTCAGTGAAGAGAGAGCAGTGTTTGAGGTTCACAGTATGTCACTTCCATCTACTGAACACTAATTATTCCACTATGCCAAGAAAAATACAGTTTCCATTCTCGGGCATCTTTAAAAATTGCAGTTAAGGGCATGGAATCTAAATGTATTAGTCGGGTCTGATTAGAACCTGTATCAGCCTGGTTCTGGTGCACGGGCTGTATGTTTGACATCTGCTGTAATAAGTGCTATTTCTGAGGAACACTGTCCATCAGAATTGTTCTCACTCTTTCATGTAATTCAGTTGCCAGGCAGCAGGTCATGACTCATGAGAAATATATATAATTTTCTTTAGTATAAAGATCTTTTTCTTCTCAAAGTTGGGCATGAAGAAATGTGTGTGTGTGTGTGTGTGTGTGTATAGAATGTTTGTTAATGATCAGTAGTTGATCAGTTAATGATCGCATGCTGACAGGTGTGGCACACAGAAAATCTTTAATATTATCCTCTTCTTATTTAGACACGGGAGCCGTCTTCACAATAAGCAGCGATGGGGTGGTAAAGTTCCTGGCCTAGCATGAATACAGGTCAATTTGTTAGGCACCCTGAGAATGAAAATCTCCTTAACTGGGCAGTGAGGGTTTATTACGTCAGTAAAACACTAATATTAGAATAAACACAAATAACTTTCCTACAGAACCTCATGATTTTCCATCACTGTGTTCAGTAAACATCTCCAAAGCTTCTCCTCATAGGAGCATTATTTAGACGTTCTCATCCAACACCTGGTTTGGTAAATCAGTGCTTAGTGAGGTTAAATCAGGTGCACTGCTGATGGAATTGGACACATCCAGGTGCTGACTGGAGAAATCTGGAACCAAGCTTTGTTCTTCAAATTAGCTCATAAGATCTCGACTACTTCTTCATCCTCTTTACTGTATTTCTGCTTACCGACATCAGCTTTAACAGGGTCTGGAAATTCTACTCTAAACTCTCTTATTGATTAGAGACAGAGTGTGTGTGTGTGTGTGTGTGTGTGTGTGTGTGTGTGTGTGTGTGTGTGTGTGTGTGTGTGTGTGTGTTTTATATATATAATATTGTGATCAGTGACCAACAGCAGACAGCTTATTAAACCACAACACACACACACACACACACACACACACACACACAAAGCTAAAGTATAACTTTAGGAATATGAGCTCAGAGTCTAAAGACAGAGCTGTTTATGTCTCGATCCTCCTCAGAGGTGTTAAACCCTGAGACCGTAGTGTTCAGTCATTACCTCAACCCAGTGCCTGCCTTTTATTTCCACTGTTTTGTTCTCCACTCTGTTTATCTGTGTGTGTGTGTGTGTGTGTGTGTGTGTGTGTGTGTGTGTGTGTGTGTGTGTGTGTTTGTTTCTCTGTGCTGTTCTGTGTGTGTTTGGGGTTGATCTGAGGTCAGAGTATGGAGAGGTGAGCTAAGGTTTCAGAGTGGATGTGGTTTATTGTCTGTGCTGTGGGGTTACGTTTCTGTTTGTGTGTGTGTGTGTGTGTGTGTGTAGTGGAGGGGTTGAGCTGGAAGTTTCTCTGGAAGGGTTCTGAAGGAGGGTGTGATTTGATAAAATATAATGGAAGTGTGTGTGTGTGTTGATGGGGATTGGGGTTATACTGTGTTCAAATTAATGGTGTAAATAGTTATGTCATCATTATAGAGGGTTGTGTGTGTGTGTGTGTGTGTGTGTGCGTGTGTGTGTGTGTGTGTGTGTGAGAGAGAGAGAGAGAGAGAGAGAGAAACCCCTCTGTCTGTCTTTCATTCCATCTCCCAAAGCCATTCAAAAAGCAGCTGGGATATTTTTTTTCCATTGTCAACTTAAGAACGTGTGTGCGTGTGTGCATGTGTGTGTGCATGTGAGTATGCATGTGCATGCATGTTTGTGTTAAAACTGACCTCTCTTGTTTGTTGACAAAGGAAATAAAAGCCTTGTTATGTAACACTCCCTTTTTCTGTTACTCTTTCACTCTCACTCACTCACTCTATTAGTCTTTTTCTCTCTTTCTCTACCTCTCTCAGTTTCTTGTTACTCTTTTTTCTGTTTATCATTCTGTCTTCCACTCTCTGTTTCCCTTTATTCTCTCTCTCTCTCTCTCTCTCTCGCCAAGTTTCACACCACTTCCCTCAGGCAAAGCAGCTTTACAGATTACTGACCTCACACTGCTAAGCCCCTCACACACACATGCAGACATATGCATATACACACGTATGCACACACACACACACGCACACATGCACATACACACACTTCTTGTTCCCCCTGATAACTATCGCAAGCAGACCAGACTGCTACCAGACTACACAAAACTGCACTGCATAAGTGGTTTAGCTTCTAGACCAAATCCTGCTACAACACCAGTTATGATTAAGAGATACTATCGTGTGCGTTTGTGTGTGTATGAGAGAAAGAGAGAAAGAGAGAGAGAGAGAGAGAGAGAGAGAGAGAGAGAGAGAGAGAGAGAGAGAGAGAGATAAAGAGAGACTGGTTGATGTGTCTACCTGAGTTGGATCATCAGGTGTCCAGATGAAGTTGTGTGGTCACCACCACCACCAGGCCGTACATCTGTCTCTCTATCAACACATACACACAAACACACGGTTTTAAATATATATTTTAATACATTGGTCAGATCTTGACATCAATCATATCTTATGTTGAATGTTGGAGTGGTAGGAGTGTGCAGATCACAGAATTCAGGATTTGATACCACGGTGATAGCACTCTCCACCAATCAAGAGCAAACCTAACTAATGTGTGTGGTATAAATGACGGCCCCCTAGTTTAATCATGTGCAGCATAAAATGTGGGTAATAAAAAAGTGGGCGGTGTTGCATTTTTATTAATTATATTTTACATCTTTTATATTACCTCCACCTCTCAATATGATCATTTATAGTGTCTTCCTGTCTGCAGTGAACGCTTATGTAGTTCCTGCAGTAAACCATAATTATTGTCCTGCGTGCTAAAGATAACGATGGCACATCATTTGCATTATTAATCTACACTGCACTGCACTTCCTCTCCACCTCCGCAATCTCCTGCTCCATTAGGACAGTCAGTTCACCACACACAGCCTGAGAGTTGGAATATCAATCATGTTATTTTATTTTGAGAATTCCCAGAGAGTTCCCTGCGCTCCTCAGAGATTTCCAAATACGTCATTGTCACGGGGGCAGAAGGTTTGAGGTGTGACTCAGTCATGTGACTGTTGTTCAGGCAGGAACAGGAGGGTTATTCAGTAACACATTATCGATTCTACACTGGTAGGTGACCCACTGACTGCCAAAAGCAGCCTTAGGGATCTTTCACGGTCACTGTTAATTTAATAAGAAAAATAAGTAACATCCTTTCACTGTTTACTGATGTTTTTCGGTTTATTTTTGCAGAGGTCTGTCTCATGTTCGAGTGTGTTGGTATGATTAGTTTCATATTCTCCCCCTCTAACATATTCAGTGGCATGCTGAAGATCGAGACCCCCTGTCAAAATATCTTACTTTTAATAGCTGAGGAAATAGAAGACCTGGTTCCCAAAAGAGTAGCACTCAGGGCTTTTAAATATTAGGCTTCTTTAAATGTTTCTTCAAAACATTTGATGCTGGATTTTCTGGCAAGGATGCAGGAAAAGGTTTTCTCCTGATTGACTCTTTGGTGAAGGTCATATTCATGAAGGTATCACTGCACAGTAGAACAGTGCACTGCCAGAGTCTGTTGAGCCTTCCTGAAGGTCTTTTGCAGTCAAGCAGGGTATTTGATTCATATGGCGTCACATGTGCAGTCTCCTTGGAAACATGAACTTGACCTCAACCTTTCCACAGTTGAGTCACCTCTTTGTTTCTACGCATTGTATCAGAATGTTATTTAAAACCGTTAAAACTCACAACAATATCTCAACTCATATCTCTCTGAGTTAGAACTCTGTTTATATTCTGATCTCGATATATCGATATCTCAATATAGATTGCCCAGCCCTAATGTATAGTACTTGTTTCAGTACATTGTGGGATTGTTATATGAGACTCTCTTTATGTTTTCAAACATCACTACAAAATGGCAAAGTAGAAGTAGTTCAGCTACAGCTAAGGTTTAAGAGTCAGAGTGTTTATAAAGCTTTGAAATTTACATCAGTCCCTTGGCGTCCCAAAGCATTTGGATGGTACTGCTTTCCTTTATTTTCTCCACTTTAAAATATAAAAAAAATATAATACACTAATCCTTTTTAAAGTGTTGCAAAAAAAAAATGATGAACTGATCTCCAAAAGGCATGAAGTTCATAATTGTCTCACTTTACTGCTCATTAGTGACATCAATTTTGACCAGGCTGCCCGCATCTCTCAGATGTGCTCTGACTCTGAGCTCCTAACTGCATTACTCTATCACATGCGCCGCAGTCTAAATGAGCCCGGGTCAGGCGAATTACAGGACGGTTGCTTATACCCTGCTGTTGTTTGTCTTGGACCAGCTTGAAAATCAACAGGCCCACAGATTGCTCTCACATGCAAGGCTAATTTGTTTTGCTGCTGCAGGCCATGTTTATGAGGGCAGCATCGTAAAACACAGTGAGCAGCCAGTGGAGGGGCAGTCAGAAGTGGTCAGGCCACTGTACTGGGTGGACACTAATAGGAAAACGGATAACCTCTACACATCTTGACTGTGAGAGGAAAAGAGAGGGGGGTAGTAAAGCAGGTCTTCATTCTGAGAATGAACAGGGTTCCCTCCAGTCTTGCTCTATATCTCTACTTTCACTGTTTTTTTCTCAACTCTGTCATTCTGTCTTTGTCATGCTTTTTCTTTATATTTTTAAAAGAATTATATTTATAACAATTAGGGAGGCCTTTCTAGAAGTAGAAGTGGCCACAAATGGCCAGGTTTGATACTACCTCCATCATGCTTGACAGATGTGCTTGTATGTTTGCGATCATGAGCGAATCCTTTCTTTCTCCATAAGTTTGGCCTTTCCATCACTTTGAAAGAGGTTAGTATTGGTCTCCTCAGTCCATCAAACCTTTCAGACCAATCTCTGGGCAATCATCAAACAAAAAAATGCAAAGTTTAATGGCAGGGGTGTAAAACTACAGTCCTGAATGGCTGGTAGGTGCCCTACTCAAACACACCCTCTTTACTAATAATTAATTAACTAACTGATCATTTGAATCAGGTGTGTCTAAGTAGGGCAACTAGCAAACGTTGCTGGATGTTGACCCTCCAGGACTGGAGTTGGGTAGCCCTGATTTTTGGGTATTCCATAGTGTACATCACATGTACAGTACTTTCTGCAGTGCATTGTGGGGTTGCAGTTTCAGGCACAGCTAAGGTTTGACGATTCAGAATATTTATAAAGCTTTGAGGCTTGAAACCATCTCCATTATGTTTGACAGATGTTTATGAGCTGATCCTTTCTTTCTCCATACTTTTGGCCACTTTGATAGAGGTTAGTCATGATCGCCATCAGAGTCTATCAAACTTTTCAGGCTAATCTCTATGTTTTTGCAAAATCCAAACTTGGATGGTTGTATGTTAGTGTGAGTTGCACTGGTATGAGGGAATCAAGCTCAGCAGTGCTGCTGGAGAGCTTAAACACTGTATCCAATCACTGTCCACTCTATGAGACACTCCTACCTAGTTGCTCCATCTTGTAGATGTAAAGCCAGAGATTGGTGGTTGGATAGTTGGTGGACTATTTTCAGTCCAGTCTCCTGACATGGAGCGGTTTAAGCACTGCTGTGTCTGCTCCATTGGTATCAGCGCAATGCACACTAACACACCACCACCACGTCAGTGTCACTGCAGGGCTGAGAATGACCCACCACCCATCTAATACCTGTTCTGTGGTGGTTGAACCATTGATGATAACACAGTCTGTGATTCTAGAAAGTGCTCCTGTGTGGTCAGTGGAGCTGATAAAATGTAGAGTCAATGTAGAAACAATGAGCATTTGTTATATAATTGTCTGTGCTGATTTGTGTCTGCGTCAGTGAGGTTTAAGGTGTATTGACTTTGTTTTGCTTTTTTTTCCTCAATCTATTTCACCCAAGGAAAAGCCATAGCTGGCCGACAGCATCTGCCAATTTCAACTGTTCTAATAAGACCTGTTTGAAGTCAAGAGGCTGTGTTGGTTTTGGCTACTCGGACTGCAGCAGCACATAGAATCCCGTGGCTTGTTATGATAAAATATCCACGTTTTGTATTAATGGTTTATTTATTATTTGTTTTTAATGCAACAGTTCACAGGCAGTTCAGAGTGCTGCACGCAGTGTAATCCAGTTAAATGTTGTGTGTTAATTTTTCGGGAGCATGGATCAGTTCTGGAGGAGTTTGGAATGATGTTGTGAAGTGATGTGGAACTTGTGTGTGTGTGTTGACACGAGCTGCAGTCACGTACGGATTTGGCTGAGCAGCAGCTGGGGGAAGGGAGAGCTTTCGTTAGCCTGTGAGAAGATAAATACACCAGTTTCCTTCCTTAGTCTTGAGATATGATCCAGTGGTAACTGGTAATAAAATTTTGCATGAAGGAAAAAAAAAAGTGATTGCACTAACATGTCGTCTACGTATAACTATACAGTACCAGTCATAAGTTAGGACACACCCACTTTCTTCAATCCTTAAAGGAAAACCTTACAAAAGGATGTTTCTGTCCAGTCCTGTAAAATGTTTTGTGTATTAGAAATGCAGGGACAATCTTTCTGTAGTGATACGAATTTTTTTTGTCATTATAAACAAAGTATTTTGGTTCATATAATATATTTTAATAGGATTGGATACCTTTGGATTGACCATATTAAGGTTTTCAATCAAAAGGGCCTGTATGCAGCTCACACATCAGTTCAGATCCTCACAGTTGTCTCCCAAACCTCGTATAAAACCTTTTCTGGACAGTAGAGCGTGTTACTCCAACAGAAGCAGGATAAACTTTTAAATACCCTTGATTTCAGAATAAATGCGGTGTCCCAATATCTTTGTCCACATAGCAAATGCTGTAAGCAGTGGATATAATTTTAATATTATTAACCAAGTAGCCAAGTTATGTAATCTATAATACATTCAATCAGTGTGTCCAAAATGTTGACTTTTTGAAGGAGAGAATTCTGTGTTTGACAGAGGGTGTGTCTGAAGTAAGGGTGTGGCTAAGAAGATACTGATGATATGAAGTGAGCAAGAATGCAGAAAGTGCACTGTGTCTCTCTCTCTCTCTCTCTCTCTCTCTCTCTCTCTCTCTCTCTCTCTCTCTGTCTCTCTCTCTCTCTCTCTCTCTGATTCATGATCTGTAGACATCGGAGATGTTGGAGTCATTTGGGGCCATGCTGGACGTGCTCTGACCCCCAAAGTGGGCCTGATCACATCAGCACACAATCTCTCTCTCTCTCTCTCGCCGTCTGTCACTGTCTATATCTCCGTGTGTATCCCCCTATCCTGAACTCTCTCGCACTCAGGTGTCTGCAGATGGAGTGGTGTGTGTGTGTGTGTTGGGTGGGGGGTGTGTGTGTAAGGCTCACTGAAGTGTCCCAGGCACGGCCAGGCCAGCCGCAGTGTGGCGTGCCCATGCACATTTTAAAACCCCTCTACCTCTCTCTGTCTGCTGCCCTGCGCACACTCCCTGACTCTTTCTGTCACGCTCTCATTCTGTCTATCTCTAGGTCTCCCTTCCCTCTCCCTCGCTTTCATTCTCTCTTTCTCTCACTCCTCGATTTACCTGAGAGTAGAGTTTTTTTAACTCCATGCAGCAGCAGCAGCAGACAAATTAGTCAAGCTAGATAAACAGAGAGGGAGGGAGAAGGGACACTACAATACAGGTAAAAGAAGAACACACTCTTAAAGAACCATGTTTAGTAATAGAGATGTGGGTGGGTGCAACTTAAAGTAGCTGAATGCTTTCATTAGAAGGGGTGTGTACACACATTTGGACATACAGGGGTTGGACAATGAAACTGAAACACCTGGTTTTAGACCACAATAATTTATTAGTATGGTGTATTAGGGCCTCCTTTTTGTGGCCAATGCAGCGTCAATTAGTCTTGGGTATGACATTTTTTGGATACAATCCGTGTTAGCACCCGAACATCCCTTTCAGACAGCTTCCTCTTGCGTCCACAGTTAATCCTGTTGGATGTGGTTGGTCCTTCTTGGTGGTATGCTGACATTACCCTGGATATCGTGGCTCTTGATACATCACAAAGACTTGCTGTCTTGGTCACAGATGCGCCAGTAAGATGTGCACCAATAATTTGTCCTCTTTTGAACTCTGGTATGTCCCCCATAATAATGTGTGCATTGCAATATTTTGAGCAGAACTGTGCTCTTGCCCTGCTAATTGAACCTTCACACTCTGCTCTTACTGGTGCAATGAGCAAATAATGAAGATTGGCCACCAGGCTGCTCCAATTTAGCCATGAAACCTCCCACACTAAACTGACAGGTGTTTCAGTTTCATTGTCCAACCCCTGTATGAGTGTGAAGAATCTTTGAATTGGTAAAGAACCAAGAGTGGTTATTCTGTGGCATCAATTGAAGAACCATTTGAGATGTCTTCATTTTTAAGAGTAATTTCAGACCAGACATGTCCAATTCTATTACACTTTTGAGGAAGCTCACCTTGAGGGTCTGAAGGAAGCTGACTGTGTTCACCTGCTCAGTGTGTGAGTGTGTGTGTTTGGGGGGGTGTGTGGATTCTTCCAGACAGTGGAAGCAGACGTGTGTCTGTGCAGACTGCTGATGAGACAGAGTGTTTACTGAAAGAGAGAGGGAATATAAGTAGCATGTGCTGGAGAGAGCGAGAGAACGAGAAAGAGAGGGAATGAGATGGAGGGGGAGGAAAATTGGCGTTCTGCCCTTCCACTTTGCAGGTGTTTGCTGCACCACTCCAGCTCTGGCTTTTTCTGACATGTACATGTTTAGTGTTTGAAATGGAGGTCCAGTGGACCAGGGCCTATTAGCTGCCCGGGCCACGTCCTCCCAAACAGTCTCCATAGTAACACTCTGACCATGCCCGTAAGGGGCTCCAGAGGGGACGTCCTCCATCCCTCCATTCCAAATCTCTTATACAACACCACTGCTTGTGGACAGTGGCCAACTTTATACACACACACACCACTCTCACGGGCAATTACACAACCGCAGTCAGTGAGGAGCATCTCTCACTGTATGTAGATTGAAGTGGGTAATAAGAGATACATTCATAAATATACACAAAAATATATATATTAATAGGGCTGGACGATATCAGCGTCAGTCTTTGTACAGAGGGTCTTACATTTTCCTCGAGCCCCCTTTGATACAATGATTTCATAGTGGTTTTGATGATGGAGAGCTAAACAGGCCCAGCAATAAACCATGAAACTTCCACCTCAGTGCTTCATAGTTGGCATGAGGTTCTTGTGCTCAAATGCTGTTTCATTTTCTATTTCATCAGATTTTCAGACACTAAACTAAAGGAGGCAAAAATATTGCACTCATATTTTTATTGATGAAAATGATCCAGTATTACATATCTATAAGTGGCAAAATATGTGAACTTTAAGGATCATAAGATAATTTGAAGGTGAAATTAGATTAAGGTGTTTTCAGTCAGGCAATCATGTGTGAGTGGACCCTGTTTTATTTAAAGAACAGGGATCTATCAAAGTGTGACCTTCACAACACATGTTTGTGGATGTGTATCATGGCAAGAACAAAGGAGATGTTTGAGGAGCTCAGAAGAGTTGTTGATTCATTGACTCAACCAATCCCCAGCAGACTGATTGTGGATTATATTCAAGACCATTATTACCCGCGTCAGGCATGGTCTACCATCAAAGATCATGCCAAGAGCAAGACTTGTAATAGTCTAAGAAGTCACAAAGGAACCCAAGGTAACTTCTGAACAACTAAAGGCCTTGGCTAAGGTTAATATTCATGAGTCCACCATCTGCAGAACACTGAACAACCATGGTGTGCATGGCAAGTTTGCAAGGGGAAAGCTGCTGCTCTCCCATGTACAGTTTGCTAAAGATCAAGTCAGGCATGCTATTTGAACTATGTTCTGTGGACAGATGAGAGCTTGTTGGACCTGGTTTCATTGAAAGGTGTCATGTTTGGAGATAGGAAATACTGCATTCCAGCACAAAAACCCTGTGAAACATGGTGGTGGTAGTATCATGATTTGGCCCTGTTTTTCTGCATCTTCTTCAGGACAGCTTGCTGTTGTTAATGGAACAATGAATTCTGAATTATTCCAGTAAATCTTAAAGGAAAATCCCAACAGAATGTGGGTCACATAGCAAGATAACGACCCTAAGCACTCTGTTCTACCAAAGAATGTTTAGAAGAATAAAGTTTGGTTTTGGAATCAAAAGTCAAGTTTTGACCTTGATCAGATAGAAATGTTGTGGAAGGACCTGAAGCAAAATAACAGAGACGAAGCTTGATTTTGAGTTTGTGCAAAAGAATGGGCTAAAATTCTTCCAAGTCAATGTGCAGAACGTAAATCATCAATGTTGAGTTGCAGTCATTGCTGCACAATAAGGTCACAGCAGATACTGATAGCAAAATTTCACATACTTTCGCCTCTCACGGATATGTAATTTTGGACAACTTTCCTCAAGAAATAAATGAGCATTTGGCTTCCTTTTTACTTTCAGGAACATCTGTGAAATTCAGATGAGGTTTTAGGTCCAATGATACAGAAATCTAGAAAATTCAGAAAGGATTTGCACCATTTTCTCGCCAACTCATCAAATTGTTCTCAGACTGTCTGCTGCAGACGAGAAACTGCAGCTGTGGACCACAGGAGGAGAGAAGAGTGTGGGTGAATGTGTATCACCTCCTCTCTCTCTCTCTCTCTCTCTCTCTCTCTCTCTCTCTCTCTCTCTCTCTCTCTCTCTCTCTTTCTCTGCCTGCCTTCCTCGTGCTCTCTCAGCAAGTCACCACCAGGTGTTACATAACTCTGTCGCTCTCTCTCTTTCACACTCCCACTCTTTTTGCCAATCCATTTCCTCCACCTCTCTCTCTCTCTCTCTCTCTCTCTCTTTTTGGCACATTTTGACACTTCTACCTGAGGGAACTGGACAGCCAGAAGTTGTCTGGTCCACTCTCGTTTCTTTCCCTCTTGTCTTTCTCCACTCTCTTGCCTCCCCAAAGCCTTTTTTTGTGCTTGAAGTGTAATTGAAGCAATTACAATAGTTTAAATGAGTTACGTAAAAACCATTCTTGAGTGAAATGTGTTTTTTTTTTTTTTTGTTATATAAATATATCTGACACACTTACGGAAACCAAAGAAACTGAAAGGGACTGTAAAAAAACCCCACAACCCTGTGATGTCAGTATATTTACCATAATGTCACATTTGTATTTGGTGACCATACAACCATGACGGGAGTCAGATTCCCATATAATATGCTGGATAATATACAACAAGGTACAGTAAAACCAGAAAAGAATGATAATACAGTCTCTTCATTTTTGATTCATTTTCTTTTATTGATTTACACTCAAAATATAAGTGCAACTAGTGATTGCAGTATTAGAGTTATGTTTCGGATAGATTTATCGCGGAAGAGGGGGCTCTGGTACCCTGCTAGGCCTCTAATTTGGATACATGATGAGATACATTTGGGCATGGAGGCATACAGGTTCTGTATGGTATCCTGTGACACAGATGTTGCAGCTGGGCCTGCAGATCCTGCACACTCACAGATTGCCAAAGCTGGTCCCATAAATTGAGTGGTGGTACATTGGTGTTAAATCTGCCAGTGAGACAGGCCATATCTGTTGGAGATATTCCTGGGACAACATTATTGTGAGGATTATCCTGCTGAAAAAAGCCAGTTGGAAGCCCTGCTATGAGAGGCAACACTTGATGTCCTGCACATTTTGCTGAGCTGTTAGTGGCTTGGTCAGACAAAGGTGCCTTGGTCAGAACAGCATAGAGGGTGGACAGTTTGTCAAAACAAGCTTGGTAGTCAACCATCTCTAACCAAGAGGTACACTACCTAAAAGTAGCCTCGGAAAGCATTGTTATAGGTCTGAGGGATGCACATTTTGCACCCTCTTGTGCCAGTACCCAGTGTCTAATTAGACCACACCTGCAATAGCACCTGATGAAACCTGACCCAATGTTTTGAAACAATTATATGGGCAATGCATTCTGAGACCGTGAGGAAGAAAAAATGTTTTGAGACCTTCGAGCTGGACCCCAACACCAATGTCAGCAAATTCAGACCAAGAGCAGGCGTGCTTTTGCTTGTGGATACAAATGCACAAGTTTACCAAAGTAGACACACAATTTTGCACTCAAAAATGATTTTTGCCAGACTTTTTGCCATTGAAATGTCTTTCATCCCATTGGACCTAATAGAATTTCACTCACAAATATAAACCTATAGAACACTAGTGTGAAAAATAAAGTGGAATTCCTATTTAAAGTTGGCTCGTTTTGAGAATATTCTCAGACTGTGAATATGCAGCTGGCACAGATATTTTGCTACCAGCTAGTAATACTTCTTCACACCCCTGCCATGTGCTATAGGGAGAGTGTTAAATTATGCCATCAAAAAGGCGCTTGAGAATGCTGTGAATCACAGTTAATAGATTAGAACGCATCCTTCCATCTACATCTGTCTGCTGAATCTGTACTTACGTTTAACGTGGACAAGATGTGTGCAGCCATTGGATGTAGAGGACTGGAGTCAGCAGCTACAACAAAGCTGTTTTTTTAGGGATGAGCCTGGAGCTGTGGGTTAACGTTATGAGAGTTATGTAACTCGCGCTGTATAAGTTATAGTAAGTAAAGAGGATTAAAATGTGTGGTAGTGTCCAACAATTGTGTGTTATGTCTCCTTCACGTTCTGCTGAAACAACACCTTGTCATGGTGTGAAAGAGAACTGAAATGCCCTTTCTCCACTGCAGGGAAATGCACTGAGGAAGACTCTGCTGACACACTACTTCGGGAATAGCCAGCGGCCCCACTCCAAGGCTCTGGACTATGGAAGCGGCAGTGGCTCATCCCCTGGAGGTACGGGAACCCCACCAGCACACACATACTGAACATTATCCTGATGCAACATAGGATGCATGTTATTTGTATTTTATTCAGATCAATACAGATTAATTCAGCTTATTACGCTCAGCATGGAAGAGCAGTTGAGAGACTAGTAGAGCCATGCAGTCGAGAGAAATCCTGTAGTGGGTACTGTACTGCTTTTGAGTCAGCTGCACTGCTGCATGAGAACTGGCCCATGAGCAAGATTTCTCTGGCCGCAACCCACCCAGCCTCTGAAATATTTTAATATTTCAGTATTAAAGTTATGAATATCCACTGGCAGTCAAAACAGATTGCTGAGATGCACATTTGGGTGGACCAAAAACTCCGGAAGGAGGGAGGATGCTGCAGGTTGGTGGACGAAAGGGCAGCAGACGTTTATTTATTAGACTTGTTTTACTCAACTAAGACTTTCCAGTCATCCCAGGTTCTTTTCACAGACTGTTGCTTCAGTAGAGATCCTCTGCTGCTCTTTCTGCTGTCCCTCTGCCTCCTGCCCCCTGTCTACCTTCCATCGCCACACCCATCCATCGCCTGATCTCACTCATCCAGCACTTATTCCTTTCATCCATCGTCCAGCCGCACTCACCCATTGCCTGCTCTCCTTGTCCATTGCCTAGTCGTCCAACTTTTGGCCACCCTCTGTCCTCACTTTGCCCCCTCATCAATTAGTCATGCCCCCTATCAATTGGCCACGCCCTCATTCATCACCAGGTCTGGTCGTCCATCTCTCACCCAATTGGCCATTGACTTGAAGACGTGACTGCTGTCTACTAATGTTCAGCTGGTTTGGATGTGGTCAAAGGAATTCATCCCTTTTTGTTGGTGAGTTATCACATAGTGACACGACGTGCCAATGATACAGAAGCCACAAGTGGTGCAGTGGGTTGAGGAGTGAAGAAGTTTAGGTGCTGTAACAGCAACACAGTCACAAAATTGAAATCCCACTGAGAACCTGAGCGATTCAACCACTAAAAAAGGTCTATGGAAGGCAGGGAAGTGTGTGTGGGAAGCTATTTGTTTAGCTCAAGGGTACTCTGTCCTGGTCCTGGAATTCTGCTGCCCTGGAGAATTTACACCCAACACACTCTGAGCTAACTGGATCACCAGGATGAGGATTTAGGACCATTGCTTTATACCCTTTAAGAAGAAGTTCTGAAAATATGACAAACCAGTATGAGGTAGTGATCAAGAGGAGGTATATGAAAAGGAGGCTCACAACCAAATCTCCATCATTCCTACTATAGAGTGATATATGTCCGTATGTTTGTGGATACCCCTTCTGCTGAATGCAAGTGTTGCCAATAAAATAGAGCAGATGAATCTGAACCCTTGGCACCATGTCTAATGCCAGGTGTGGGTTAAAGGGGTATAAAGCCCCCAGCATTGAGCTGTGGAAACTGTGTTCTGTGGAACAATGCTGCTCCATCCAGTACTATTTGGATCCAGAAGAGTCAACATCCTGACCTCACTAACACTCTTGCCTCTGAATGCAATCAAATCCTCACAGCAGGGCTCCAAAATCTAGTAGAAAGTCATGGGCAGTAGAGATTTTTACCCCAACAAAAGAAAGATGAACTCATTTGTTTTTTGTTTATTTCTGAATACCCTTGATTTCAGAAGAAACAACGAATGATCGGGTGTCCCAGTACTTTTGTCAATATAGTGTATGTGCTGTCTCAGGTCTCCTCATTAAGAGATGTAGACTCTGTACTCTGTTGTCAGAGGGCAGCAGTCCTTCTGTGTTCTTCAGCTCACACAGGCAGTGTCTGACATGGCTATTGATTCTGTACTTTTCATGGCACACATCCATTCCGACTTGCACTGTCACTGCTGAACAGCCTGATTGCTGCATCGGCTTGTTCAGGTTCTCTGATGCGTTCCTGCTTGGCTCCATGCAGCAGCGAGTTACTGGTGTGTACAGAGTTATGTAATATGCAGTAATATGTCCCTGTGCTTTGAGAGCAAGGGTGCCATGTCTGGAAGTAAATCATGGATATGTGGGAAAAGAGCAGAATAGACAGGAAGCAGTGCAGCACTGCTCTATTTTATACTTCTGACTAATATGTGACTCATATGCAGGGGTGGTATTTACTTAAATCCCAATATAGGAAGTGACGTTAAAATAGAAATGCATGGTCTCACTGACAATAAGCTCATCACCCTGGGAATCCTGAAGAATTCTACAGCATCTAAATATGCCTGTGTGCATCATTTGAGATCCTCATTGCTGCAATTGCAGTTACCAAATCCCGTACAATATATTACACCTGAAAGTCCAGACCAAGGTTCATCTGTTTGTTACACTGTATAAATATGATCCAATTTTATTTTGGTTTTTGCTACAGCCTCATCACCTAAGTGGGCTGCATCTCCCTACACTTAACATTGACTGGTTTGTAGAGGGCTGTGCATCTGACGTTGGTGTGTTGTCAGTTTGATCTTACAGGTGTTGTCCGGGTGCCCCGTCACACAGATTCCTTATGTTTAGTAGGGTTAATCTACAGTAGATACAGCGATTGTAAGCGTGGTCTGTTGCACCCATACTGCTGCATGATGTGCTTGCATATTTTTTTACCTTCTGTTGTTTGATAGTTGATGACAGCCTACGCCAATTTCCTGTAAATGGACAGAAAGTTTAAACCACCCAAAGCTAAAGAACGGAATCATGGTTCTGTTGATTCTATTGGTGAAAGCACCCTTAAAAAAAGGCTTGTGGCATATATGGTTATGGTCAAGATTATTATAAATAAAACCTTTATCCTTCCAATGTCATAGTGACATATCCTTCCAGTTAACCATAAGTGTTTATAGTCTGTGTGCATCCACAAGAACAAAGAAAACATCTGCATGAGCTCAAATGAACATTTTTATTGGTTTTCTGAAAACAAACAAAATGCTATGGTCAAAATGATTAGCCCTCTGACATCTAATCGTCAATAGAGTAGCCTTTCTGATCCAAAACTGACAACAACCTCTTTTGGTAGTTTCTAACCAAGTTGGCACATGTCTCCTAATGGATTTTAGCCCATTCTTCCTTGGCAAATTGTTCATGATCATGCCAATTTTTTGGTCTCTGAACAGGGACCTGAGTCTTGAGCTCTCTCCACAGATTCTCGATAGGATTGAGACCAGACCCCTGTTTTTGTTGTCTTTCAAAAAGATTTTACCTAGCTTTGATGTATGCTTCGGGTCACTGTTGTATTGGAACACCCAGCGAAAACCTAAGCCTAGAGTGGCAGCAGATGTTGTGATGTTATTCTTCAAAATATCCACATAATCCTCTTTTTTCATGGTCCTCTGCACCTAAACAAGGTTTCCTGTCCCTGAAGCAGCAAAACAGCCCTACGGCATTATGCTGCCACCAGCATGCTTTACTTTGGGACAGCATTTTTAGGATTGAAGGCCTCGCTCTTGCTATGCCAAACAAAAGCAGCATCCATATGCTTAAACGGCTCAAGTTTGGTTTAATCAGACCAGGACAGACTTCCAAAACTCACCATTATGTTTCAGACTGTCTCTGGCAAAGTGCAGTCTTTGATGTGCTGCTGTGAGAGCAACTGGGTTTTTCCAGACATTGACCATGAAGTCCACCACAATGAAGAGCCCTCACAACAGTCTTGCATGAAGCATAAAGTCTAGAGGAACTCAGTTCAACAACAATCATCTTTGCAGAGGTCCAGGTTTTTTTGGTTTTTTTTGAAGTTTGGGAAATCTTGCGGTTTTGACCAGGGGCAGGTTTATTTTTAACAGGCTTTGTTTTTTGTGCTTTGTGATGATGCAACGCACAGCTGTTCTAGAAACTCTGAAACACTTGGAAATGGAAGTGTATTCTTCCACCTGATAATGAAGGTCCACTATCTTCTGTCTGAGGTCCAGCCTGATTTCTTTGTTTTTGGCATGATGATATTGTTTCTTATAAACATTAAAGAGCAACCCTAGAGTATCCCTTTCATTCAAGTAATCAAGTGATACTAACTTCTTGGAGTCACTCAAACAAGGTTCATTGCTACTTGCTCCGGTGTGTTTTCAAACCTGATTGACTACTCAGGTGTGGGTTTAAGGCCAATTCATTTTGAAACCACAAAATCACATGGGGGCTAATAATTTTGACCATCTTAGTTTTCAGCAGATTTTTCATTAAAAAAATTAATCTTCAATGAACTATTTTGGACTGTTTCACAGTCCAAAGTGTACCAAAATGTGGCCTCATGTTTGATGACTGATTTACTATATGAAATGTTATGAAGTATTTTGGGGAAATATTCTTCTTCTTTCAGCTGCTCCCTTTAGGGGGCCCTATCCCCTGCCTCCTCTACTGTTACACCAACCATCTCCATGTCCACCTTTACTACATCCATAAACCTTCTCTGAGGTCTTTCTCTTCTCCTTCTGCCCGGCAGCTCCATTGCCAACATTCAACACGTGTGCAAACCATCTCAACCTGTCCTCTCTGGCTTTATCGCCAAACTGCTCTACCTTCACTGTCCCTCTGATCTGCTCATTTCTAATCTTGTCCATCCTTGTCACTCCCAACGAAAATCTCAGCATCATTTTGGGGAAATATTCAAAGTTTAAAATGGGGGGCTAATAAATTTGACCATATCTGTACGTACTTGACACTACCTACATCTTCAGGCCAGGATACCCTTAAAACACTGCACCCATATCATTACATTACAATGTAATACTGTTTCTGTGTTCTTGTGTGCAGTTGGTTCTCCAGGGCAGGACTCGGATAAGCCTGGCACCACTATGGCTGACATACAATGTCTACTGGATAGTGTGGGAGCGTCTGAGCTGGTCATTGATCTCATTGTTAACACCAAGAATGATCGTGTGTTTGAAGAGAGCATCCTTCTGGGTATCGCCCTGCTGCGGGGCGGAAACACACAGATACAGGTCTGCTTGTTCAAATAGTGCATATGTTGTGCATCGATGTGACCTAATGTTTTTCGTGGTTTTATTAGTCATTATGCCTAAAAGGCTCCTTCCACCTCATCCTGTCTGTCTGCAGAACTCCTTTTACCATGAGCTCCACAAGCAGAAGAAGTCCGAGACGTTCTTCAGAGTTTTCTATGACAGAATGCAGCTGGCTCAGAAGGAAATCCGCTCCACTGTGTCCGTCAACATGTTCGAGATCAGCTGCCGGAAGCTAGAGGACGACGGAGAAATATCCAGCCTCAGACAAAAGAAAGGTGGACCACCTCTCTCCCATCTATTAGCTACCTCTCACTGCTTCACATTCACTGCTTATCACAGGGGACTACAGCCCTCTATACATAATGATAATTCTGTATTTACTGATTGCTCAATCACTACTTTTACATGGTTTTGGTAATGAGAGTGTAGAGATTCATCAGGAGGTCAGTCATCAGCTCATGAGGAAGGAAGTGATCAGTAGAGAGTGCATGACTTTATCAGTGGACCAATAGCAAAGTGGGGGTGCACCTTACCATATGTGCAATCACTTAGATATTCTGTTTTTTTTCCATATTTGTTCTAGATACAGAACATTGTTGTGATATGGCTGTCATTTAATGTATGTATACAGAGAAGCCATAACATGAATTGTTTGTACACTCATTGTTTTTACAGAGCAGGTATCGTTTGAGAGGGTGGTCATTCTCAGCACTGTAGTGACACTGACTTGGTGGTGGTGTGTTAGTATGTGTTGGGCTACAATGAGTGGATCAGACACAGCAGTGCTGCTGGAGTGTTTAAACCACTTGGTGTCTGCTGAATTGAGAATAGTCCATCAACCAGAAATATCCAGTCAGCAGCGTCCTTTGGGCGCAACACAAATGACCAACACAAACTGTCCAGCAACCGATGAGCTTCGGTTTCTGAATTAACAGCTAATACACTTGGAGGAAAGCATTGGTTCCCTAGTGCCCATACAATGGTTAATAAGATGCTGTGGCAGCCAGTATTGTACTGGGTGTTATGTGGGGAGAGAGCGCTGTCTACCCACCCAGAGAGAGAATGTCCGATTTTGCTCTCTAGGACTCCAGCTGCCGATGGCATGTAGCATGACCTGGGATTTGAATCTGTGATCTTTGGAATATAGTGCTGAACCCCTTATTTTAATGTTGATATCTGAATAGTTGTTTACTCTTCAAAAGGCTTGCAAAGTTGTGTAATAAATACTAAATATGATGTTTACTTCTTTTAATGCTATTATTTGATATTCTAATTTCTTGAGATGCACTAGTAATATCAAGTACAATACAACGATGGTATAATATAATAATGTAATATAAAATATGATAATTGTGTGGGAAGTGGGTCCACACACTAATGAAAATAGCATTAGCATTAGCGTTTTAGCATTAGCAAAATTAGCATTTTTCACTCCAACCATAGTCACGTATTATTTATCAGGGAAAGAACATGTTACTCAATACTGGCCCTCTACACTGAAATACACAAACACATCCTTTGACACCTGTAAGTGCAAGATTTTGTTTTCAGATTCTGGAATTTTACAATATTGAGAAGCATTTACAGTATTTAGTGCTAAATACCACATAGAAATATTTATTCACTGCTGAACTTTGCATTTAATAAATGTTCAAATCTCATCAGCATCCCAATATTTATTCCCATATTATACCTGCAGTTTAGGTGTAATTTTAGTTGACTATTCTTTTTTTGTTAGTGTAAATTTTGTAGTGTGTTAAAGGTTATATAAAGTCATTTAAAAACAGATGTGTCCTGTGAAAATGTTTTAAAAAATAAGAATTCACTGTTTGAGCACAACTCTAAAGCACTGCTGTTCAGGATGTAGTGCTCATCATGCATGAGTATTGTAGGCCTGAGGCCCTTCAGCTGAGCACAGTGCTTGGTGAAGGCTGTTTCCTGTTCTTAATGTCCCCCATCACGTGAGGTCATGTGAGGACCAGCTCAAAACGGGTTTTGTTAAAGAGGTGCTTTTATTATTTTCTATTGCTTGTAAGGGAATGACAGCATTCTAGTTCTAGAGCTGGAGTTGCATGGGAGAGGTGATGGAATGAGTTCTCGTGTGTGTGTGTGTGTGTGTGTGTGTGTGTGTGTGTGTGTGTGTGTGTGTGTTAGAATGAGAGCAGATATCACTGCAGTCATTTCCACAATTCCCCCTCATATGAGTAGGAGCACACTTTACTGTGCAAAAATTCCTCTCACGCCTCTGAATAGGCCTGAAAGGGCTCTTTATGGCTTGCAGCCGTTATGATGACAGATAATTGTCTGGGAATAAAATACAGAAATGAGCAGATTAAAAGTTAAATGTATTTTTATATGTTAAAGAATCACTTTCTACTGGTATTTAGGAAAACTTTGAACTGCAAGGGCTTATATGTAGGTCCACTTTTCAGTTCCTCAGTCTAATATGTACCCAAGTTCCATATTACTTTAATAGAACCTCATCATTTGTACTAGTTGCTGAATACAAAGTCTTGCGGACTGCTATTTTAAGAAGCTAACCTTTTTGCCGGACAGTTTTGCCCGATGAAAATTGAAAATTTGAAAAGTATTTATAGGAGACAGTCACAGAGTATGGAGATCCTCTCAGATTTGTCTTAATTTGAGATTAAGATCATTTCTAAGAAATCTCAGAAATATTTAATATTAAATTTAAATGTAGTTCTATGAATTTGTCCCTATTTTGATAAAAGCAAATATGTACCTTCATTTTTTTTTGCTTATAAGGACTAAAAATTCTATACATCTGAAATAATTGTGTTTTTGAGCTGGAAATGCAAGATTTTTGATGGCTTGATTGTAATGATTAGATTGACAAGGATGTATATATATATATATATATATATATATATATATATATATATATATATATATATATATAATTAAATGTCCTGCATATGCATGTATCAGTATTATCCCATGTCAGGAATTCAAATTTCAGAGTAAAAAAGAGGAAACATCCCCTTCCTTCTCTTTTCCTCTATAAACCAATATCTATAAACCAATTAGCCCCACCCCTCTTGGTGATCAGTTTGTATGCAGGTTGAGGATGTAGACAGAGTAGTAAACATACACTGAAAGTCTCCTTTGGCATTCAAACTGGGATTTAATGAGTGAATGTTTTTTTTTATCTGGGTACTGACTGATAATTCATTATACAGTGTTAAAATAGGGTCAGACAGGGTAGATACTGTACCTCCTGTAGTTGTTGTTATGGTATGTGTATCATGTCTGTAGGTTACTCTAATCCCGCGTTATGAAGCCTAGAAAATGCCATGTAACTGCCTCAGGTCCTAAACTTAAAGTAAGTTGATCATATTACTGGTTCCTTCATGCTGACCACACTGACCTAAATCTCAGCTGGTCCTCAGCAGGTTCTTTACTGCACTCTTCCAAATGCAGAACTTGAAACATGAAACATCAACTCTCTTGTTTCCCTTGCAGGCCGAGATTCCCTGCACCTGAGAGAGGAGATGCGAGGCCAGCTAAAAGATGCTTCATGTGCCACCTCCAAGGCCTACAGCATGTTCCGCAAGGAGGGTGACCCAGACCTAGAAATGGTGGGCTCAGGGTCAGAGGAGATGGAGGAGGAAGTGGAAGAAGTACAGATGACCCAAACCATCACAATCATGAAACCCATCCTACGTTTTCTACAGCTGCTCTGCGAGAACCACAACCGACACCTGCAGGTACTGATTATAACTTCAGAGAATCTGCAGAGAATTCTGAGCTACAAATGAGGGAACGCAGTTGAAGGTCTTGTTATATACATAGCAGATATGGCGGGGGTTAAAAAGGTTCCAAATAGAGCTGCATAGGAACAGTTTATACCATCAGCTGTTTAAGACTTGAAGTTAGTCTAGAAGTCTATGTTTGGCAATTATGGCTAGACCCAAAAGTGATGGCAAGTCTGCTGTAACCTCAGCCTCCACATCCCTGCACAGAATTTCCTTCGAGACCAGAACAACAAAACAAACTACAACCTGGTGTGTGAGACGCTGCAGTTCCTGGACTGCATCTGTGGCAGCACCACTGGAGGCTTAGGGCTTCTGGGCCTCTACATTAATGAGACGAATGTGGACCTGATCCGACAGACACTGGAGACCATCACTGAATACTGCCAGGGTCCCTGCCACGAGAACCAGGTAAGCCAGGCAGTGGTGGGGTGTAAGCTGGACCGATTGTTCATTGGGTTGCATTTTAAGATCACTGGGTAAAAAACAGGTCAACTTGCATGTTTAAGATGGCATTGCACAAGGATGATTAGGCTATAACCTTGCAGGGTGTGCAAGGGGTTTCATAGGTTAAGAAGAGGTAGTACAGTGCAGTGAATGTCTCGTTTGATATGTGGAAAATGGTTCACAAAACAGATGAAGTAAGTGTGAAGGAAGTAGCTGAATTTGTAGGTGTATCGAAACGTACATTCATATGGGTCTACAGGCGGTGCCAAAATTCCCAACACATGAATAAAACGCTTCACTATACGATCTCTTCTCAAACTATGAAGCCTGTTGCATGCCCCGACAGTATTTGTAGCCTGATTATTCTCATGCAACATCACCTGCAGAACGTCAAAAAAACCCATTTTAATTGTCTTGTTACTGGTGTTTGAATGCATCTGCACCATGTATCTGTGCTCCACGTCATCCATGATGAGTGTAAATGTGTGTCCTCTCCTCCTCAGTCATGCATAGCCAAACATGAATCCAACGGCATTGACATCATCATCGCCCTCATTGTCAACCCCATTGAACCCTTGGGAAAGAACCGGATGGACCTTGTATTAGAGCTAAAGGTACTTGAATTCAGGCTGGAGCTTTTTCATTTTAATATACATTGTTCGAATGTCCAAATGATAATGTTCAAATAAATAAATGTACATAAATACAAAAACAATACTGTTCATTTTTTGTTTAGAGCAACCGTTTCCCACATAAAAACAATCTGCGTACTTGTTTCCCTAGAATAATGCATCCAAACTGCTGCTGGCCATCATGGAGAGCTGCCATGACAGTGAGAATGCAGAGCAAATCCTTGATAAGATGAGGCCCAATGAACTGGTAAGTTAGAGTGGACCTTCTGCACCAAGAACTATCTATCTAGAGAGCAGCAGCACAGTTTGTGTGTTATATTGCCTTTAACACATAACCCTTGAAATGCTGTTAACTGTACACTACACAGAAGATTGAATATGTGTCTAGACTGTGTTTGAATGCTGTTTGTGTGTGTATGCAGGTGGATGTGATTAAAGAGGCCTATGCACAAGGAGGAGAGGGTGAGGTTGACTCGGAGGCTTTAGGGGATCAGATCACTCCTAAGGATGTGGGCCACAACATCTACATTTTGGCACATCAGGTATGACTGAATTGTGATATGTGAAGATCTCAAAAAAATTAGAAAAGCATGACAAACTTCATTCACATTTGAGTTAACAAACTGTTAAAAACACGTAACCTGACAAAAATGTAATATTTTGACCTGGAAAATCAATAATGTATCACTATATGAACTATATGTAAAAGAATTGGGACACATGCTCAGTCATTGTTTCTTCAGAAATCAAGGGTAGTAAAAGAGTTTCTCCAGCTTTTTTTGGAATAACTGTTTCTACTACCAAGGGAAGGCTTTAAACTAGATTTTGGAACATTGCAGTGAGTATTTGATTGCATTCAGTGATGAGTATTAGTGAGATCACCACCCTACATCATCCCCATTTTCCTAGTCTATCCCACTTGTACTGGATGGAGCATCATCATTCGAGAGAACACAGTATCGCTGCTCCACAGCTCAATGCTGGGGGGTTTATACCCCTCTGTCTCATGCCTGGCATTAGACGTGGCATTAATAGGTTTGTGTTTAACTGCTCCAGAGATTCCGATTCTATTGGCAGTGCTTCTTTACAGGGGACTACACAAGTGTGTATGCGTTTGCGCATCTGTGTCAGTAATGAGGGCAACTTTAAAATAGCTGAGTGTGTTCATGAAGAAGAAAACATTTGATTGGAATGCCCAGCTCAATGATGCCCTGCCAGACACGCATCCAAAAGATCATAGTGTGGGGAGGCAATTTTGTACAGTGCCAGATCACCTCTGGTCTTCATTGCTGGCACTTTGACATTATGTTAATGAGGTCCTGTAATCAGTGGCTCTACCTTTTCTGAATACACATTCTGGTGCCATAATCCACCAGGACAACACTCCTCCACATACTGCTGTGGACGCAGATACTACACCATAGACTGTTGCATCAGCAGACCTGATTGGAAATGTAAAGGATGCTGTTGGACAGACTGAAATCTGCAGAAACTGAGTGAGAATATTCAAGCTGCATGTTGTGTTCTCCCCAACGCCATACTGAGAGACACTACTTCTGTATGTGCAGATCAAGAAATATTGCTTTTATCAGTCTAATTTTTAATCACTTATCGTTCTTGGTAACCTTTATCTTCCTTCCAGATCGTGTTGTAGTTCCATTCTTCTTGGAGCAGCTATTATTTTGATGATGAGTGTACATTTTGAATTTCTTAGGTTTGTTGTGACAGTGGCCATTACTGCTCTCACACTTATTTACACTTGCGTTGAGAACATTAATCACATTTAAAGATTTAGAGGTTTATAATGGAGAGAGTTTAGAGCTGTTTATGGATATACATGTTGTTTCAAATGTATAATTGTGTAATTTGTCTTCATGATATTACCCGAATGTAAGTTATGTGGTCGTAGAAAAGAGACTAGAGAAAGGAACCTCAGACTGATCTACGGGAAATTAAAGGCTGTTACCAGTGCTGTCACACTTCTGTTGTGTCTGTTCATCCGTGATCAACAGAACAGCTTTCAGTTCTTTATTGTTATTCAGCTTCAGGTTACTCATTTGCAGAAGTGTCTGTTCAGATGCCCTGCTGCTGAACTGCTGCTGCCGGTGCGCTCGGTCGGTCTGCTTGTGTGTCTGTCCGGGTCAGTTTCACTTCTGTTTTTCGTTACTATTGAGCTTGCTGTCAGACAGTGTATTTCTGTCCCTCCGCCTGGCGACTTTCATTATGACCCAGCACTGTTTCTGTTTCCTATTTTGCAGACACACACACAAACACACACACACACACACGTTTGTACATGCACTCTCACATGACTGAAGAAGAGATGAACATAGTTGACTCTTTGTTTTGCTCCAGTTAAATTTATCCATCTCGCTGCCTTTAGCCATATGCTTTTGTCTTGCTGGATCAGACAGACCGAGCTTTTCACTCATATTTTGCTGTGTTTTTCTCCACGTGAGGGTAAACATAACATGGCCTCAGGGACCTGGATGTCTCCACAGCATCAACAGTACACCCAAGACCAGGCAGATGAAAAGAGATAGTCACAGTCTGACTCTTTGGTCCCCTAGCAGTTAAAGATGAACTTTTATAGAGCTCACAGCCATTAATTTCAGAAGCTTAGGCATTATCATTTTATCAGACGGTTATTACTGATACCTGCTGGTTGTTGAGCCACGGATAACATTTGTGTGATATGCTTCATGCACAAAGATATATATTGTTGCTGTTCCACTGCCAGATTCTCTTTATGCCAAAATGTTTTTTGCATGAAAGAAATGATGCATTGCATGATGATCATTGACAATCTTACATTAGTTAACATTACATTCAGGGCAGTATATTAGTTACAGTTTGAATACCGCAATCACAAAAACATTAGGTAGGTCATGAATGTAAATGAAATGGATGTCAAAACAGAAAGTATTTGTTAACTTACTTTGTCTTGTATTCAAAAAAAAAAAAAAAAAAAACACAATAAAGACAATATATTTAATGATTTAGCTGATCCGCATATATGTATTTTGAAATGTATGCCTGAAATATTACCATGGCAATATAGAACTCTTAATGGTGTAAAACCAAAACAAGCCCAGGAGGAAGAAATGCCACTTCTTACATAATACTACTTTAAGCAAGTGATGGCTTTTTTTTTCTTTTCTTATGTCACAAACATTGTTTACTCGTGTCCGAGGTCAGAACACAACACTATAGAAAAGCACCTGGGAAACCCTAGCAAACACCTACAGTACCTTAGCAACACCATAGCAACCACCTTGCATCAGTTTCACACTAGTGACCACACACACAACACCCAAGTAACTGCCTGGAAGTGGGACATTTTTTTTGTTTTGGACTTTGAAAAGGATGCAGCCTGTTATGTAGCTCTGAGTGTTACTGTAGGAGGGGATTTTTAATTGCATCTTTTGAGATGCTCATTCTTGACTCATTTATATCCATCATACGCCAGCGATTATGTATGTAGATGCTCCTGTCTTTGTTTGGCTGCGGATATAATGGTGTGGGTCGAGTGGATGAATAGCTGAGTGACTGTATCAGAGGGAAGATTTCTTATTTGTCAGCTTCAAGGATGTGTCTCTCTTGCTCTGTGTCTACACAACGACAGTCTTGCCAGATCTGTGTCTAGTTAGATAAGGAGCTGTGTACCTGCTTGGCACTGATACAGTCTGTGTAGTTTTTCTATTCTGCTGTCTTCTTAAGGACTGAGTTCTTTCTGCCTGATGAATGGAGCACGAGTTCTTCTTTCCGGGTGTCATTGATCCCTCCATGTCCTGCGCCTCCGTGCTCTGTTTGAAATGATGAGACCACTGTTTTGTCAGTGTAAGCCGGTGGCGATCAGGCCAAGCAGGCCCATTTAATCACAGCTGCTGGCCAGCCAGCTCTGCTGTGGGAGAGGAAGAAATGCACTGTTCTTGGTTTGATTAATTGGATTAATTGGATTAGTGTTTGTTTATTCTTCCCAAGCCTCTCCCCTTGCGGTTACACAAGGCCAGGAAGTGTCAATATGACACAAACCTTTGCAATCCTTTCAGTATTTGTTTCATCCGTTTTGCTGTGTTCCAGGTCCGAGTTCTTGAGCGGTGTGACGTTACAGTCGTGGGCAGCCTTCTGGTCCCGGATTTTTTATGTGGCTTTACTGTAAACAACCTTTTTTGCACGTTGTTTAGAGAACATCTTCCCTGCATATTCTCTTCATTTCCTACTGTAACACACCACATCCACTTAATCAACCGTGTAAAAAGGCTGTCAGTGTATTTTATTCATCTGTTCCTGGTTTTAGCTATAGCGTCCAGTATGAATGGAGTATTGATTATCCAATAAGACGACCATTTCAGTTCAGTTCAGTTCAGTTCATTTGAGACATTTTGTCCCTTTTGTGTTTCATATATTGGTCAGTATTCAAGGAGAAGAAACTGTCAACAGTTTCTTTCCATAGTCTTTACTCTTTTGTTATGCCAAGCTGAATATCAATGAGTGAGCAAGCGAGGATTACATAAATACAACTTACCTGTGGTAAACAGACTCACTTTTTTCACCAATACTGATCCTTGTGTTTGTAATAGTCAGTGGCCGGGAACCAAAATGGATCCATGTTCCCTCATTAGTAGTACACTGTCTAGAGAGGGACTAATTATTTACTAATTCAGGCATTTCATTGCATCAGCACATTCAATCGCATGAATGGCTGAGCCATGATTAAAGCCCTGTACACACCTGAACTGATTTCTGAACTAAAGTTGGTTAAAGCATCATGCTATACATTTCATGGTGTGATGTGTGACTGTTTTGTGGTTTTGCACAGCATCCAGTGGCTCGTAACGTATCACTTGCTTTTAAAACTTCTATTGTGTTTCACCCACAATGCATTTGGTCCACGTTCAGATCATGCAGTGAGCTATGTTTACAAGAAATGACCACTGAACCACTGATGTAGCCATTCCTTATAGGGTAAGGGATGAGTGTAAGGAAGGTGAATTGGGGTGCCTAGCCTGAACTGAGGTGTGTTGTGACTGTAGTGCGTGTGTTAAATCAGTGTTGTTGATTTCCAGTTGGCACGTCACAAAAAGGAACTGCAGCAGAGTCTGAAGCCCAGCTCGGATACCGACACTGATGGAGAAGAGTCACTCAGATACTACGCCAAACACACGGCTCAAATAGAGGTAAACACACATTCCTAGTAGATAAAGCGATGTGGTCATCTTTAATGGAACATCAAAGAAGGCATCACCTGATCCCTCTTTCATCAGCTCAGCACTGCAATTTGGTGTCCTTCAGTTTTGAACTTCCTACATTGTCTGTGGTCATTTGAGGAATGTTATCTGATTCCTGATTGGTTGGAACTGATCACTGATGTTGCTGCTTTGGTCCCAGATTGTGCGTCATGACCGCTCCATGGAGCAGATTGTGTTTCCAGTGCCAAACATCTGCGAGTACCTGACAGAGGAGTCCAAAGTGCGGGTGTTCACCACCACAGAGAGGGACGACCAGGGCAGCAAGGTCAACCACTTCTTCCAGCAGTTTGACGACCTGTACAACGAGATGTGGTGGCAAAAGAAAATGAGGAGTATGTCCGTTTCTGTGACTGTAAACTTATGCATCGTTACAACTGCATTTAAACCATATTCGTAAATGACTTTGAAAAGCTGTGGGCAGTTGGGGTCCAGCACAGTTTACTGATGTCCCTGCTCTAACCAACCTACTGAACCTGGCAATTAACAGTCGAGTTGAATCCAGCATTCTAGAAGGGCAAGTGCCCATCCCTGATGTAGGCCAGTACTTACTGTCATAGTCAAATAACTCACATATTGGTTTTATTTATCATAGTTAATTTGAAAACGTACTAATAACAAACTCATCTCAATTTATTAGAATATATAGTTTCACTTTTAAATAAATTATCATAATAGAAATAGAAATATGTCATTTTAAATGTAATGAATGTTACATATATGACAGTTTACCTTTTTTTAATTTGAGTTTTTTCTCAATATAATAAATATTTTTTTTCTTGACCTGCTTACAGAGGGTCTAGAATGGAAAACTGTATTTTCCTCGGCCTTGTAACTGAAAAGTAAGAGTTCACTACACGGAAGTGACAAACCCTTAACCTTAAACACTGCAGTCTTCACCTTCAAGAGAAATCCTTGTAAGAACAAAAAATAACAGTGTGTTAACAGGGTATTATGTTCCCTGTTATAGTGCTGTATGTAGTGATCTGGAGCCTGGAGGTTCAATCATCGGCTGGTTTAAGCGTAAACTGCCCCCATGTTCCAATTTACAAACTACTAAAATATAATCGGTTATACCAAAAAAACTAGTTTCAATGTTTCTCCAAGTTACATTACTTTATCACTTGCAGCTACCTAACAGCAGGTATAACCTCTGCCATAAAAAATCATTAAGGTCATTTAGAGTGATTGGAAAGCTTACATCAAAACAAAAGACACATCGGTTTGTGTCTGCAGAGCTGACACAAGCTGCACAGTTATTACAGTGGTAATTAAGTTAGCAACTGCTTGGCTAGCAGTTTTTGATATCTCCTGTTAATACATTTCTGTCAGATTATGCAGAGACCCAGTTTGAACTTTAAGCAGTCGAGGGACACAGCTGAAGGTAATGCAGTTTTATTGAAAACCATATCATCCCTTTGGAACTATAAGGTTCCACTGCCTTCTGAGCAGTTTTGAGATATTGAACCTTGAAGACTTTATAGTGACAATGACATACATGGAGATCGAAACTTCCTGAGACATTCCTGATTGGCTGAAGAGTGTCTGTCTATGCAACAGTGCAACTGACTGCTGGATTTCCACATGTTGTCCTCTCTGGAACTGTCTACAATCTCCTACAATACTATCCAGTAAAAACAAATGGGATTAATTACAAAAAAAATCATTTAAATATTGCTTACAGTGCTAAACACATGGCTAAGCTGGTTTATACTACATGAATACTGTGAGAAGCCATGGTGATGTAAACCAGCCAAGCAAAGCATCTTAGGAGCCCTAAGCATGTTTTATTCTAAAGTCCCAGCCACACAAAATGGGCACGGCTACAAACAATGTCAGAAATCAGTGTTTTTGATCATCCTGTACGTTGGATCAGACAGATCAGAGACAGTGCAGGGCATTTCACAGGTCACACATCCACATCCAAGTTCACGTGAAGGTTTGCAGGCAAAATTTTTCAAGTAAACCTCATTGATATGCCTTCTGTTTCACATGTGGAAATTCATAGACAGAAACCCTGTGTTGTAAAACTGCATCTGTGCATTTTTGTCTCAAGAAAAGCCAGTACTTACAATTTGTCCAAATTATGTTCCTAGTGCTATTTAAAGAACATCAAGAACAACTTAAAGGACTGAATTCATTGGTACCTTTAAGAATGTTTTTGTTGACTTTGAAGAACTGAATAACATGTCAGTACTTTAAAGACTTCGCCTTCTCTTCTGTTTGTGTGTGCAGACAATGTGGCTCTCTTCTGGGTATCAAAGCACATCTCTCTTTGGGGGAGTATCTCCTTTAATCTGGCTGTGCTGGTCAACCTGGCTGTAGCTCTCTTCTACCCATTCGGGGATGATGATGATGAAGGTATGTTCCATGTGTCCTGTATTTCCTAGAACCCAAATCCAACTGAACTGTACCAGTCTAATGAAGGTAAATTATGGGAAAGCTAATTTTAGTCTTCATATATTTATTTATTTATTTAAGAGCACAGAAAGCATTGTTGGTATATTCATGTAAGCACTGGAAGTGTCCTCACTGATGATTCTGTTTAAAGGAGACAACGTGATGGTTCATACATTTCTTCACTGAGCAGCGTGACTCTTGAGTGTCTGTGTGTTTCTCCCAGGTGTCCTGCCCCCCTTTCTGTCTGTCCTGCTGTGGGTTGCCGTGGCAGTGAGCACATCCATGCTCTTCATTCTACCCAGACAAGGGGGCATCCTGGCCTTCCTAGTCACAATCATCCTCCGCTCCATATACACCATAGGCTTGCACCCCACTCTGGTGCTGCTCGGGGCCACAAATGTAAGACTGATGTTATAAACTCTCGGCTGGTGAAATAGTTACATGCAAAGTAGATTTAGGGATGGGTTTTAGTGGAGGTGTGTTGGGCCATTCTTAACTATTTTATATTTTTTTAAGTGATTTATTAATGAACTAACTTCTAAAAATATGTAGAAAGTGATCTTTGTACATGGACACCTTTATAGATAGATAAGATGTTAAATACTTTTAAAGCCACCATATTTAACTGCAACATGTCCATTTAAAGGTTTCAGTCAGTCAATCATGAACTCATTGACAAACAACACTCATTGACAAAAAAAATGTTGGATTGCTGCAAAACCTGGCATGGATTTATGTCTAGGTCAGCTTTGTAATTGATTACAGGTGTGGTCTGATTAGACACTGGCTCTTGGAACAAGAGTGCATTAAAAATGCTTCCCTTTTGGACTTTTGGGTAATGTACCTCTTGGTGAGAAATCATTGACTGCTAAACATACTTCTACAACACATACTAAGACATTGTGCCCAGCTGATGCTTTTTCAACACATTTTCCACCATCAAACCATTCTGACCACCGTCGCATTCATTTGGACTGCTGCGGACTGGAACAGTATTGTCTTTAACTTTGAATCCAGGATGTTTAGAGGCTCAGAAGAGTTGGGTTGCACTATGCAGGCTTTGATGGTGTGCACTTCAGTCTAGCCTTTGCTGTGGAGAGACACACTGTCCAACTGCTGGTGTGATGATCTGCAGAGCCATTACATAGAACAGTCAGTCACTCCTAGTTATAATAGGGACTCAGCTCAGCAATACATGTTGCCTCTCATGGCAGCGCTTCTAGCTGGCATTTTTCAGCAGGTTAATGCCTAGAGCAAGGGTTTCCCAGCATTGTGTCTCCCAAATTGTAAAAGTTCCTTGGCCTGCCTGGTCACCAGATTTATTGGGAGTCGGAACACTTATGGGACCATCTCGGGCTACTAGTGTGCAGAATCTATGGTCCTTAATTGCCACAGGATGCCAGACGAAACCTGTATTGCCTCCATATCCAACTGTATCTCATCTTCTATCCATGCTAGAGGCCCAACAGCTTCTAGAGCATCATGGTACAATTTTCCCCAATAAACTTATCCTTTCACTCTAAAACTGTAACCACTTACACATATCATTACATTCATACATATACAGCTTCACTCGATTCCAACAACTCCTCCTTGGTGTGTTATTTTTTGTCATTGCGTGCATTTTACTTGACTGAAATACCTTTTTCTATAGTTTACACAACTCGTATATATGGCTAGACAGTTGCGCCACCTGACATTGTTAAGTGTTGAGGGTTTCTTTTCATACACTGAACATCTTGGCTAAACTTGCTTCCAGTTTTCATAGATATGTTCAATTCCACCACCAGCTGAATATCATTAAGCTCTGATTTACCAAACCAGGTCTTGGATGAGACCTGTAAGTGATATTTGATCTGTTTTAATGTTCTGGACCCACTTTTGTCCTTTCAGCTGCTGAATAAGATTGTGTTCCTGGTGAGTTTTGTGGGGAACCAGGGCACGTTCACACGGGGCTACAAAGCAGTCATCATGGACATCTTCTTTCTCCTCCATGTCTCCTATGTCATCGTCTGCATGCTTGGCCTGTTCGTGCATGAGTTCTTCTACAGCATACTGGTATACACTCCACAGCCCTCAGTCCTAACTCCAATTTAACAACACCTACTTTAGAGCCATCCAGCTATAAGCATTTCCATTTCTTTCATTTGAGACAGTTGGTCTCTGAACAGGGTTTTAGCTAGGTCTGATATTGAGATAATTGTGTATACAATTTCTTTGTGACAAATAACTGCTCTCTCTCTTTCCCTCTTTTCTCTCTTTAGTTGTTTGACTTGGTGCGCAGAGAGGAGACTCTGCTGAACGTGATGAGGAGTGTGACGAAGAATGGACGCTCCATCTTCCTCACTGCTGTACTGGCTATCATTTTGGTCTACCTCTTTTCCATTGTGGGCTTCCTCTTCCTTCAGAGTGACTTTCTGATGGAAGTAGACCATCTTCCTGCACTAGGTATGCACCAACTAAAGCAAACGGCTTTGGGTTTTTACAGTTTTACAAAAAGGTAAGAGAATCCCTTGGAAGTAGCTGGGTTTCTGCATTCATTACTAATAAAATCTGATTGTCATGATTATAGACAAAGACAATCTAACTACACTAATAGCACACAGATATCTTTTTCTTCTTCTTCTTCTTTTGGCTCCTCCCTTTAGGGGTTGTCACAGTAGATCATCATATTTATGATCTGTATTATAGTTTTGGCACAAGTTTTACGCCGGATGCCCTTCCTGACGCAACCCTCACCATTTATCCGGGCTTGGGACCGGCACCGGAAGTGTACAAACTACACCCCTAATGGTTACACATGTCATTAATAGGCTTTATGTCGAATGTCACATGACCAAACTGGATAACAGAACTGGATCTGCTTATCAGAGAATCTGATAAAGACGATTTAGACTCTGTATCTAGATTTTTTCTAGATAATCATCGCAGTTATCCTACCACAATATGGCAAGAAACAAATTAGCCAAATACTGCATCTTGGCTGTTCGTGTCATAGTTATGGTCATCTTTGGGAGCTCCTGAAGACACTGACAGTAATTCTGTGCTCGAGTGGTGTCCGAAACAGGGAAATATAGTTTGCACCACTTTTAAATTGCACTCAGCAGCCAAAGTGAGGGCTTTAGATGGGTTTTAGATGATACGCAAGTTTACAGGATGTGACGTATATTTTTACCTTTTACCTTTTCCATATGTTTAGAGGAATTAAATTTAAACAATGAGTTATGATGAGCACTCAAATGAAGCATTGAACAGCGCCATACTCAGGGTAGCTCATACAGAATAGTACAACTGGAAAGAGCCCCTACTGAGCACACATCTCTTCAGCTTGGGACCATGAGCTGCTGCTCTCAGTTTTCTCTTAAAACTGCTGGGGTGAATTTGCTGTTGGTATTGGTGAGATGCCCACTCCTAGAGAGAGTAACAACTGTCCTGGATTTTATTAATTTGTAGACAGTTTGCATCAGTGTGAATTGAGGGTACAGATCTTTTGCAGGACTCTTGTGCCATTTTTCTGCTTCATGCATGCATTTTCTGGAGTCTTCTAAAAGCTGTTTGTATCAACGCATGATTCACACTTACCAATCTTTCTTGATTTCTCAGTAGCCATACTTTGAGTGGCTGTATTTAATGCAAATCACCTGTGAAACTCACTTTTAATCTCATCGCCAGTTTAAACTCTAGATGAGTAGAAGTTATTAATACATTCACATACCTTTTCTCACCTGCACTGTGGTTGGTTATTTGATGTGAACTCAGTTAAACACAGAATTAATTGTTATTAATTTAGACTGTGTTTGTTTACAATCAGATAAGGATCAGACCACATTTTACTAGTAACCAAAGCAGAAATTTCATAACATTTGCTGAATACAATATATTATTTATTGTACTATCAAATCTAAATATCAATAAATGCAAATAATAATAAATGCTTTGATACTTATAAACACAAATATCATCCACTAGGTCTTAAGTAAGTATTAATAAAAAATACAGAAACATGTTTGCGTTTTATTTATGGCAGTACATGTGATGTCCAGGGGTTAAAAAAAGCAGAATAATATACAATGTAAAAGCAGTATGACCTCCAATGCACCCCAGCCGTGTGCTGTGCTATTGGTGGCTTCCCATGTGTTATGCGTGACTGTTCACTGGAGTAGACATTGAGGCTGTTAGAGATGCACACATGCAGACGTGTTTGTGTGTGCTCGTGTGTGTTGCTGGATTGTGACCAGAGGGACCTGCCAGCACATGTGCACCTGTTGTATAACCCGGCAGTGGCCACTCTCCCTTATGTAATCTCTTCATCTGTGCTCTGTGCACCACTGCTCTGGCATAAGGGACAGTGAAAGGATACACACACACACACACACACACACACACACACACACACACACACACAGGCAAATATACTGTGCACATGCATGCTCGTGTATGAACCGGGACATCCTCATCCTGCTCAGCAGTCGAGTCCATGTGTGCACTTACTCACACACACACACACACACACACGCAGAGAAAGAGCCTGTAAGGGCTGGGTGAAGAATGAAATCTTTATTTTTTAAAGGCAGAGCTTTCCAAAACAATGTCACCTATTAAATCATCTCCTAATCTATAGTTACTGTAGTTGTTTTGCCATAAATCCCATCATCCCATTTTTATCTCAGATGCATGTAAACTAAACACCAATCAGACAATATTAGATCATCTCTGTTTCTACTCTCACTGTCAATTTTCCAGCTTCTGTTACCATACAGGAGCACATTGTAGTTCTGTAATTACAGAGTGTGAGTCATCTGTTTCTCTGCATACATTGTTAACCTCCTTTCACCCTGTTCATCAACGGTCAAGACCTCACAGAATAGGTATTATTTGGGTGGTGGGTCATTCTCAGCAGTTGGCAGCACTTTGTTTATCTACAGACAGTTTTATTCTATTGGCAGTACTTCTCTACAGGTACATTTACACATCTGTCTCAGCAATGGGTGCAACTTAAAGTAGCTGAATGCATTTATTAGAAGGGGTGTCCACAAACATTTGGACATACACTATATATGTAAAGCATTAACTATACATTTGCTTCTGCTGAAGTCAGATGTGTTATCAATAGAGATTTTAGAGTCTACATTCCATACTACATATTTTTATTTATAACATCGTAAACATTTTTACAATTGTGTCACCATATTTCAAAAGTTTACCAAAACAATGTTCATTAAATGTCACTATTAACTAGAAAATGTGCATTTACTGAAAAAAAAAAAAAAACACATAATAGTTGTGCTGCTTAAGTGGCTCCCATTTTCAGGCAGTTACCATGTGGTCACTAGAGTGAAATGTAGGCTGGGTGGTTGCTGTGGTATCCACAGTGGTTGCTAGGTGGTTGTTAGGATGTTTGTGTGATGAATAGCTTGTTGCTGTGGAGGTGCAAAGGGTTAGTAGAGTGTTGTTAGGTTGTTGCTAAGCAGTTGCTGTGGTATCCCAGGTGGTTGCTCTGTGGTTGGTTGGGTTTTATTTGTGTATTAAAAAGGTGTCCCTAGTGGTTGCTGTGGTATTGTTTATTGGTTAGTAGGGTGTTGGTAGGTGGTTAGGAAGCAGCTGCTGTTGTATCCCATTTGGTTGTTATGGTGTCTCGGGTTGTTGCTCACGTGTTGGTGTGGCACACTGTTGTTGGTTAGGTGTTACTAGTATGTTTGTGTGATTGTGAGACGCACCCCGTTAATTACTATGTGAATAAGAATTATAAATCTGATAACTGGTAAAGCAGGTAACAGCCACAGTTATATTAATGATCTACATTAATACGGTTCTTTAATAAGGATTAATATGCTGTTTTTGCAAACTGACCGACAAAACTTTAATTTAAACAAACTTTTCTGTTGTTGTTGTATCAATTGAGTGCGCTGGTGGAGAATGTGTTTCTCTGTTATACTAACACTTGTGTCTTTTGCGGATTTGATTGGCAGAGAGGGGGAAGGTACGTGAGGTTGCAGACTCTATGACCTGTGAACGGGAGGACTGCCCGACTTCCCACTTTAGCGATGGTAAGCAAACCATACTGATAAATGCACACTACTAATCTCTTTCCCCTCGGGTAACACTTACACACACTTCCTTCTCTGTGTACTGTTGCAGTGTGGGTAATTTGGGGTAGCCCCTTATTAGTTGTATAACTTGTCACTGTCCTGCCAAAACCTTATGTATCTTTTCTTTTTTTTTTATTGTTTTTCACTTTCAGAAATTGTTGGAATCTGATTGTTCTGAACATTGGGTTCACATTTTATGATAAATGGATAAATGGAAGTTTGTGTTCATTCTTCTGTACAGCTGCCAACATTTTTTGCAATATATCCCCTTTGTTTTTGAGGGGCATTCGGTGCATAATGGGTCGGGGGTGGGGTGCGGTGTGGTGAAAAGTCAAGCCAAGAAGAACTATGTGAATGAATCCGGACAACACGATGCATCTGTCCTATCAGAATGCAGCTGGTGCATGTGGACACTTGCGCACAACGCAATGCATACAAAATTTGTTCCGTTTTCAAATGTTCCAGTGGCACCTTTCTCTGTAGCTACAGCAGAGCAATAGTGATGATAAATTCATAGTAAATAAAACCACAGTCCTTCCCAAATTCAAAATCCAAGTAGGAAAACAAACAAATAAATAAATATCCTACGAAAGAGCTGATGTTAATAGCAGTGCTAATCATGTCTGCCCAATCACCCCTGAAATGTGTGTTTGTTTATTTTTATATATATATATATATATATATATATATATATATATATATATATATATATATATATATATATATATACATATATGCTTTAGTGCAAACCAATGCATTTATTAATAAACTATGAAATAGTAAGGATATTTTAATTGGATGATGCAGGGAATTCCTTTGTTATGCCCACAAGTGGCCAGATGAAGAGGTGGAGTGAATTCCTGTCTGTTGTCATGCCAGAGCAGTGTAGGAGTGGAGCTGTAAGTTCATTAAATAAGGCCTTGGATTTTGGTCCAATCCGTGGCATTTCAAAACAAAAGCATTGGCATGTGGACAAAGTAAAAAGTGACCTTGACCTGAAGTTAAAACTGAATAATGATCTGAAATCTGTAAATATGCTGCAGTACTTGATGTACACTATTGGTTAAAGGTTTTAGAACATCCCATATTTTCAATTGTTATTAACACTTCAAGTCTAGTGAAGAAACCAGTGTCAGGTGACCAAAAATGGTACAAACATAAGCAGTAAGCATTGCCTGGGCTTTAAAGGAGAAAAATGCTGTAAAAATATTGTAAATAAAAATGGAAGGTGTCTTTTTAGGGACCGAGTGATTTATCAACATCTGTTGTATTGCAGAATTTACACAACTTTAGGTGTGTGTGTGTGTGTGTGAATAAATGTACATACCCTCGTAGTGCTCAATGCTCTCATAAATACTCATAAAAGAGTGTGGTGAGTCCAGTTTCCTACACTATCACTGAAAAGCACTGACAGCCTCAAACCCACAACAGCATCAGAAGACACATTTCTGAGAGTAATCGGTTTGTGTGACAGGCAGCTCACATGACAACAGCTTGTATCGTTACTTGATACTGGAGCAAGTCTCTGTTTCCGCTGTGTAGAGAAGACTTGGAGCTGTAGGCTTGACAGGTGGAGTGGCAAGATGGACAGAAAAAGGAATGCAGGCTTGCCTGGGTAGCAGCATGTCCAGTGGAGCACTGATGATGGTTCTAAGTTTTAGAAGTTTAGATGCACTAGTGCATAGTGACTATGGTTTAATTGTGTTAAGATAAGCTTGTGCCACAGCAGTTACGAGCTGTGTTGATCAAATATGGACCCAAAGATTGCTTATTTGGTGTGTGTGTGTGTGTGTTTACATTTGTTGAGAAGATGGCTCATGTGATTCTTTGTTCTGAGGTTGTGTGAGTGTCTATAGATCACCTGTGCCTCTGGGTATTTGCACATGCTCTCGCGCTCCCTCACGCACGTACAGGCCTTCTGTTTTAGTTTATGATTAATTAATATAACCCTTATCTTGTTCCCATCTCATTGTTATCAAACTGACTAGTGAAAAGTCTGTGTATGTACTGTGTCTGTGTACTTGACTGACTGCCCTTCTGTCTGTTTGTTTCCCAGTGGAGAAAAATGACGAGCCTGAGATGGAGCGTGTGTGTGAGACTCTGCTCATGTGTATTGTAACTGTGTTGAACCATGGGCTGCGCAACGGAGGCGGAATCGCCGACATTCTCCGCAAGCCTTCAAAAAATGTAAAGACACTTCCATTCCTCTAACGCAGATACAAAACCAAAATGCTCAACAGTCTTGTAGCCTTAATAGCACCAAATTTACCTTGTGTCTACATTCACTGTCCATTTTATCAGCTCCGCTTTGTAGTTGTCTAGTTGTCGCAGGGGCAGCAGTCTAAGCAGGGATGCCCAGACCTCCCTCTCCCCCGACACCTTGGCCAGCTCCCCAGGAGGGACCCCGAGGCGTTCCCAGGCCAGCCGAGAGACATAGTCCCTCCAGTGTGTCCTGGGTCTACCCCGCAGTCTCCTCCTGGTGGGACGTGCCTGGAACACCTCCCCCGGGGAGACGTCTAGGGGGCATCCGAAAAAGATGCCCAAGCCACATTAACAGGATCTTCTCGATGTAGAGGAGCAGCGGCTCTACTCCAAGCTCCTCCCGGGTGGCCGAGGATCTCACCCTATCTCTAAGGGAGCGCCCGGCCACCCTACGCAGGAAACTCATTTTGGCCGCTTGTATCCGCAATCTTGTCCTTTCGGTCATTACCCACAGTTCATGACCATAGATGAGGGTGGGAACGTAGAGCTTCGCCTTTCGGCTCAGGTTCCGGATAAAGCGGAGGAAGATGGAGGGATGGATGGACGCTTTGTAGTTCTATAATTCCAGACTGTAGTCCATCTGTTTCTCTGCACACTGTTAGCCTCCTTTCATCCTGATCTTTAATGGTAAGCATCCAACCGGTGGCACAGTGGTGGTGTGTTGCAGTGGTACGAGTGGATCAGACACAGCAGTACTGCTGGAGTGTTTAAACCCCTCAGTGTCACTGCTGGACTGAGAATAGTCCAGCAAGTGTAGATATCCAGTCAACTGTAGTTCTGTAGAAGGACTAGATGATCAACACACATTGTACAGAAACAGATGAGCTTCTGTCACTTTACATCTACAAGGTGAAGCAAGCAAGTCGGTAGGAGTGTGTGAGTGGATGGTGAGTAGGCAAAGTGTTTAAACACTCTAGCGGCACTGCTGTGTCTGAGCCACATGTCACCCTGCCACCATGTTAGTGTGACTGCAGTGCTGAGAATGACCCACCGCCCACATAGTACCTGCTCTCTGGTGGCCCTGTGGGGTCCAGACCATTGACGAAAAGGATGAAAGAAGGATAACGAAGTATGCAGAGAGTTATAGAACTATGAAGTGCTCCTGTATGATAAGAAGAGCTGATCAAATGGACTGTAAGTGTGGAAACAAGGAAGTGGTTGTAATGTTTTGGTTGATCATTGTGTGCTGATCAAATTTCAGAATAAATAATGGAACACATACCGTATTTCCTGACTATAGAGCGCACTCAATATAAGCCGCAAAGTTTTAAAAAATAAAAATAATAAAAAATTGAAAAGTAACATATTTAAGCCGCACCGGGCTAAAAGCCGCTGATATCTACTGAAATGATAACATAGTTTAACTGAACATAAATGAACTGATTTGTTTCTGAACGGTGCCTGTAGCATAAAAGCAAAAGTGCTGATCAAACAAAACAGAAAAGTTATTCATTGGTTTATTCATCATCTACCTGCGCACTTCTTCTGTGATTTCCAGCTTTGACTTCCCACCTTTTTCACTTTCTGCTAAAGCGCCCCCTGGTGGGTGAAATAAAACCCACAGAAAAGCCGCACCTCACTATAAGCCGCATGGTTTAAAGCGTGGAAAAACGTAGCGGTTATAGTCGTATTTGGAATTCTACTCCAACATGCTTGAAAATGTAGGTGGTACAAAGGAGCAATCACACCTCATAATCTTTGAATTCAGGTGTTACAATCAGTTCTGTTGTCAGAGGTGTATAAAATCATGTAGTCAGCCTTTACAAACATTCATGAAAGAAATGGTGGTTCTAAAGAGCTCACTGATGTCCAGTGCGGTACTGTTACAGTTAAGTCAGCTGGTGAAATTGAGACATTCCACCATCAACTGTGAATCATTTAGGAACTACAGCAGTTCAGCTAAGGTGCTGAGGAGCATAGTGCACAAAACTCCCCAGTGCTCCACTGATGCAATAACTCCAGTGTTCCAAACCTCGGCACAGAAACTGTACACCAGTAGCTTCATGGCATGGAGCAGCTATTGTTTTTTTTCAGGCGTTAACCCAGAGGCCCCTTACTGCTAATGCTTCAGCAGACCAAGTCCAAGTTAATGCATATGGATAAATGGAATGTCATAAAATATTGTACATGTCCCAAATAATGTTGCTCATATATTCCCTGGCAAGTCCTTGCATTGCTTTAAAATTGAGCTCTTGTTATTATTATTTATCTAATCTTGGCTACAATTTAATCCTTAATGTCTAGGAGCACAACCCCTCCTCTTATCCTGTGATTCATGTTCCCCTGCTAGGAGCCGATGTTTGCAGCCCGGGTGGTGTATGACCTGCTGTTCTTCTTCATTGTCATTATTATCGTGCTGAATCTCATCTTTGGTGTGATCATCGACACCTTCGCTGACCTGAGGAGTGAGAAACAGGGCAAAGAGGAGATTTTAAAGACCACCTGCTTCATTTGTGGTATGTCTCTCTCGCTCGCTCTCTCTCTCTCTCTCTCTCTCTCTCTCTCTCTCTCTCTCTTCTAAGTGCACTCTTAGAAAGGTTATTGCTAGACTTTTCATATACTATTGAAACATAACCTGTATAGATACAGAGATACATATTGAGTTTATATAACATTACATTTTTTATTGACATTGGGTGTTTTGTTTTGTTTTGAATATAAAGAAGTCGTCTGCAAAATGAAAACCTACGCAGTAACTTTTAATCAAGTAACTCCCAAAGATTTTTTTCCTCCCAGCTATGATATTTTTATATTTATAGGTAATTCAGTGCACACTAAGAAGGAGAATAGAGTCCAAATTAGGTGTGCATTGTGTGCCTGCATTGCCTTCAGAATAAAAATATCAGATTAGCGAGTACAGTCCACCTCCCTCCCACTCTGCATGTTGGGGCTTGATATGTATGTCAGGGGGCTGATAATGAGCATGGAGAGGGCTTAGGACAAGTATGTAGCGAAGGACAAGCAAAGCCAATCAGATGCTTTTCTGCTTGGTCCATCTCTTCAGTAGCCAATGAGAGTCCATTTGGAAGGTTATGGCCCACTGCTATTTAATGAAATTCTCACTGTTTCGTTGTCAGTTGGGATGGAAATGAGCAGAAGTGAACCCACCAGTTTAAGAACCGTAAAATTGTAAACAGTATAAATGATGGGTTTATTTGACAAAACACTTATTTTTACAAAGTTGAAACCACCACTTAAAATTTACCTAGCAAATCCAGATTAGGACGTTTTTTAGAATGCAAATTAAAGCAACATTATGCAAGAGTTGTTTTTTTTTTTCTTTCTTTTTTTTTTTTTTTCTTGGCTTCTGGGCTTCCCCCATAGTTGCGGAGATTAATTCACATTAAATCCACTGTCGTAAATACAAATTAAGTTTTGTCCATTGGCTCCCCATCATGAACAGCTGTGCACATTATTCGTATTTATTGACAACAATCAATCTCTGTTGATGAGAGATACAGAATTGTTTTTATGAGCTGCAAGAAAGAAATAATGAATATGTTATTATTTAACATGCTTCTGTTATCACTAGTAATAGTGACCTTTGGGGTTAAATAGCACTAAGAACACTATTCTTAAGTGTAAGACGTTTCCATAAAGCATCATTCACTGATGTTGGTGGAGTTTGATGGGTAATGTGTACTCTTGTAGGGCTGGAGCGGGACAAGTTTGACAACAAGACCGTGTCATTTGAGGAGCACATCAAGTACGAGCACAACATGTGGCACTATCTGTACTTCCTGGTGCTGGTGCGAGTGAAGGACCCCACTGAGTACACAGGTCCTGAGAGCTACGTGGCCCAGATGATCAAGGTCAGTCTCTGCTGTTGACTTTTTACAGAAAATTCACAGAAAGTTTGATTTTCTAAGGAAAGGCAGGGCTTCAGACTTGACGTTTGTCACAACCGTCCCAGAAGCACTCTGGAACGTCCTGTCAGCCGTCCCAGACTGAAAATTGACCCAATTGTTTGTTTTATTTTTTGGAATTATACTTAAATGTAGGAGAGATGCAGAACAAAACAGGTCATAAACATAATGTCATCTGTTATCAGGTAACCGGGTCTTGAGAAGGGCACGCCACAGCTTTGATAATATACCTAATTACTTACATCTGTTCTATACAAATGCAGCTCATTAGGACTTCATCATGAGCTTAAACATGTCTGCTAGAGGTGCCTTCACAGATAATATAATACAGCTGAATCTGGCACATATCAAGTTAGAATGAATGAATTCAGTATTTTCTATTCTGCTGTATAAGCACTGCCAGGTTTTACTCTCAGCATGTGCAACTGTCATCCTCACAGCTGGTCTGACTGTGTGGAAAGGAGAGCGGAGTCAGCTAATCTTATTATTACCACCACCAATACTCATGCACACTGATGTGATTACCCAGTTTAAATGTACATGGCTTACCAAACACTGTGTATTCATATTTGTGTTTCTCGTCATGTTTATTGTTTGTTTTTGCACATTAACATCCACATCAGCTTGTTTTAGCACAGCTCTGTCATTAGCAAGTGAGAAGCTCCTCAGCTGACATGACGATTCACCAACCACAATAACTTCCTTTAGAGATGTTGGTGTCCTGGTAGTAGCACACACTAAACTGTCAACCCAAAAATGTCCCAAAAGAGCTTTTATCATTGTGCTATTTTTTATTATGCGCTATTTTATTGGGCCTAGGATGACAGCTCTGGTTGAGAATTTTCATGCCTACTGAGGAGTTACATTGAGAATGGGTCTCTGTCTGTCTGTCTGTCTGTCTGTCTATCTATCTTTGTATAGTACATTTATATAGTGTATGTGTATATTTATATGTGTACTTTTAGAAATTATATTTTTATAAAAATATATATATAACTATATACTTATTAGTTTTGTATTTTGGATCACTTGGTTAACATATATGATTTTTAAAGAGCAGGTTTAGGTTAAAAACATTTACATTGGCGGCATTTAGCAGACATTCAAGTGCTGTTGACTCAGAAAATATCTTTAGCTGGTTAGAAGAGGCTAGAACTCAGCGATTCCTCAAGCTTAAATGCTGCTGAAAACAAATGTCAGATCAGGGATCAGCAAGATGCAGTATAAATCTTTAAGGAGTTAAATACTCTTGAAACAGATGTGTCTTCAGTCTGCATGTGAAGACAGCTGTTCAGACCCCCAGGGGAAGTCCGTTCCACTATTTTGGAATATAATGACTTTACCGCTTTCTTCTCCAGACTACTGCTAAAGGCACATCTTATAGCCCGAAGGTGGTTTAAACAGCCGAACGGCTGATGAATGATGATGTCACAGTGGTGATAAAGGGGATTATTTGTGAGCTTTTGGCAAGATCTGGTCAGTTGTAATATATAAAGTTTGAATGACGAGAGGGAAAACACCTGCAGGGTGTGCTCTGATATTTCACAGGTAGTGTAATACTGTTTGCATTTTTCTGACCCTTAAAGTGTTAATTATACATCACCATGACACAGGTTCTGTCCAGCAAAGCACAAAGGCTGTCACACTGTCTCCTATTGAATGTGCTTGATGCTGAAGCTGCAGGTATTCAGGGATGTGCACTGCAGGCTTCACATGTGTGTGCATGTGTATATGTGCATTTGCTGTTATTGTAGTGTGTGTGCGTGTGCATGTGTGCGTGCGCACGTTCTTCATTTTTCGTTGTGTACACTTGTACATGCCTCTGTGTGAGGCTGCTTGACCTGCTCGGGCTCCTGCTCTCTCACAGGGCACATTATAAGTGGTGTAGTGATTACCAGCTCATTAAGAGGGCTGCTGATGTTATGCTAATGAGTGAAGGGGAGGAGAGAATGTAGATTTGCTCAGTCGTTCTTGTTGGCACTTTGTGTGCAACACAAATTACGAGTGTAATGAAGTGAGATTTTCCCGTCATTGCCTTTCACCCTGAAAACAAGCCAGGCTTTTATTAAGCACCTGCTGGACGCTTGTGTGTGATGTATTGCTGTCCAATATGTTTCATAACTGGTGATGTATAAGTACAAATACTTCATAAGGGAACATCTTGGTTCCCCTTCATTCCCTAAATGATCTTTGGTGGATTGCCTGATGAGCTCTAATTACCACACTGACTGAATTACAGCCAGAGGGACTGTTCTTTTTCCAGTGTGGTTTTCTGTAGTGAGAACAGAACATCAGGAGATTTTACAAGATGCTTTGGAATGGTTTTCAGAACACATTACCAGTCATTGTATCTCCAATATGGCCACTTCATTTGAGAAGGAGAAAACCCACCTTACTTACACCTACTTCCAAAGTATTCCAAGTCATTCTGAAGCATTTCTATTGGTCCATTCATTATGAAATTGTGAAACAAACAAGGAGAATATTATTGAATATCAGATATTTATTGCAACCACAGATTAGCATGAGGAAGACCTGGGCGTCAAAATGTTTGTGTTTTAACTGGAGCCCAATATTCTTCTCCTCGACTGTTCTTGATGGGTTCAGCACATGAAAAAAATCAGAGTGTAGCCTGTTCGTTCTTCTAATTTGTGATCCAGCACAAAGAAGTTCTGTCAAAAAGGGAAAAATAGCAAAAATGGAGATATGCAGCTTTTGCATGATGAAGACAGGTGAACAGTGAAGTTCATGTTTGTTCTGTTCTCTTTATTCTATTGCTTTTTTTGTTTGTTTGTTGGTTTGATTGTGCATAGTTCATTGTGTCTGGGCTAATTACATCAGGTCTCAGGCCAACAGATCAGAATTAGCCCACTGTCAAGATAACTTTTTAAAAAATATACTGTTCCAGAAATAACTGCAATAAACCATTTTATTATAATTTTAAAAGACAGTAATTTTATTGAACATCAAAAAAGTCTCCAACCAGAAGGAAGTGTGGGATTGTAATGCTTTTGGGAAGGAAGAGAAGTTCCCAATAATATGATATGGACAGTATTTATTGAGCTACACGAACAGAAGTAGTGTCTCTCACTTTGGCGTCCAGTGTAACACAACGCATGGCCCCATTAGGAACCCCTGCAACTCCATTCCATCTCATGCATCTTGGATATTCTCTCAGATTTTGGGGTAAGGGTGGAGTGTTGATTGTGCAACCAATAGGATTCCAACACATTTGACACTGGAGATAGGTCTGGCGAGTCAATTGGTTGATCTCTATCAAGACCAAAGTGGGACCTGAAATGGCTTAAAATGTCATACAGTGTCATAAAGAGCCATGTTTGGAATTCAGAAGGGTCAGTGTAAATAACCTTCTAAAGGTCTATCACTTTCATTTAGAGAGATTGAATCCCTGTGTGTGTGTGTGTGTGTGTGTGTGTGTGTGTGTGTGTGTGTGTGTGTGTGTGTGTGTGTGTGTGTGTGTGTGTGTGTGTGTGTGTGTGTGTGTGTGTGTGTGTGTGTTATGAATGCTGACTACTTGTGTGAATGGGCTATGGTTGATGGCATCTTATTTTGTAATAGAGGCCGATAAACTGTCACTGCTTCACACCATAATAGGGAACACCAGCTTCACTGATAAAGTAAGGTGCCCTGAGGAAACCCAGGTATTCAGTGTGGTTAGGATGTTGTGGCTGAAGGGTATGAGGGAGAGACTACTTTGGATTTGATCCTTTTTGGGAGTAGTAGCGCAGGATTAGATACTACCATCCCCAGAAACAACGCATACCGATGTTTCTCATCTGGTCCTGGAGGCACTCCTACCCTGCATATTTTAGAGCTCTTCCTGATTCCACTAATCAGCTCATTAACAAACCCTTCAGAGATGCATAGTGTGTGTTAAAGCTAAAATATGCAGGGCTGAGAAACACTGCTCTATACCGCACTAGTGTTAGTTGATGGTGTGAAAACCTGTGCATCTCCCAAACCTAGTAACAGAATCTCTGATCTGTCAGGGACTTGTGTGATTGGTCATTTTTACACCAGTGAAAATGCCAACTGCCTATCATGAAAATAATTAAAGATAGTTGCTTGGCCTTTCACAGTTTATACAAGCTATTATTAAATAACTGGATTAAAAATACCACACGTATGAGCATTCTGAATGGGATTTAATCTTTATATAACAGCACAACATTCTCTTTAGTACACTTAATGTCACTCCAGTCTTTAGTTCTCCTCTAGGTTTTATTCTTTGGCTGAGTGGTAGAACCCTTGGTGGGCTAGCTTGCACCTGGAGCATGAAACATGCAAAAACAGCTGTACTAACACCACGTAAAGCATTGGATCACAGAGATCCAGAGCTGCGCTACATATCAATAATATCTGAAACAGCAGAGCACTGTATAGAGCACTGATTTTAATGTAGTGTATACAGTCAGTGTATTTCAACCACTGAGAGATGAAGTTTACATTGCAATAAGTAACATTTATTATTTGGTTATAATGACCCCAGTAAAAGTGGGATCTACTATTTGGCAGCAGGAGAACGGTCAGTTCTTGAAGTTGATGTGAATAAGAATCTCAGACACTTTAATAAGTGAGGTCTAGATGACTGGGGTGTTCCCAGTATGCAGTGGTTAGTACGTACCATACGGTGAACAGGCAACATGGTCATGGATGCCCTGGTCTCTTTGAAGCGATCCATGAAGACCTCCCACCTCAGAACTTAAGGGATCTGTACGGAACGTTAATGTTGATGCCAAATAACACAGGATACCTTGATAAGGCCTTGAGGGGACCAATGGTGTAATTGACAGGTGGCTTTAATGTTTTGGCTGATTGTTGTATAATTGTGTGTGTATATAATCTGCACTGCACACACACGCATAATGAGATATTACAGTGTGTGTGTGTGTGTGTAATTATCACACACAGACTGGAGAGAGTGAGCAGGTACTGCAGCAGCCACAGCAGTGTTATGTAACCCATCTCAAGTGGCCCGCTAATAGCTCAGCCCTTCCTCACACGTGCTCTCCTGTCCCACACACACACACACACACACACACACACACACATCCCTGCCCAGCCACTCATTATCACACAGTGAGTCAGGCATCTCCTAGGCAACACCGTCGTCATGCACCATTGGCAGCAGCGGGAGGAGGGTGGGGGGAGTGGGGGGGACACTGGCCCCTGGACTCGTGATCACCAGCACAGTGCAAAGGTCACTGACTCTCAGTGGGATCTCTCTCTCTCTCCCCCTCTCTCTCTCTCTCTCTCTCTCTCTCTCTCTCTCTCTCTCCCTCTCTCCTTCTCTCCCATATCTATTTCTTTCTGTCTGTCTTTTTCTTTTTGTCTCCATCTCTCATCTCATTCCTCCTTTCTCTCTTCCTTTGTCTTTCTACCTTCAGTTTTTCTCTCTTTCATTCATTCATCTTTCTTTCTCTCTAGACTTTTTTTTCTATCTTTGTCTCTCTTTCACCCTCTTCTGTGTCTCTTTTTTTGCTCTCTCTCTCTCTCTCTTGGCCCTTCTCCTTATTTTCTTTCTTTCTGTTACTCTCTCCCTCTCTCTTTTTCTATCTCTTTCTTTCACTCTCTCACCTCCCTCTTTTGTCCTTCTTTCTATTTCTTTCTTTCTGTCTCTCTCACTCACTCTCTCCACATATTTTATTGTGAACAACCTGAATTCTGAGAATTGAGGTGTGTGTATGTGTGTGTGTGTGTGTGTGTGTGTGTGTGTGTGTGTGTGTGTGTACACACAGGCATGCATGCAGCTGAACGTTAGAGCGACTGCAGCGGCTGGCTCTGCTAATCAGACTGATTATGGCAATCATGCTGCTTTTTCCGGGGCTGCTTTGCTGACAGTGAGCTGTAGGTGCTTTTCCGCTTGAAAATAGGCAGCTTCATGAGCCGACACGTGATGGTCTCTGTCTGTCTGCTCAGCTGCCCCAAGAGCTTTAATAGAGCCTGGACATCTTACACTTGTCTGCTTGCATTCATGTGCGTGTATTACTGTAGTTTTTGAATAGACTTTTGTTTGAGGCCCTGAAATTGCAGTTTCATTAATTCATTATTAGTTAATATAGACCAAGTAATATCACTGTTATTTGTTCATGTTTACTATACAAAACTGAAACAACTGCCATGAATATCCCAAGCTATTCAAGTTGAGCAACTTCCGTTCTCCCAAAGGAAATTAAATCGATTGGATTTGGATCCAGAAACTTGGAAAGCCACTGAAGAACATGGGACTCATTGCTGTGTTCATGAAACCAGTATGAGTCAACAAGAGTGCTTTGTGACATGATGCATCATCATGCTGGAAGTAGCCATTAGAAATTGTGTAAATTGTGGTTAGCAGCCATATTCAGAACATTCTGACACACCCATGCCATGACTGCATGGCATTATTGGACCTAGTTAATGAAATGTACCAAAAAAACATTCCCCACATCATTGCACCACCTCCACCAGCCTGGACTGTTCACACAGGCCAGGTCGGGTCCCTGAATTCATGCTATTGGCACCAAATTCTGACCCTGCCGTCTGTGTGTCTCCAAAAATCCAAAATGATCAAAACAGGCTTTGATTCTCCAGTCTTCAGTTGTCCAATGTTGCTGAGCCTGTGCCCACTGCAGCCTCAGCTTTCTGTTCTTGGTTGACGGACATAAACCTGACATGGTTTTCTGCTGTGGTAGCCCATCCACCTGCTCACAACAGTCGCATAGAGTGGTGATTTGAGTTACTGTAGCATTTCTGTCAACTCCAACCAGTCTGACAATTCTCTGTTGATCTCCCTCATCTACAAGCTGGACCAACTTAGGTTGGAATGTCTAATATAGTGTTTAGATACTCCAGCAGTGCTGCTGTCTCAAATCCACTGCTTGTCAACCTAATACACCACCAGTGCTGAGAATGACCCACCGCCCACATAATGTTTACTCTGTGATGGTCCCTTGGGGTCCCAATGATTGAAGAATGGAGGTGAAAGGACTCAGAAACAGATGGTCTGTAGTCTGTAATTATGGATCTGAAAAGTATGGTAGGTGAAGCTGAAACAAGAAAGTGGTCATAATGTCACAGTTGATTGGTGGACAAGTCATATACATAATTACAGCAGAGAGCAACTGAAGTACAGACCTGGTATATAAGCCTATTAGGGCCTAAGGGATTGAACGAGGCCCAACTACACTAAAACAGTGTTAGGACCCGGCCCTTGTCATTACTGTTTTGGCTGACACAACATGTGAAATCAGCTTTAGCATTCAGTAATTAGACAGATTTCTGAGTGACTCTTCAGCCTATTAAGTCACCTCATAAGGAGGAAAAGCGAAGTGAGGACAGTGTGTAAAGCACGCAAACTCCACTGACAAGTAACACTGTTTTAAGATGGTCTTGCTTGTCTGTGCCCTTACAGTTGGTGGTTGATTGTGTTGGACTTTTTTGACAGTAAACAAACTTCCTGCATGCCGATTGCGGCCTCACATGTCTTTTGAGTTAAGACGCAGGCTAGACAGCATGGTGTCACTTTCAATCGCTCTGTGGGAGTAGCTCAAGCCTTGCTATTAAACAGGAATCAGAAGTTTTACGGCTCAAAGATGTATTAGAAACTACTGTGAACTACTTCCCATACGCACACGAGTTTACGTGTGAGCAAGTGTGTGTCTGTGTGTGTGTTTCTGTGTTCAGCGGGGTTTCTGCAATGCCTGTGCTGCTCCCCAGAGCCCAGGCTTGCTGCAGTAGTGGAGTGGAGTGAAAGTTAATGAAGACTTTCAGTCCCTCACACTTGCATTGTAGTCTGCACAGCAGTCTCCTCTCAGCAGCAGAGCACCGTGCATCTAAGCTCCCTGATAGAACCCAGACAATCTTGCAGAGCTATTGCTCAGCATGCTAAATAATTAGGATGGCCTGATTCAGTTTCTTTGCCCCCTAATCCCAGTATAAGTGTCCAAGACCCTCCAAATGTTCGGTAGTAGCTGATACATTACTTGTATTTTCACAGACAGAAAATTTGACAAAGTTTGATACACTTTTGTTTTAATTTCTTGTTCTTTCTAACTGATATAAATAATAACCATCAAATACACTGATCAACCATAACATTACCACCTTTCTACTTCTACGTTTCTACTCTCACTGTCCCTTTTATTAGCTCCATACATCCGACCTTACAGGAGCACTTTGTAGTTCTGTAAATACACACTCTCCATCTGTTTCTCTGTAAACTTAATCCTCCTTTTACACTGATCTCCAGTGTTCAGAACCCCACTGCAGTGTCACAGTGACTGTCATGCTGGTGGATCAGACACAGCAGCACTGCCGGAGTGTTTAAACACAGTGTCCGCTCTCTGTTCACTCCATTACCCTCTCCTACTTAGTCGCTTCACCTTGTAGACGTAAATTCAGAGACAGAAGCTCATCTGTTTCTGCACAGTTCTTGTTGGTCATCCTTCAGTCCTTCATCAGTGCTCACAGGCTGTTGGCTGGGCATTTCTGGTTGATGGACTGTTTACAGTGATACTGAGGGTTATAAACGCTCCAGCAGCACTGCTGTGTCTGATTCACTTCTACCAGTGCAACACACACCAACACTCCACCACATCAGTGTCACAGCAGTGCAGCTGCAATGACCCACCACCCACATAATATCTTCTCTGTGGTGGTCCTGTGGTGTCCTGACCGTTGAAGATCAGGGTGAAGTGAAAGGAGAATAACAAAGTATGTAGAGCAACAGATGGACTACAATCTGTAATTATAGAACTACAAAGTGCTCCTGGATGGTAAGAGAAGCTGATATAATGGAAAGTGAATGTAGAAACAAAGAGCTGGTCTTTATGAAATGGTTGAATGGTGTTATGGCTTGTTGGGCTTTTTTTCATTTGCCACTTTAAAGTAGTTCACAGCTGTAGATGTTAAAGCCACTTCTTGATATCTCAAAACACGCCTCAGTGGTGGACATAAATGTGGTCTTTTCAGGTCTCTTGAAAACCCAAAGCCCACACTTTGCGAGTGGCAACATCCTGATATTATAGGCTTCATAGCGCTGGTTCAGAGGAACCTTCAGACTTGAAACAGATATCATAACAAACAGCAACATTTACCCTGCCCAGCAGCCATCCAGGGAATGTTTATTGCACATGAATGTGTTTGCTCTGCATGCAGCTGGGGTCTGACTCTGACTGATGAGTGAAAATGGGCAGGGCCAATGATGTAACTGACCTAGATATTAGGTTACAGAGGAAAACAAGATGGTCAGAACATGGTCAAATTCATACAGTTCATACAGTTATTAAAATTAAGGTAATATTTACATCGCAAACTATGAAAACATGCCACTAAATTGGCCTAGGGATCGTCATTCAGCTTAGTTTAGTCAGAACTCTCATTTTTAGTCCTAATCTCTGTTTGGTCAACAATATATATTGATTTAAATCAAGACATTTCAAACCTATGATCTCCAGTCACTTGACCACTTAAGCCACTCTAGAGCTGTGAAACATGTACATTTATGTGTCCAATAGAAAAGGGAAAGGTAAACGTACCGGTATTTAATGTCTTGTAATTTCACCAGTCTAGAGTGGCCCTACAGTCTAACTGCCTCCCACTCATCAAGTGGGAGGTAAGATCAAATTTCAGCAAGGGCTCGGAGCTCTATTGTTAAATGGCTCCAAGTCTATGGACATCATATACTAACCAGAGGTCCAACCTAGAGATGGGAATAACCAGTAAATAAACTGAGGGTGAGGCGCCATAAACAAAACATTTTATGTAATATTTAATCAAATTCATCTGCAGATCATTAACCAAAGTTTCTAAAGCACAACTCAATGAGTTTTGAACAAACTGAGATGAAAAAGTTGAAAATGTGAGTTTGGAGAACTTCTGAGAGTAAGTTGAAATAACTCATACTCTGTAATCAGTTCCTTTAAATTTGCATTAGGTTGGAATTAATAAGGTAGACAGTAATGCATTGAAACATTAATTGCTTCTGGTTGCATCCCTGCACACCATCTTTATTAATCTCCTCATCCTTGTACCACCTGATCATCTCAAAAACAAGAGGCTTGTGTGTCTGTAATGTGCTGCTGACCTCAGTCAAATTGACTGATTTTCTAGCATCCTTGTTTTTCCTTTTCATTTCATTATATGACAGCTTTTCCCTGAAAGACCATGGCCCTGATTCCAAGACTTCTGCAATCACCATCCTCCACAAGACTCCATCCGCTGCCAGTCATTTGCACAGTTAATTCCTCAAAATCACCATAGCTGTATTCTCTGTTTAACAAGTTAGTCAGAACTTATTTGATGTTATATGATCCTGGGTTGAGCCGTGTCAACCGCCTGTCTGTGTGATTTCTTTCACAGGCCATCAGAAAGAAGTCTGTTGTTTCTGTTTTTTTTACTTTCTTGCCCCCACCCCCCCACACACACCCCAAACAGCCTTGAGTCCTGGGGCATCTTGAGGGTGCGAGGTCTGTAGAATAGACCGATTCATTACCATCAGTGCTCACAGTTTGCTTTCTGTTCGCCTGTCCCCGTTTAACCTGACCCCTGAGGCCTCCTCTCTGTGTCTATAATAGTGGACTTCAGTTCCCATAATGCACCATGGCCTGGAACTAATGAAAATCAATTTTCATTTGAACGTCTAATATAAACGTTCCACTTATTGGAAAGTTGGACAAACCGTGGACCTGTCTGTGGTTTGGATGCTGCGTTGAGAGAGGAAATGCTGCGTATCTGCCTTCCACGTGTTTGCCATGTTGGGATGGGGAGGGTGGGGATGGCGGTGCTCAGATGATGCTCGGAAGAACACTCTGTTTCATGACCATGTTTCAGAAGCTCTTTCTCTGTGTGCAAGTGTGTGAGAAATGGTTGTTTAGAGACTAAAGGTGTAAAGAGGTGTGTGTATGCATGTGTGTGTGAGGTATGAGAGAGAGAGAGAGACCAAGATTGATTGCATAAGCGAAAGACTCTCTGTTCCTATCTCTGAGGATGGCCACATCCTGGAACTCGTAGCACCTTTGCAGTGCTCCCATCAGCCTGGCTGTGAAAAGCACCTTACATAACTGCATCTGATGAGCAGCTCAGCCTTCTCACTGTTTTCTCTTTCTTCTCTTACACTGTCTTTACCAACCATGTGTGACCCAACGTACAAAGACAGATTGACATTCTTTTGAAATGATCACGTCTGGTGTGTTTTTATTTGTTGTTCTCATGATCTGTAGTTTATAAAGGTTATAAGGCCCATTGGCTAGTACAGTAGAACGTAATACTATATAAATAAAGGTGCCTAAGAATTGTTCTTATCTTGGGTTGTTATTTCATTCACGTCAGTATGTAAATAGATTATGAATTAATGTCATGGGGTTGCTTGGGAGAACGCCCCCACACCTTGGTCAGTGCAGTGTTCTTTAGCTTCCATGGGATATGGCAAACGTCATGGGACACAATCATAAGTTGTTATTATTATTTTATTTTTTCAGTCAAGAGACCGTGTCTGAGGTTCAGAGTGTCAGTTCTATGTGCTGAACCCTCATTTTTCAACTACCAATCAAGAGACTCAAAAATACACTGATCACAGTTTGACATTCTGGGACACATTTATTAGATTTTAAAATTAAGATGAATAGTTTCAACATGTTCTAGCTTTTTCCAGTTGAAGGGCCACAATCATGTGGTTACATGACACCTATGCCTTCAATAACATTGTAAACCTACATTAGGTTTATAAGGACTTATTCCAACAAGCATAAGCTGAAATAAAAAAAAATGCAGACCACATAATAAACCTGTGGGAATGTTTATGAAGGCTTAAGTGAGTTGTCATAATAGCCTTATGTAGGTTTTTGTATTGGAGCCCTTTGGGAAACGGTTATCATTCATTTAGCTTAGTAATAGTAGCAGTTCTAACACTTTCTCTAATTAATATTTAACTTTGTGACACATTCTCTCCATATGTCTCTATTTATCTCTCTCTCAGGAGAAGAATCTGGACTGGTTTCCACGGATGCAGGCCATGTCTCTGGTGACAAGTGTGGGTGAGAGTGAGCAGAACGAGATGCGCTCACTACAGGAGAAGCTTGACATCACTGTCACACTCGTCTCACAGCTCTCTGCCCAGCTGGCTGAACTCAAAGAGCAGGTAATACACACACACCCCACCATGCCGTCACACTTTTGCGTGCAACTCTGTAACATGCACCCTAATGTAGGCCTCGGTCGTCAGGGAAACATCTGTAATAGCCACACAGAGCAGAGCATAGAGGGGTATAGGGGCTTGGCTCAGAAATAGCACACTACCTGAGAGCCCCTGAGTTTCGTGTGTTGTGATAGAGCATCTCCGAGCCCCGCGGCACTCTACCACACTCTAGCTGTCTGGAGACATGTCCCATCTCCTCAGTCACCTGCCTGCCCATGTGATCTCCCTCACAAACAACACTGGCCTTGTTTGAATTGTGATTCAGCACTAGGTACCAGTTCAGCTTGTGGTTCAGCACTAGAACTGACTTTGTTTTTGCTATTAACTACTTAGAGCCTGGATTCATCACTACATTTGTTATTGTTCCAGTCCATTGCAGTCCAGATTTCCCATTGGTGACTGGTTGTCAGTGGCAGGATATAATGGACACAGTGGAAACATCCTACTTCTCTCAGATCTATGATTTGCCCCTTTCAACGTCTGTCAGCTGGGCAAAATGTCGGTCAGCCAGACATACCTCTATGACACACTCATAGATCTGTAACCAAGAAGTACACTACCCAAAAGTAGCCTCTGAGAGCCTTTTATGCCCTCTGGTGCCAAGACCCAGTATCTATTTAGACCACAGCTATCACTTACATGTCTGCCTGAGTCCACACTGCATGCAGAGATTGCAGCAATTCTTTCTGGCTGTTATTTTTTGTCAATGAGGGTATTACATTTTTAAAACTAAATGATATACATATATATGTTATATGCATTTTAAGTTATGAAATTGTTGTTATAACATGTTCGATTGGAATTTGAATTTGAACCATAAAATGGGACTTCGTAATATGAAGGAAAAAAATAATGAGCTGATAAATGAATTTTACTGATTTGGTTCCTTTGATCAATCATAACTTGGTCTTGTCATTCAAATGGGACATGCAATTCAGACACATGTCATTTGGATTAAACTATTGTATGTAGAGAGCCACGAGTATCAGTTGGTCACTGATGAAAGTGGAAGTTAGGGTCTTGAGAACAAGCATGTGGATATGGGGCTTAGTGAGGAGCAAGCAGGGTAGAAAGCAGCCAGTCAGGTGTTTTCCTGCTTCCTACATTGCCCCAATGACAAGTGAGTGTGTTAACACTGCTATGTAACAAAAGGACAAATCCTCATCATCAATTTCATCATCAATTGAGGTGGAGTAATGGATGCAGTGAAACTAAGCTGTTTGTTGGAAAAATCTCTTTTTTTTGTGCCTAGTGTTCACTCACAGGAGGAGCTTTCTTAGTCATGTTCTAAAGGCAACTTATTTTTGAATGTAAAATGTATTCAGATAGGCTCTTCAGTGTCTGCATTCTCTTTGTGCTTCTAAACATGTCTGTCCTGTTAGCACAATGCTTAGAACGCTACCTGATGACTACCTGGCCTGTGCCGAGCTGACAATCTAAAGGACATAGCAACAGCAACCATAGGAGACAGACTACGTCCAAAAAGTCTGTCAGTTAAATTTGTCATTTGTCAGTGAGTAATAAAACAGCTGCCAGTATGTGCAGTTTTAGTGACGATGTGCTCGTGATGTTACTCGTCCTTTGAATGGCAGCTTTTCAGAGTGCACATATAGGTGGAGCCCTCTTGTCAGGTGAGGCAGTCACAGTTGTAGTGTAGGGGATGGGCCTTTTTGATTCCCCGTGGTCACGTGCCGGGGCGTGATTGTAATTCCCCCGGTTGCTCTAGATGTTAAGTAACTTATTAAAGCGATTTCTCTCTCGGCGGCCAGGCCTAATTAAACAGCCCCTTCTCACCTCTCTGCTCCAGCCCTGCTCAATTACTTCTGAGCCGGAGCTGGCAGGACAGCAGCTTTGCCCAGCAGTGTGTGAACACACCGTGCTCTCTCCATCTTGCACGTACCTTACATTCCAGCACTGAACAATTCTGCAGTGTTGAGTCACTGCCCACAGGTCTCCCATCATGTTCAGTGACACCGTAAATAATCTGTTTAGCTTATTACAACATCACTGTCATATTAAATTAAATAATTTTCCGCTGTGTTCATTTGAAAACGCCAGTTGTGCTTCACATTGGCTGTGTTTACATGAGTTTCTCCAATCCAGCTGCATTCATTCAAGGTGTATATATGTACTCTACTTAAACAGTCTGGTGTAAATGTCCAGTTACATGCACGCTACATGTAATCTGATCCCAGATTATGTTAATGTGTACCACTAAGTGTACAGGTTACCATGACTGTGAGCATCATGTGCATCCAATCAGAGGTAGAGGAGCAGCAGTGTGTGTTTTTTTTGTTTTGTTTTGTTTTGTTGTTTAATTTTTATTTAAAATTACGACTCTTAAAAATGTACTTCACATTCTCCTATTAAAGAAAGGGCAAGAAGATATCATATCCTGAAACATTCCGAGGCACATAAGCTAGAAACTCCAGAATGGCTTGAGAGTGGTACATTACATTCACAAGATGTTAATGATGCTAAAGCCACTAACACACCGAGCTCTCTGTCATCCTTCAGACATCATGCCATCGTTTAGAGTGCTGGTGACTAACTGGTACTTGTTCTCTGTGTGGTGTGTCCCACACTGTCAGATCCAGTCTCTGTACTGGCCATTTAGGTGTTCTGAATCACCATCTGCTGTTGGCCCTGAGAGGACTGGTTAGAGGAAACGAGTGTACAACATAGCGGTGAAAACCAAAGCAACAACTCTAAAACGGCAGAACTGCAGAATGTGTTTGCTTACCTGATGACACATTATGTGTCAAGATGTTTGTGTATGTCAGCCACTCTTATTTGCACTGATTGCTGTCACAGATGTGCAAATGCTCACACAGCTTGTCAAGTCACTGTAGAGAAGTACTTCCAATAGAATATGGCTCTCTGGAGCAAATAAAACCAAAATGAACCTATTGGCATCATGAAGCCCACCAGCATTGAGCTGTGGAATAGTAGATCCGTGTTCTCTGGAACGATGGTCCTCCATCTAATACTTTTGGCATGAGCTCGGGAGCTGGGGGTGAAGTGGAGTGGAGATCATCCAACATCCTGACCTCCCTGACATTCTTGTCACTGAATGCAATCAAATCCTCAGCAGTGATCCAAAATGTAGTCGAAACTCCTGGACAATCGAGACAATTACTCCAACAAAAGCAGAATAAACTCTTTTTAATCCCCACCACTTTTGTCCTTTAAAAAAGAACAAATTATATTATGATCTTGTAAGAATGCATTTCTTTTATTTTAATAGTTTTTTTTTATTATTATTTAAACACCTGAGTGAGTAGTCCTGTGAGTGCATTGATCATCACATGTTCATACAGCGTAAGGCCTGTGGGAATCTTAAATGGAATTTAAAACATTTGAAAAATGAATAAAAAAACAGATTTCTTTCAGTTTGTTGCTTTTGTTGCTTCATGAGATCTTTCCCAGGCAGGTGGTCTATCCTACAGATTGAAGCTCTTGGATATCAGTTGGTATGTGCTAAGCTGTTGGCATAAGTACACTTATTGTAACTCTCCTGAAATGAAGGACGATTGAAACCATATTTCAAAAAGTCCAGCCTTTGCTGCAAGAAAAGCATCTTCGAGCTTCAAAGGCCTGAAGATCTAAAAGAAATTCTTGCCCTATATTCTATATACTCTCACTGCACTGAGCTGCCTCTGAGGGCTGAGCTGATTGATGGAATGGCCTCTTTCTTTCTCTCTCTCTCTCCATATGTGTGTGTGTGTGTGTGTGTGTGTGTGTGTGTGTGTGTGTGTGTGTGTGTGTGTGTGTGTGTGTGTGCGTGTGTGTTTTGCGCGTGCTTGTAGATGACGGAGCAGAGGAAAAACAAGCAGAGGATGGGCTTCCTTGGTTCCTCACAACCCAACCATCATATCCCCCCCACACACTGAGAGCAGGACCATGAACAACAAATCTGCACATGGATGTTCAGGAACGCTACTCTCCTTACATCACCTCATTACTCTGGACCTCTCATTCCTGCTTATATTCCAGCCTGAACATTGTTTTGTTTCAACCTTGAAGGTTCTTCACACGTGCGAATATGAGGCATTGAGCCGGGGGTGCAGAGAACTCCCCTCATGCTTGTGGAACACACTGTTTATATCCAGTATTGCTACGTCCATCAAGACTCCACTCTACACTCTTAGAAATAAAGGTGCTTGGAAAGGTTTCTTTGAGCAGTGCCATGGAGGAAATCTGAAAAGAACTTTAACTATATAAAGAACCTTCACCTGTATGATTAATTTAATGCTTCTTCCCACTCTAAAACACTCTTCTTTAAGAACCAAAAGTGGTTCTTCTATGGCATCACGCAGAGAACCATTTTTAAAGCACCTTGATTTTTAAGACTGTAGCTAAGATCGCTTATGGAAATATTGGCTGTGAAATTTTAACTGTAAAGTATTATTCATGTTTTAATTGTGGTTCTGTTTTATTGCAGTCTTACCTTCTGGCAGTAACTGGAGTAGTAATGTAACTCAAGGTGAACTTGAGTATGGAGCTGGAGTTGCTTTCGAAGTGCCTTAGAGCATCGCCTCATACTTATTAGAACTGCTGACTAAAGTGTCCTTCGTGTCCTTTAGACAGAAAAAGACTATAGAACTGGAAAGACTATAGATCCTTGTTTCATCTCTTTCTCGGTGCCAGTGCCAGCTGATGTTGGCAAACACTCATTTGGTTTCACTGGTGCAGTACTGTGCAGGACGTTCAGGCACCTGTACAAGTTAAAACCGTTTCTCTCAGTAACAAGTGTTTCTAGTGTAAAACCTCCAGATCACATTAGAACATCTGACAAGATGACATCTTGTGAGCTAGTAGTGAGAACAAAGGTTGGGTCTAGATTTTTCCTGGGTGGTGTTCAATTCCAGCACCAGCTCACCTGATTCAACCTCATCTCCCGTAAAGAGAACTTTGGAGATGTTTTCAAGAACACAATGATGGAAAACCACAACTCTCTGTATGATCGTTATTTGTATTTATTCTAATTTCTGCATTTTACTGGGTGAATAAACACCGTGCTCAGATAAGCGGCTTTTTAATTCTGATTTTCACAGGAACCTAAACTTTCACACAGTACTGTACAGACTAGAGGATCTCAAAAAATAACCTGTTCATAATTTAATTAAAAAAAATAAATTATCATATTTTATATTCATTACATTTATAGTGACATTTCACATTTCTTTTTAGTTTTAATGCTGAGTGAATGTTTGGCTCGGCAGTCTATTGTGGTCTTATCCGAGGACTGCAGGTTCAGATAGAAAAATAAGTTCAAGAGAGAAAAATAGGCCATGCTCACTCTGGGTGGGTAGGTGGCGCTCTCCTTATGCTGGTCAGCACAGGCATCTGTTAGCTGTCGTATCGGAGCTGGGGACCTGGCGCTTTCCTCTGAAGGTGTTGGCTGCCCTTCAGTGATGCAATGACGGCAGTTTGAAAAGAGGCAGTGTCTTGCTTTACATGTATTGAAGGAGTCATGTGCTTGTTGTGTTCACCCTCCTATTTGATTGGGGGAGAGTCCTAATGGGGTTGGGTACTTGGCACTTCCAGATTGGTCATAAAAATGGGAAAAGTGTGAAATCTTTCACTTTACATCTAATGCATATAAAATGAGTTTTTAATGAAATTATGAACACAAGTTAGTTTTGTTTTGGATTTTTTTTTTTTTTTGCAATTTCTTTTTTTACCATTTTTGCAAAGCTGTCAATGTGCCTGTCAATCAAATCGCTGCACCAGAAGTACCTTAAAAACAAACAAATAAAATATATACTGTACAGAAAATAATAGAGCAAACATATATTTGAGTAAAATGAATGACTATATGAATGTACTTGTGAAGTGTGAATGCTAGATTGGTACAGTACACTGTTGTAGAAGGGAACAGCAGGCGTGGTTGAAAGCTCCTGCTTGTGTAACTGGTGTTGTATATTGATATCTGCAAACTCAGTCAATCAGATAAGAGGAACAACCTTTATCACACTGTAAAATCTCAATGTGCTTTCAAGGGGAAAAGCTACTAACAGATCATGAGACAAAGAGATTAGAAGTCACCTTAATTCTTTTTTTCTTTTCCTTTCTTTTAATTTTCGGGTGTATTTGCACAAATGACTCACGCCAGCAGTGAGAGCAGTTTGTACGTCTGAAGAAAACGCCTTTTGTTATCTTCTACTGAAATGAGCAAGAGAGGGTTTTATGTGGTTGAGATACTGTAATAAATATGCATGAATGTGATCTCATGTGACTTGTGTTGTATTCCACAGTGCACCTGTCAGCACAAACACACACACACACATACACGTGTGTTAAGTCACCTACAAAGTGACCCACACTTCTGACATGTGACATTTAGCCTGTCTGTATTTATAGTGCCGAGTTCCTCCTCTCTCTCTGGAGGCAGTGGTAAATGATTAACATGAGTACACGTAAGCCTGCTCTTAAGTGTTGTCTGCTGTGGTTTTAAAAGGAAGGCCTGTGACAGTTGTGTTGAAGGTACTACAGAATGCACGTATTGAGTATTTTTGTTTTTGTTGTAGAAATAGAATGGGACTTATGGTGGGAAAATCCTCGTTTATTAACCTATTTACAATCCTGTTATTTCACCTCATTATTAAACACATTTGCTCAGAGTGGCTTGTAGCACAATGATCCGAGGATTGCAGGTTCAAATGGGGTTCCCTTTTCAAATATTTCAGGGTAATCACAGCCAGGGGGCAAAAGGATTATGGTTACATAGGCAGTCACAAGAATATATAGATAGTCAACAACTGTAATCAGCGCAGATTTGCACTCTTTGTCAATTGTTGTTGCGTCATTAATGGAATACAATCTCAGAGTTGGATCGGTTTGGATTTCATTGCACATTAATAAAATATTATGTGAAATTTTAGCTATCAGTATGACTGTCAGCATCATCTAGTCATCCAGCCTCTATGAATGGCTCACTACATTTACTATTCCCAGCTTATTGAAACGTCCTTGTTGACGCTGTATATCCCTTCATTATTTTACAATATCTCAAGCATGTTAGCATCATTAATTATCATGAAGTCAAAGTTAAAATGTGCATGACATGGATACTTAACAACTTGCTACAAGTGAATTTGACAGTGACTTTAAACATTTGTACATGACCTGAGACACACAACAGCTTCTACACTAGGTCTGGAACAGTGATTACCTTGGAAGCCTCGGTAGTTTGGACCATACCATTCCAAAAAATTAGTTCTTAGTTGTGGATCCATTATCTTCAGTGTTTTTCGGCAAAGGAGTGTAATCCCCTCATGTGATCCCCACACAGTGACTTTTCATTGTTGCTTTCTATCATGAAGAGTGCTGCTTTCTGTTGATTTCTGCCCCCTGGTTGTACACAAATCTCTGTGATGTTGCCCAGAAGCCGTCTGTATAATAGCATCGTTTCAACACCAACAACTAACTATTCCCAGACCTTACTGGATCAGTGGTCACGATACGCTTATAAACACACACAAGTTCACTGAGACATGAGTTCTCATAATCAAAGCACCCACAACGTCCTTATTAACCAACCCGACTTTTACAAAATTTCTTTTAATATTCAGACCCGTTCATTTCATTCTGTATTATAACTATGATTGTGCTCATTCTGTATCTGGAGCAGCAGAAAAAGAGCTACAACATGGTATAAATTTCTTCTAATCTAAAAATCCAATAACCCCCCTGTGAGAAGGGCAAGGCAGCTCATATTCTTCAGCTTCTTGTTGGAATTTTGTTGGAACTGTTGGAAAATTGGAACCAGCGTTATCAATTATTGAATAGATAATTGGTAAATGAAAAGAAGTTCATTAAGTACTCTTCCTCTGGATTGTACAGCTCTGCTTTGGTTGTGTGTGTTTAGCTTCTGAATGAGGACAGAACAGAGTTTGTGGTTCATGGTATGACTTTTCCATGTATTGAACTCTGTGAAATGTTCAAGATCATTGAGAAACTTTTGGAGGTTCTTCAGATTCAAACTGTGAAAGAACATTTTTAGGTGCTTCAGTAACCCTTCAAGGAACCTTCACAAAACCTTTGTCCTTTTATTGAAGGTTCATTGAAGGACCTTAAGAGGTTCATCCAGTCTTCAAAAGTTCCTCAAGGTTCTTGTACTTTTAACAGTGTATTCCAAGGTTTTCCATTTCACCTGGAACAGCCACATCCACAACCATTTGAATTCTTCTTCAAATAAACAATAATAATAATAATAACACATCTGCATTTTTTTGTATTTTTATTTTTATCTATATCTTCAATGTACTTTCCCCAATTTCAGAATGACTGATTGTCTGTATAACCAAGAACAACCTGGACAATATTACACCTACAACAACAGGATCCCAAAAAACCCTCCCCTTTTCTAAAATCATGTGATTGGGTTTAGTAATATATGTGTGGGAAGAGGCTTGGCCTGCTTCCAAAAATGGCAGATTGGTACGTGAGGCTCGTGGCTGCTTGTGCCGTCTCTGTGACACTGGATAAATTTAGCCTGTGACTGGTCTTGTAGCACTAACAGCTGTCATTTAAGCAGGAGAAAGTCCATAATTTCTAGAAGGCTCCATCTGGGTGGAGAAGACCGCAGGGTCTGCCTGGACACAAACATATTTACACACACAGTAGCCAGCAGACTGCAGGCCAGCCCACGGTTTGCGGAATGATTCCAAGCTGCTTGAGGATGGTCAGGAAGCATTCAATTTGCCAAATTCACTTTTTGACCTACATTTGAACGCCTGTAGTGTAGATTTAACAGTAAATGACCCACTTCTCACTGTATAGACTCATACAGTCAGCATCAATATCTTTGCTGTCTCACAAAAACCTTGTATCTTAATTTTGCCATTGTTCTTTACATTGTGTCAGAATTCCATGATGACTGGATGGATAGAAATGCTTCAGAATGATTTGGAATAAAATCCACGTCTGCTGAAAGCTGAGCTTTTTGCTTCTTGGGTCAAGTTGCTATTTCCCAAATACATGTTTTTTGTTTGACAGCAATAATGCGCTTGCACGAAGTCATGTTATAGCTGTAGGTAAATTGTTCATGAAGTGATGTTTCTTCAGGCTACAGCTCGGAAGCGTCCACACCTAAGTTGGGAGGTGTTATCTTGTGAGTGAGGTTGAGCACTGGTCAGAGTGCATGTTCATGCAAGGCTTTATAGACAGTTCCAGATGGATGGAACAGTCCATTTCTGAAGCTGTGCAACCATTTAAACTTTCTTGATCCTCAGAGTCATGTGCTTACTGGGATTAAGGCATTACCACCCAGAGTGGACAGTGCAGAGGCTGCCCACCAATCCTTAATGATTGTGATGTCTGGATTGAATTTTCCATTTTGTATGGCTGTGAGGAGGTGGGGAGCTGTGCCCAAACAAACTGCCCTAACACAGCACAGCACTGGTTCCATACTGGTGGAACCAGTCTAAACACATCATTGATCAGTGTCACTAGGTTTCATTGCTTGGTGACCATTTGTACCCTTTCATGGACAGCATATATCCCACTGATGGGATATTCCAGTAGGATAATACACCGTGTTGTCCATAGTTGTGACAAATTGTGTGGCCTACATGTTTGCACAACATGAGCCCAATTAAGCATGTTCTTTAGCACCTAAGAACATGGGCCTGCAAATACCACAGAAGTGTGGGCGGCTATCCAGGTGGCATAATGTCTTCTGCCGGTGTATTTTAATGATGTTCATTGATGGTGATGAAAGTACTGCGTATGTCGCGCAGCTCCAGGGACCTGAGGTTGTGGGTTTGACCCACAAACTGGGTCCGTCAAACCTAATGCTTAAAAAAACACTATGTAGCGTTTTCACCTTAAAATAACAGCTTCAAAATCATGATGTTCCTCTTACTATAACAGGGAGACAACGTGCACGAGAACTGTGTAACGCTTTATGAGTCATATTTGTGTAAAATCTTGTCATATTACCCAACCACCCCAATCAACAGACCTCTTTCACTTTCAGTGATGGTTCTGTATCTCTCAGCTTCTCCAGAAATGTCTTTCAGTGGTGCCAGGACAGCCTCACAACATCCAGAGCCTTGAGCGGTGACCCTATTCCAGGCGAGGCTGTTCGTGAGGGTAATCACACTTCAAACCCCTCCACCACAATAAGGTAGTGATCCAAGCAGGAGGGATTCAAACGTTGTTTTCTATAATTGTGGTCATATCCTTCAAATGAGTAAAATGCACTTTTATGACCTGCACAATCGCCACGTTTGATGCAGCTTCATTTAACAAGGTTTAAAACTCTCGGTCTGAGCAATAGAATGAAGTTCTGATTAAAACACTGTTTAAAACAACTTGAAACAGTAACCTGTCATAATGTTTGGATATTATATACTAGTGCAAAAAAGTTGAAAACTGTGAAAATAAAACATTTAAATCTAGTTCAAGCTTTTTTGTTTTAAAGGTCATTCTGTGATTAGTATCTATTCAAATTTAAATAAAAAATAAATTCTGATATGTAGAGATTCTGGTTTTCATGAGTTATAAGCCAGACTGATCAACTGTAAAACAAAAAAGGCTTGAAATGTCACTTTACATGTAATGAATATAAAATGTGACCATTTACATTTTTAAAGGTTTTCTAAAAACCCCAGCTGGATTAGTTGCAGCCCAGCCTAATAAACCAGTCTGTTGTTTTTGGTAGGGGTTTTGTTTTTTAAGCCCTTTGGTCACAGCAGTAAATAAATGGCATAATCTGCTCTGATCATTTCTGATTCAAAGTTCTTTCTATGTTTGTGCAGAATTCACTGGTCAGATGAAATCCGCCCTTATTCGAGCAGGTGTTCTGGGTCATCTCAGGAGTGCAGAAGAAAAAACCCAGTGAAAAACAGGCAGCATACTCGAAATACACCCGCATGTGATGGGCCTGCATGTGACGTCTTGTGTCATGCTGGAAGGAGGCCAAGCAGATCAGGGCCATCACGAGTGTGTGTTTCTGAGCGGTGGCAGAACACCCCTGCGGCCCTCTTCCCTAAAAACACTGCGGAAAACATGAGCTACTGTTTTTCATTTGACTCAGCGTTCCTGGTTAATCTGATAAACGGTAGCAGGAAAGCAGTGAAGGCCTGCTGATCAATCCAGAGAGAAGGTATCTGTACCAGGATGCTCTTCTGTCTAGGAATGGGCTGCAGGTAGGATTTTGGAGAAGCCCAAGAGGAGAGATATAGGACATCAATGGCTTTGGGATTTTTATCCCCTTTTTGTGAGGTGTCCACCAGAATATTAAAGCTAGTTTGTGAAAATGTGACAGTTTAACATTTTAATGAAATTATGAACATGATCAAATGATAAGATTTTTGAGATGCCTTATGAGAGACGATCAAGAAGTGTCAATTTAGAGGAGAACAGAAGTTTCAAAATTTCAGTTACAAAAGACTCTTCTGTCCTTCTCAGTTCAGCTGCACCTTCCTGCCATGCTCTTTTCGTTGTTCTGTTGAAGGTGGTATAAGAGAGAAATCTACAGATTTTAAAATCGTCAGTATCAGCTGAAAATGAATCAATATTTTATATTTAAAGGGGAAACAGAATATTATATTTACCTTGGCTGAAAAAAAAAATGTCAATTGAACTGACAAAGCCTGAATTTCAAACAGTGTGTGTTTCCATGCAGATAATAATCTGTTCATAATGAGATTTCGGCCGTTATCTGATTAATCAAGCGGTCGCCTAAACAGCATAGTCCGATTTCTTAGATCGGAGTAAGGTCTAGCAATCTGATTAGGAAATCCGATAAAGAGAGCTGGATTGTATCTCAGTAATCAGATTCCCCAGTAATCTGGTCATGTTAACAGCATAGTCCTAAATTTTAGGAGTTGGATCTAGAAATCCACTTAAGGAATCTGATGAAAAGAGCTGGATTTAGGTTCTGTAATCAGATTTTTCAGTGCATGTATACTCGGGTGAAGAGTTCTCTCAGATTTTCAGATTTCTCATGTGTAAAAACAGAAATGGGTAGCGAAAATAAGAGTCTCCACCACGCCTGTGAGACCATGAGGAAATGATTGTCGAAATGAAGAATTTAAATCTTCTTCATCCTCTAGATGATGCATGGTCATATTGTGGCTCAGAGTCTTATTCTGTGAGTTTACTGGCTGATTGCAAAGCAGAAAGCTGATTACTGCCTGACTCACGTAAACCCAGGTTACTGACAAAATCTGATTTTCTGAAGTTATTGGATTATTAAGTATGTATCAATGCACCCACTGTCCTCTCTTCACTGAAAAGAAAATCCAGCATAGTAACAGCTGTAAAACAGGCTACATCCAAACTCCAAAACAGTCTTGGCTCATTACATTGTAGAATGTGATAAATACAACACTTTAATCAGCTTTCGTAGAAGCACATCATCGCAGGCCTCTACTGGATAAAGGAAGGGAGATGGAGCAGCTATCCATGCTAGTCTCAATCCCAAACTGATTGGCTTTTATTGTTGTTTTTCTCCACTGTCCAGTCCCCTGAAAATAAACCGCACCACCTCCGACAGAGCTAACCACAGAGCAGAGCGGAAGGTTATGATCATAGAGTGAGAGAAGCCTCATGGCTACTATGAAAAAAGTCTCTTAAGCGACCGTCACCTTTTCACTTTATTTTTGGTTTATTATTCTGCTCTCTGATGTCCGATTATTTTCCACCGAAATCCAGCCGATAGTTATATTACGAGCACAGGTATTATTAATATTGCTCTTAGTATCAGTATTGTTCTTTCACTCATCTACACACATACGGGCCTGTCATTTGTGCACTGTCTGAGAAAGTCAGAGATGGCTATTTTTGTAAAAAGGCATCTTGATTGTGAGAGGATAGACTTACGTAAATGTCTTTTATTAGAAAAAAAAACGCTGCAAAGAGAGATGAGTCATAGAAAGCTGAAGGTGGGAGAGGGGGGATTCTTTTTTCTTAGCCAAGCATCCTTTCTGAACCGTGTTAAGGCTATTTTAGAGCATCTAACACACACTTCTGCATGAAGAAGCTCCATGTTTTATTAAGATCAGCTTTTGCACGGCACCGACACTAACTTTCGATATACACTTTTACCAAGAGTTCAATTAACCATGTGTCAGTCAATAATCTGGTCAGTCTGGTGTTTGTTATGCTGTAGATGGACAGGATAATCACAGTTAGTCTGTCAATGTTCCCTCATTGCCCTCCTGCCTGTCTTAGTACCCCCTCTGTCCCCCCATCCCCCTGCACACTGACAGTGGCGGCTGCTGTTTACCGCCTGTGTGAGTCAAGGCTTCTGACCACAGGCCTGGCCAGTACTTTTACTGGACCTACCTCATGTCTCTGACTCTGTGTGTGTGTGTGTGTCTGTCCAGTGCTATTACTGTTGGTGATGTGATACTCATCATATTTAAGATACAGGGAAGTCTTTGACTGTTACATAACTAAAAATATTAATGTCTGACCGCTGTCCAGCACAAAAGGATGTGACGAAAAGTGAACGAATCGTGAGTACACACACACATACTGTATGCAAATCAGTCTAACAAGTATCAGGGTAACAGTATTATATTGACTAAAACTCAAGGCAAAACCACATATAAACAATATAAAGGACAGTTTCATTTGATTATTGTCTGATCTTTTGTCTGATCAGCACTTCACACAGTAATTTGAATATTCGATCAAAGACACAATATCACTAAAGATAAACAGATTAAAATGCCAGCTATAAAATCATTAGCTTTGTTTTGTTTGGTTTGTTTGCTGAGAGGATGAGAGGAGATTTGTCAGGTGACCATGCTATTAAGGCTGTCAGTCTGATAAAATTCACCACAGTACAGCGAAGGCTTACATACAGAAAACCTCTGGTTAAAAGACATATTTTGTTGATGACTGAAGTGAACAGAAGTAAACTCAGCCTCCACAGCAGGGGTGGGGACCCGAGGGCCGGAGTCCAGCATGGTGTGCTGATTTCCCTGCTCCAGCAGACCAATTGTGCCTGGTCATTAACAGCTGAGTTGAATCAGGTGGACCTGCTCCACAGTGAATCATTTCATTTTGGAAATGTTCCTGAAAATGTTAAAAAATAATGTCCCTTGGTATTTGGTGAACTGGGTACAATAAAAAGAATACCATACAAAAATAATCTGTCAGTAAATTTGGCATGTGCAGAAGTTTGGGTACCCTTCCAGTAATGTCTGACAATGTAAGGAACATGTGGGGCCTTAGCTCCTTTGTTAGGACTGGACTGGCAAGGCAGGTTGAGAACTGTCTTTAGGAATCATGGACTGGTGATTAGTTTGAGAGCATAATACACTGTGTGCTTGAAAAGGGCCACGTCTCAAAAGCAGAGAGTAAAAGAATATCTAAAACAAAAGACTAAAACAATATCAGAGCACTTCCAGCTCTCAGTAAACTATGACGCCAGAAGCTTTTGAGCCCCGTCTAAAACAAGAAGAACTCTTTAGTTAGTTTTCCACGGGCTAAATGACATGCTTTAGTGAACAAGGAAATGGCAGTACAGGCAAGCTGTAACTGATAAACAGTAATATCAACAAATTACTGCAAGTTTATAATTAGCAGTATGGGATCTTTGGGGAAATAGCTCAAGGTTTGACCCTTGAACTAGTGAAAAGTAACATTTGGGAATGCATTGCTGAAATTCTCTGGTATAAAGCCATAAGTCGTAATACACTGCTTCCCTCAATCCCATCCTCCCCGAAACAGCAAAGGTGAAGTCACGTCATCATGACATAATCATGGGAGTTTAATTTCCCAATCTGCCTGTTATGGGTCCCATCAAACATTGCTGGTGCAGTGTTAGTATGCTGGCTATTAGTGTCATTGAACACAGCATGTTGGTGATGGGCACTGCCCAGGCTTGCAACTGTGGTGTTAGCACCTTGTTTAAGTAGCGGACCCTCTGTCCACTCAGACGTCATGTCATGTGAATTAAACCTAAAGCTAGACTTTTTTTCCCTGACATTGTTTTAGTATACAATATCAAAAGAACACACAACCAGCTACCAGACATAAGGCAAGAACCACAAGACCAAGAAATCTTTTAGAACTTCTCATATGTTGGAAAGAAAGGCAAAGCAAAATGCCCATATGATAGGATCTGTAGGAAGGTGCAGACATTTACAAAAAAAAAAAAAAGATCTTATATTTAAATGTTTACTCATTTACACTTCAAAAATCTACAAAACTGGCCAGGGGTGCCCAAACCTTTGCATACAGCTCTAATCTGTGAGAATGAATGCTCTCTTATTGCATCCCATATTTAGCTTGATAGATAAAAATATCCTTCTTGGCACCAGCAAAGGCAAGTTTTCATTTACATTAGTGGCAATATCCAGAAGCCCATGTAGAAAAATACAACAGCTCTAAAAATGGGACCGTGTCATTTACCACAACAGTGTGCCAACACCACTCCAATCTAAATGTCTGTACTACACCACCCACCCCTCATACCTGCCACCCCCATACACACATTACAGTACACTCAGGGCGCACACACATATTGTTCAGAAAGGGCAGAACCTGACCTTTCCCTCAACTCACACATCACACCATCCAACACTCCACACGTTTCCTTCCCTCAGGAGAACTCTTCTTCTGCTTCATGTTCCTTCTCCCAGTTTCTAGTGAGTTTCTGACCTTCAGTCCTGCTTTTAAGCTTTCTGCCAATGCTGGCTGGTGGGAGAGCCCATCTGCAGGCCCACAAAAAACACCTGGTAGCGGTGCTTCCACATGATGTAGGCTCCCAGCAAGCAGACAATGGCCTGGGCCAGGTTGAGCACCATCTGCAGCAGGTAGTACAGCATGAGCGTGCTCGTTATGGCTGAGCAGTCGCTCACTTGAGCATAGGTGAAGGTGCAAGCAATGGGGTCCTCAGGCTCCAGTGTGCACACGCAGTCTTCACCCACCTCCCTGCACACAAAGCCATTGGTCAGGGAGTAGTGGTGGCCTTGGAATGCGATGACCAGGATGGAGATAACCAGTCCCACAGAGCACAAGATGAAGTACAGGAACTGAAGTGTGGGAGAAAATTACAGTTAAAACAAAACAGAGTGTACAGTGCACATGGGGCCCATGTGAGACTAAGGAAGCCTATCTGGGTAACAACTGTAACAACATGTCTACATGGCTTTCGGGGTCAATTTGAAAACTTTTCAGTGGATGGTTCTTTAAAAAACCTAATTAATAGGCTCTTTAGTGAACCAAAGATGATCTTCTATTGCATGCTCCAAAGAGCCCTTTTGGCAAGAGAGCAGTAGAACAAAACTTTATTTCTGTAACAACATATGTAACAACATATGCACAAACCCATTCAGAGCCCAAGTCCATCTATAACCCGTCTAGCCCACATTACACTCACACGAGCGGGTGATCTGCCAAGGTTCCTCCTTGCCTTTAGCCCATTCGGCCACTGTTCCCAGTCTCGTGCTTGTGTATTGGTATTGATTCTGTGCTTCCTTCTATGTTTCCACCCTTAGTCCAGCCTTTTAATCATTGTACCTACCTGTGTTTAGTCAGCCCTCTGTTTAATATAAGCAGCTCTCATGTTTCATTGTGCCTTTTTCTGGTCTGGTGTCAGTCTTAAGTCATTTGATCCTCTTTCTCACGGTCATGTTTCAGCCTTGTTTTCTTTATGGTTTTTGTATTCTGTGGTTTTTATTCCCCAGACAACATGCCCACGTGGTAACCAGAATGTTTTGTCAAAGGGTCCCATGCTGGTCCCCAATATGGATACCCACCAGGATCAGTGATGGGATCAGGAGGGGTTATACCTGGGCCCCATCTGGATTTTACACTGCTCCTGTCTCCAAAGCCTCCACAAATGCTGCCTAATCATGTTTATAGGAGCAGAGGTGTAAGTCTCTGCAGGTATACTGTACTGTCTTTTGAAAGCTTGTGGTGAAAAACCCTATTGGCAAAATTCGGTGGGCAGGTCAAAAGATGGGTGTGTCTAAAGGTACTCTTATTAGCTGAAAAACACTGTCAGGTACACAGTAAGATAAAAAGATTACCCTGTAGCCAATAGAAATAACCTTTTGACACACCCACCTTTTTACACACACACAAACAAACACCTTCAAATCAAAGATATGTAATCGAACAGTAACTTGTGAGACAGCAAGGCATAAGGCTGGCAGTTTAGGGATTGAGCTAGAATGACTTGGGCTTTGACGTAGCTTTAATTTATACACTGATCTACCATAACATTATATCTACATTTACAGTGTGTTTTATCAGCTCCTCTTACCACACAGGAGCTCTCTGTCGTTCTCTAATTACAGAACGTAGTCCAATGGTCAGGACCACAACAGCGCAGGTATTATGTGGGATTTGACTCGTTCTCAAAACTCAGCACCGCAGTGACATTGATATGGTGGTGTGTTAGTGTTTGTGGTCCTGGTATGAGTTCATGAGGCACAGCAGTGCTGCTGGAGTGTTTAAACCCCTCAGTGTCACTGCTATAAGACTCACAATGTCTTATGGTCATCATCCTGTGAGCACTGATGAAGGACTAGAAGATGACCGACACAAATGTGCAGAAACAGATTCTGTCACTTTACGTCTACTAGGTGGAGCAACTCTGTAACTAATTGTCTTAACTAGAGTGTCTAATAGAGTGGAGAGTGAGTGGACACCATATTTTGAACGCTCCAGCAGCACTGCTGTCTCTGATCCACTCGTACCACACTACTCACTGCTCAACTCACACTAACACAACACCACCACGTCAGTGTGACTGCAGTGCTGAGAATGATCCACCACCCGCATAATACCTGCTTTGTGGTGCTCCTGGACCATTGAAGATCAGGGTGAAAGGTTAACAAAGTAGGCAGAGAAACAAGTGGACTACAGTCTGTAATTATAGAACTACAAAGTGCTCCTGTACGGTAAGAGGAGCTGATATAATGCACAGTGAATGTAGAAACCAGGTCATGTTATGGCTGATTGGTGTATATTCACCCTTATTTAAGACAGTGTAAGAATATCACTAATGTGCAAATGGTATTTTCGTGCAAACATGACAATAACTGATACCCAACATTAAGATGACAAGAACTCTGTTTCTTTGTGTACTTTGTTAGCTGAGAAAATTAAATCACAATTAAAATGCAAATTAAATCACATTACTGCAATACATTAGCAGTTTTGATTTGATTTGGTTTGATAGGTTTACAAGGAAGTGCTGAGAACTGAGAAATACAGTAGAAAACTTTACAATGGAGGACTGGACTTTGTGGCTGTTTTGTGAGAATGCCCAAAATGATTTGTATAACTGCCAATTTTCTATCACAGTTTGTTCCCTCTATCTCACCTTTATAATGAACTGCATGGAGGTTCTCTCATCAGGCAGGTAGGTGATGCAGTAAAGGACAAATCCCACTATAGACACCACACAGAGCTGCAACACAGCACAGAGGGAAACACTTTAAATCAGCGTTTATCACTCAGTCCCCAAAATTTAATACAATCATTTAAACAAATGAATCCAGTTCTATGATTTTGGTCTTTCTGTACAAACCTAATGACCTTGTGCTCCCCACAGCCAGACACTTTTCAGTGTTGTCATTGTATCCCATGTTATAAACACATACCATCCTACTGGATTGGCCTAATCACATTTTCAGGCCTCTTAAACGGTCTCTTCATTTCTCCGCTTCTGCCGGCCTGCACCTGATTGTTCTAATCAGTATTGTGCAACTCAGCACTGAGTTGTCATCTGATAGTATAATCACTGCCTTTGCCAAATTGAATAGTTTTTTTTCCCCCCTCTAAGATAACGCCGTCTTTCTCAGTGCTGTTGGAGTCTTGTGACTAACGTGCAGTATCTAATTTGATTGTTTTTCCCAGGTTCTTAAGTGGAGAAATCTTGGTGACCTCAGTGTTTTTCTCCAGCAGTGGTGGTCTCGTGAGGCCCAAACTCGGGATATACTGCGTTGTCCAGACTCTCTCTGATGTTTGTGCAGAGGGGAGCAGGGCATTAGCACTCCAATAAAATATATAAAATAAAATATATAACTATGGTGGAAGGTGCTTTGGTAGAACTGCCTTTTTTATTCATCACAGAGCGTAAACAAGCAACAGTCATTCCCTTTACAAAGCCTGTATTTAGTCCTGTGATACTGATTACATCTCTCCATAAATGTGTGTAATAAGCAATACCATGCAGTTTAGAACATAAAGATAGTTAAATAGATAGATAGGACCATATGGACTATATCATATGAAATATGCCAGTCTAACCCCCTATAGTCATGTGGTCAAAAAGAGCTTTGCTTTTCACACTGGAACTTTTGCTTTCTGAAGCCTGCGGCGTTTAGCGCCTATCAGCATTAACTATGAGATAAGATATAAGCCATAAAGAGCTGATCTGATTCTTAGATTTGAATGGACATTACAATACAACACAGCGCAATATACCTGTAATATTACAAAACACCAATATCTAAATATTAATATAATGAATATAAAATTCTTAAATGACATTCAGGTCAGCACTTCAAGTGACATAGAAGTAGAATTAGAAAGTTGATACCTATTGCACAGCAGTACAATAGCACTGCACACAAACACACACATTAGTGAATTGGGTCAGTGAAAGTGTGCACCCAAAAACAGTGGTGAGTTGATTGCTATGGACACTGAGGGAGGACAAAGCGTTCTTCTTTCATTTCCCACTAACCCCACTTCCTGCCAGTTAAGGGGATTGAACCAGCAACTGACTTTGATTATGCTCATTATGTTTTTCTTGTGAATGAGCTGCTTTTGTCAAATGTCAAATTTGTTTAAAGAGAGAGGTTTTATTGTATTTATAATTTATTTATTTAGGTAATAAAATGTTTATTTTCCTGTCCTAATGTCTGAATATTCTTCATAATTTAATGTCCATTGCTCTTTAAAATGGTGTAATTGTACTATTATGCTATTTGATTATCAGAGTCATGAAATGGTCTTAAAATAGCAATATTGTTATTGCAATTATTTCTGGGATGATATATAGCACAAACAAAAATGATTATTGCAGGTCTAATGGCATTAGAGTGGAATGATACAAAGTTGCCTTGCGTTGGGATATGAAGCACTGGAACTGCTTTGTTTGGACTTATGGTCCTCTCTGAGACATCTTTGGGATGAGATTGTAGAGTTGCATGTGAAACTCTCAACAACAACAAAAAAATCCTGAAAAAGTTTATTTTTGTTCCTAATTTCATTTCTTTTTTTTTTATCTTTTGATCAATGTGGCTTATAGCTTATAAAAAACATTTTCAGTTTTCCAAATAATTAATAATTAATCAAAGCTTATTGATAGAAAGTTGACTTGAAGAAGAAACTGTGGTGAGAAAAGGAGCAAGAGCAACAGACATGACCACAGCCGTGAGTGGCTTATCAAGAAAAGTTGATTGAAGAATTTGGAGGGCTTCACAAGGAGTGGACTGAGGCTGGTATCAGTGCATCACCACCACAGACATCTACAGGAAAGGGGCTACAACTGCAGCATTCCTAATATCAACCCCCCCTGAAGTAGAGACAATGTTTGAAGCATTTAACCTAGTACTGAGTGTACCAAGTATTACCAAGTACTAAAGGTCTAAATGAACATGGACATTTCTGTTTGAAATCTTATGGAATATTGGAATAATTTAGCAATATGCTAGACTGACCAAGGCTTGAAATGTTTTTTTTGTTTTTTTTCACATTAATTCTATTAATCTATTATTCTAAGTTTTATTATTCTAGTACATTTGTATAATTCATATCATCAATTCATATATAATTCATAGCATCAACATATAACTATAACATTACATAGATACTAATAGCCACCTTCTGCTTCCTGAGATTTTTTCATGTCTGAGTTCATGTCTGAGTTTTTTTTTCTCAAAACAAAAAGCTTCTGTACTGTAGTTGTTATCTAGATAGCTGGATCATTCTCCAGGCAGCAGTATATCATTCTGATTTAACTAGTGTAACTTTAGGTCACCAGGAATAATAAGGCAAAGCTCTGTTTATGGCATTATAGAGCAGTTCACTGTATCTAGATGCTCTATAATGGCAATGATGGTGATGATTTTATTGAAATAAAGTTTTCTTCTACTGCTCTCTTGCCAAAAGGGCTCTTTGGAGCATGCAATAGAAGATCATCTTTGGTTCACTAAAGAGCCTATTAATTAGGTTTTTTAAAGAACCATCCACTGAAAAGTTTTCAAATTGACCCCGAAAGCCATGTAGACAGTGTACAGTTTTATCCCTATGAGCTGAGACTTGCTGTTATGTGTCATCATCCCAAAGATCTCTTTTTGGACCTTTAGTTTAGTAAGAGAGTAGGCCAAAATTGTTCATTTAATTCTGTATAAAACAACTAAAATAATTTTCAAGGTTCCCATCGTGTGCAAAAGAGCTTCGGGTTATAAGGGCAAGTTGTAATATTGAGGTGTACAGACCCACTCAGACATGTAATACATGCACACAGACAAAATGTTACACTAGATGAGGTTCCATTATGGCTGCAGTAATGCATGGTGACCTGTCTATAGGCTTGGTGAGGTGGGTTGATGTGCTGGCCTCATGCTTGGCCCAGGCAGTGGGGAAGGGCATGCTGAGAGCTGAGAAGACGATGGCAGCGAGGGAGAGGAAGAGGAGGAGGCTGAGATGCTTACGATGATGCCGGCCCAATGGGGTGTCTCCCTGGCCAACAGAGAGGGGCTGATGGTGGCCATGAGGAAGGCCACAGTGGCTGTGGAGATGCCCAGCAGCAGCTGCAGCAAAGCGATGAGCAGTGGGAAGCGGCAGCCGCAGCATTTGTGGCTGTCCTCTGGCCTGGCCAGATTCTCACCTCCACCGGACCCCCCTGGACTCTTCTGTGACCCCATACTTGCTCCTGCACTCCTCCTCCTGGCTTACTCTTCCTCTAAACTGGGAGCTTTTCTCTGCCTTTCCTGTTCCACTCCTTCCTCTTCTTGTGTTTTCTTCTGCTCTCTTTCGCCCGACTGCCCTTCCACTGTGCTGCCTGCCAGCGCCCTGCCCTGTGCTTCCCTTCCCTTCTTTCTCCCTTCTCCACCCCTCCCTGCCCTGCTAGGGGCTCCTCTCTGAGCAAAGCCCTGCTATTTGGAACCAGAGAGGGCTCTGAACTAATATGGAAAACATTTGGAGCGGAGCTGCCCGAGAGCTACATATAGAGTAGAACACAGCAGAGGAGAGGAAACGAGGGAGGGAGCCAGAGTGGAGGGAAGACTGAGAAAGGGGGACTCCAACACACGACTAGAACATCCACAGCATACACCAGCAAACAAAACTGGGGAAAGAGTTCTTAACACAGAACAAGGAAAAGGTGCAGTTAGTAGGGATGAGGGCTGCCGGTGACGTCCCACTTCACTGTCAAACATATGGGTGAATGCATGACTTAGGCCAACTGCTGCCACACACATGCTGTGTGATCTCTTTATAATGATGCTGGAACTGTCACATGATTCCCATGGAGAAGTAATGTGACCTGCAGGCATGTGAGAGGGTTATAGCTAATCCCTTACAAATATTATTCTAATGTCCTCATAGGGTGTGGAGTTTATCCCTACACACACACACACATACATACATACATTTGGAATTTTATTGAGACATTCATATCATGGATAATTCAAGCACTGAGTAAACCGAGCAACTTCAGTAGCTTGTACATACACTCGTCATCAAAAAAAACATCAACAGTTGCACCCAATCACAACCAATTACGATGCACGACTGCAATGGTGTTGTGCCAGACTGTTGAGGAGTCAATCAGAATGGCAATTTGTCGTCTAGGTGGAGACAACTAACAAATCCATGTGTGGAAGCACCCTGGTCATCAGCAAGGTCAGGATTTGTTGTCATGCGTCACATGCCCAGAAGGCCTGATGTCATGGCGAGGGGTGAACTATTCAACAACACTCATCCACATACTGCTGCCATCTCAAGCTCGTCTTGAAGACATAGATACTGTGCCATGGCTAATCATATCACCAGACCTATCCCTCATTGAAAATGTGTGGAATGCTACTGGACGCACTATCAACACTCCACCCCTACAGTACAATCTGCAGGAAATGAGTGAGAATGCTTAAGATTCATCTGATGGATTATCTCAGGACACCTTTAGGAGCCTCAACAACTTCATGCTGAGACTTCTTGCATGTTGCGTTTTTCCCAACGCCAAATTGATAGAAACTACGTCTGTATATGTAGCTCAATAAAAATTGCATTCTAGATTTTTTATCATTTGTTGTTCCTGGTACATTTTATCTTCCTTTGAATAGCACTGCAATCCAACTCTTCGTTCTAGATGCAGCTATTTGTTTTTTGCAAGTTTTTTTTTATGTGTGCTTCGTTCAATCAAATCTGAAGCCTAGTTCCCTTTGTCACAAAGACAGACCAAATAAAACAACCTTTTATTTCATATCCAGAACAAATTCACTATATTAGGTCTATATCATTATAATCACTATAATCATTCCCAATCTCCACACTGTAATGTAACACAATGAATACACAGAACAGTATCCAGTAAAGACAGTTTTACTCTGAATCACTGAACTCTGCAGAACAATTAAGTTTATTCTCCCAAGTAGCCTTATCCAACCTTCCACTCCACTGTTATTAGTAGTACACACACACACACACACACACACACACACAATGCAAGAAAGTGTGTAAACCCTTCACATTTTTCTGTATAAAATTTACCTTACATGTGATCAGACTGTTACTCTGTCCTTAGTTTAAAAAAGAATGAAAAACATGATGAATCCACTGTCATCCCTGCCAACATGCTCATATGGGGCTCTCATGGGTGGAACATAGGCTAAGTGGGTTCCAAATGGGCATGGGCTCTGAGTGGGTTTGTGCATGTGTGGTTACTAGGACCCAATATCATATAGGTCCCATCTAGACACAGTGTGCATTGTACAACCCAGTTGGCCTACCTACAGGTCCCATAGGGGCATGTTATCTGGGCAGTTGGAGAAGTGTTCTTTTAATGAAATTCTGAACACAGAATCTTCAATCATATCTATACTCACTATGGCCAAAATATTTTATTAGAACATCCTTTTGGTCAAGACTTTTCCCCAGTATGCATCAGGGCTTTAGATGTTCCTCTTAAAGCTTCTCATGCTGATTTCTGTGGTGAGGATGCAGAAAAGTTTTTCTTCTGATGACTCTTTCACTGGGTAGACGTAGCTGTCACAGTAGAACAGTGCGCCATCACTCCAGAGACTGCTGTAGAAGAGTTGTCCAGGCAGATCATCAGCGCTGATCTAATTGGCAAATTTCAGATTTTAAAGCATCCTCCTACAGAACTCTCCCTCATAACCCTAAATGAGACTTTTTCTGGAACACCATTCTATTTGACCAGACTTCAAAAACAAAAGCCATAGTGCAGAACATTGGAGGCAAGTGCTCGCTGTTATGTTATCTCCAAAATCTCCAGCAAGAGATAATTGAAGACAGTCATTTCTGTAGAAAACAGATCAGTGCAGCAGAAATGGGTGTTGTTAAGACTGTCAAATGTCATGTACTTAATTTTCTGCTCGAGTTCAGAATTGTCGCCTTGTTTACGATGGTGACATTGTGTATGAGCCAACAATTTCAGTTAAATGTTTCAGGATCAATTTGGGACTATCATCATCATTCCAGCCTAAATTTATAATATATTTATAATAGATATAAAGGGAGGACAGTTCACTGCAGGTGAAGACTGCTGAAAGCGATTCAAGACTGATAGCATTCCACTTTTCTGCAGGAAGGTCGTTTGGATCAATGTTGTTAATAATTGATCATTTATTCAAGTCTCTGGCATCCTTTCTGAGATTGTCTTGGTACCATATCTCTTAATTTTGCTTCAGCCTTTTCCAGTTTTGTTGCTTTAAATGCTACCAAACATTACAAAAGTAAGTTAATTTGTATTAAATGCACAGCTGACTGGTACACACTTAAAATAAGGGCTCTTCAGTAAAGAAAATGGTTCTAAATATGAACCATGACCACTCAAAGAAATCTTTAAATGAATAAAGTGTTCTTCAGACTGACAATTTTGAGAACCTTTTGGACAAGGGTTCTTCAAAGGTTCCTTAGTAAAGAAAATTGTTCTTTATAGAAATGTGAGCACTCAAAGAACCCTTTGAATGATTAACAGGTTCTTTGCATCATGAAACCTTTCGGCTGTTGAAGAATACCCAGAAAGAGGGTTCTATACAGCACCTTTTTGAATAGCACCATAAAAGGTTCTACTGTTGTTTCAATGTAGTTTGTAACAATAGAACCCTTCATTTGTACAAAAGGTTCTTTAAGTGTGTTCCTATATCGAACCATTTTCTGTACTGAAGATCCCTCATTTTAAGAGCATACTATTGTTACATCAAACTTGTAAAAACTGAAGAACTCCTTTTGGTGCCAAAAACAGAACCCTTTTCAAAAAGGTTCTATATAGAACCCTCTACATGATGTTCTCCGCCAGTCTGAAGAACCCTTTGATTGTGCAAAGTGTCCTTTGAGTGTTCATAGTTCCCCTGAAGAACCCTTATTTTTGAAAGTAGTTACCACAAAGATGGCGTTGCAGTGACGTAACATGCAGGAACGCACGTGACTGACAGAGCAATAAACAGGAAGTTGGGCGGAATCGTAAGAAAAGGTGGTCGTATTGTTGTGGCCCTCGTCTTTGGGGACAGTTTACGTAACTGGACGCTGATTGTGATGAAAGCTGTGTGTGATAGACAGCGTTTGGTACATTTGAAGCTTTATTTACGCAAACGAAGCCCACACGTTTCGCCCGTTTATGTAAGACATGTTACAACACGTCTACGTTGTCCGAGTCCACCACCTCTGTGTTTGTCACACTTTCTGAGGGTGGTCTTCTCCGCGCGTGACGCTGCACTTTCCGCACGGACGTCTTCAGCGCGCGCACGTGTCTCAGCACGCAGCGCGAGCAGCGCGAGCAGCGCGGAGCTCGCGCGTTTTCCGCACAGAAAAGCTCGCGGCGCAAGCGGGTCGCCTAACCCCCTTCCAGCCGCCTTGGTTTGACGAGCGCGCGCACGGAGCGCGGCTGTCGGTGTCTATGACGACGGCTCGTTACCGGACCGCAGCCCTACACGTGAGGTGCCGCGCAAGCGCACTACCTCGCATTCACCGCGCGCTCCACGGAGCGCCGCTAGAGGGGCCGGACTCCGTCCCGCACCCGATTTCCGACGAGCCCCGCTCCCCGCGCCAGGATTGGAGGGGAGCTCATACATGCACGCTCACCACCGCCGCGATTGGCTGGGCGTCCGCAGCAGTGGATGGTTGCGGCCAATCGCGTCGCGCGCGCCGAGCAGCGCGGCCAATCGTGGTGTAGGTGGGCGGGGCCCGGGTGAATACGGGTGGGAAAGAGAAGTCGCCGCCTCGGAGAAGTGGCAGCCGAGCTCCGGAGAGAGCGTGCATCATTTCGCCTGCGCCGCGTTGCTGCACGTACACAGAGCTGCTCCAGAGCTCCTCGAGCCGCCGACGCCTCCTCCTCACCGCTTTTGCTCAGCCTGGAAAGAGGTGCATGAAAGAGGGAGGAAGTTATGGACGAAAGAATAGCGCGACTGCAGGACAGAGCTTTCCTGGAGCACTCAGATTTCCTGGGGTGAGTCTTGCTCTCAATCAGCTCTATCTGTGTTCATAGCTGAAGTTGTTCACTGACAGCTGCTCCCGTTTCAGGGTGGAGTACTCGTCTCTCTACATGTGTAAGTCAAAAAGAGGGATGAAGAGAGAGGAGGGGAAGGTAAGGCTGCACTGTAGTGACAGGCTGCTAGGTGGGTTGTCTCAACGTTGTGTCAATGTTCGGAAAGTTCGACTTGGGAAAGTGAGGAGAGCCTGTGTCTCAGTGTCCTCTCTGCGGGGCTTCATTTAGTCCGCAGATTCTAATACTTCAGAATCACTCCAGGCTTTACAGCCCGAACCGCCGAGTTACGGACAGAGTTTATAATGAGAGGGCGAAGAACGCTTTATGTGGGACTTTTAATTTGTAGCAAATTTAAAACATCAGGGTTTTTTCACTTAAAAAAACATAAACACAATAAACGTTTAACCCCATACATCCTGAGAGTAATAAGGATGATAGTCCACCAGATTTTTTTTTATTATGTCATCTATTATTATTATTATTATTATTGTACTACAATTAATATATATATATATATATATATATATATATATCAATCACATGAATATTATTTTAAAATAATTTAATGGTCACACTGATGTTGCAGAGGTCTCCAAAACTCAATTATGTAACATAAAGGGTTAATAATGATGTTGACACAACTTTTTGAGACAACGTGAACAGTAGCAACGTTTTGACAACGTTGTATATATGTTATGATTTTGAATATTTCAATATATATATATATATATATATATATATATATGTGTGTATATTTAATTCATAAAAACAATCTTTTTTTGTGTCTTGAAGATGCTGGTTATTTTTTAATAAACATCTCTTTTCAAACACAGGATGCTTACAAGTTACCCCACAGACTCATAGAGAAGAAGAGGAGGGACAGAATCAATGAATGTATCGGACAGCTGAAAGACCTGCTGCCCGAGCATCTGAAGCTCACGGTAGGCTCAGTTTGATGGGTGTGTGTGTGTGTGTGTGTGTGTGTGTGTGTGTGTGTGTGTGAGAGAGAGAGAGAGAGAGAGAGAGAGAGAGAGAGAGAGAGAGAGTGAGAGAGAGAGAGAGAGAACACCTGGCTGAGCTGGAGCCTTGGCACTGAGGACTATTATTTTGAATGTTGTGCAGACGCTGGGTCACCTGGAGAAGGCAGTGGTTCTAGAGCTGACACTCAAACACCTGAACGCACTGACGGCGGTGACGGAGCAGCAGCACCAGAAGATCATCGCCCTGCAGAACGGTAAAGAGCAGCTGCAGCAGCTCCACAGTCCTGCTGGACTTTTAGGAGGGTTGATGAACCCTAAGCCGAGCATGGATCCCTCAGGTCTTAACTGGTGGAAAATTTGGGGGTGATTTTGATACCAGGGTTCTGCACCCTTAAAAATCAGGGTTCTTCAATGTTCTTTAGTGAAGAAAGTGGAACCGTGGTCACTCAAACCCTTTGTATGATGTATATTCCAATTTCCCTCTGGGATTAATTAAGTTTTATATGTATAATGTAGCTTGTAACAATAGATGAACCCTTTCCTAAAAGGTTCTACATTAATCTGAAGAACCTTTCATGATTTCATCATGCAAAGTGTAAGGGTTCTTTGAGTGTTCACTATAGAATCACTTTCTTTACTAATGAACCCTTGAAGAACATTTTTAATTGTGTAGAGCTTAGATGATCTATTGTCTCTAACAAAGCACTCGAAGATGATGTGCTCATATCTTCACAACTCTGAAGTAGGGTCTTCACACTAGCAGCAAGAAAATAACACCAGTAGTTTGTTGTTTCTTAACACATTGTTAAGCTAAGTGTAAAGAGCTTGAACCCACATTGATCTCTCTATCTCCTCTCTGTTAGGTGACCGGTCGCTGAAGACCTCCATCCAGGCCGATCTGGATGCCTTCCACTCAGGTTTCCAGGCGTGTGCCCAGGAGGTGGTGCAATACCTCACCAAGGTGGAGAAGTGGACCAGCCGCGAGCAGCGCTGCAGCCAGCTGGTGGACCACCTGCACAAAGTGTCTGCACAGCTCCTGCAGCACCCGCTGGCCACTGGTGACAGTCACGAGCGGGACCGTGAACGTGAGAGTCATGCCAAAGACGGTCATGCCAACTGCGTGCCAGTCATCCAGAGGACTCAGCACCCAGAGCTGAACGAGAACGACACGGACACCGACAGTGGCTATGGTGGCGAGACGGAAAAGAACGATGGACGGCCGGAGAGAGCGGTGGATGCTGGGACAATAAAGGGACTTAAAATCAAGCAGGAGTTTGGGGGCGATGAGCAGCGGCCAGCAAAGAAGCCCAAGTTGAGTTGGCCGACAGGGAGCACCGCAGGCACGGACGCAGCCAGTCGGCCGGAAATGGCTTTTATGAACTCTCTGATGGCGGGAATGGCAGGCGTGGGGCAGCAGACGCCCTTCTGCATGCCCTTTTACTTCATCAACCCATCAGCAGCCGCTTCGTATGTGCCCTTTCTGGACAAGAGCCACATGGAGAAGCTGGTGTACCCGCTGGCCACCCCTTTCCCCTGGCTCTATCCTGGGCTGCCTGCTGCGGCAGCTGCTTTCAACTCCAAAAGCTTTGAGTCCTCATCCAAGGACGAAGGTGGTTCTCCTCCTCCTTCTGCTGCTGACCTGGAGAGCCGAATGGAGGCCTCCTCGCCAGCAGTTGGAGTGCTTGGCTCAGAAATGAAGGAAAACATTGGAGAGCAGAGCCAAAGTGAGGAAAACGAGGGTACATAGGCCACTTGTCAGTTCACGCCTCGTTTTTTTGGCTTGTAAAATCGCGTAGCCTGTTTATCCGTTCCTTAATTTAATGGTCGTAGAGTGTTCTGTAGCCCTGTAGTTGTTTCTATGGCGTTTCCTGACGAAGGCTGTACTTTCATTTCGTATCTTCTGTTTTGTTTTGTTTTTTTAAAGGAACATTTTGGCAAAAATCAAATACGTTTTTCTGCGTAACCCAAGTGTAGTTGATCGGCCAACACTCCAAAGGCTTCTAACAGCACCATAAGTAATTCAAGTGTTAGACTTCCATTACTTCTTAGCTACATTAGCCTCATATTTTCAGTACAAAACTAACGGAAGCAAGCTTTGGACTCAGTCGTGTCTTTGTTGATCAACTACATTTGTAATGAGAAAAACACTGTAAACACTGTATAACTTTTGATTCTTGACCAAATTGTTATTTTAAGTATTTGCAGAACAGGGTTTCATCATCAATTGGTCTTTAGCTCCTGTGGGGAGAATGACTGGGGGAAGTTGTAACAACTTAGTGCCTTCTGCACTCAATCCTTGATCTATGTTGAATGGAAATCGACAGTGATTGACAAGAGCCTACACGTCTGTCATTACAGCCATTTATTAATAAATGGCATTTAAGCGTCTTAAGCAGGGAAAAAACTGGTATACTGCAGACTTGTTTTTAGTGTTTGTTGAGGAAATGTAGACTAGTGCAATATTCCATTAATGCTCTGTGAGCTACAACCAACTGCACCTCTTTTATCAAGGATTTGGAAACATATTGGCCTCTTGGATGTACCATATGATAGTGACCTCAAGCAAGCTGAAGCACCTGCTTTAGCAACTTTTTAAATTTTTTGGTAGAACTACTGGATTGATAGTGAGGTTCTTTTTTGTTTGTTTGTTTTTTTTTTGTTATAATTTTTGTAATCTTCAGTGCTTGAAAAGAGTTACTTAAATACCTCAACATACTTTTAGCATTTAGATGTTTTAGATCAGGATATGTTCATTCCTAGAGGCGACGCTCCTCTGGCAGGGGCGCTGCAGTGACCTGAACTTTCTTGGCTAGGATGGGAGTGGTCTTCGTTTTTAATCAGAAAAGTAAAAAAAAAACTGCAACAATCCTCTGACACACTGTTACGACAGCCCCCTGCTCTCTCCCCCTGCCTCTTTAGTAATCCATTCGGACTAAAGTTTAAGTGAGGTGTGAAATGGCACTTTTAAAGGCTTGTAAGCAAGACTGTGATTGGAGGATGTTGATCTACCATCTCCAACAGTTTCATGAGTTCAGGCCAATTTTCTAGACAAGGTTAAGGCAAAGCTGGACTAAATCACACTTTCTGCGTGAGTCTGCGATGTACCGTGTGTCTGGACAAGCGGTTTGTATGGCCCCTGTTAACGGGGTAATCTCGATGTGTATCTCCAGCAAAGACACCCAACAACAGTATGTTAGCACCTTATGGAACTTTGATATTGAATGTAATGTGTGTTTTTGGTAGATATGTAAATATTTCATAGTAGATCTTTAATCCACGAGGTAAAGTGCACTTGTTCATGCCTTTGTCCCTTCAACACACTCCTCATGCACCTGTTTCTAATCCATCGCCCTTTGTATTCCAACTGTAATATATATTTTCTTAACGAAATTCTGACTGATGGGCAACTCTCAGACTTAATGTATCTTGAATAAATGTACAAATTACAGTATATATACTAGATTAATGTTTCAGTAGTCAGTTCTTTCAGTCAACTTTCAGAGTGAGGCTTCAAAAAGGTGTTTATTGACAAAGCATAGGATTTCAGTAGGAGTCTGGCTAAAGCAATTAAAGCGACCTATGTATTTTGCCTTACGTAGTACAGCTTTCATCAACAACATGAGGCGATGTAACACTGGCTAAGGTCTCAATCAGCAGTCACGGCATAGAACAACTTCCCAGACCAGTTATCAATATTGTAGGAACAACAAATACTTTCAAATAACAGAAACAAAAGTGTGTATGTGCACATTTGTGTGTATGTGTGTATTCAACACGTTCTGCACTACTAAACTCGGAGCTGCACCTGTGGCCGCAGCAGTGGCTCTGATGCAGCAGCTGCTGACTGGGACTTTACGTCTTGTGTAACAGGCAGCGTGCATGCTGCTCTGCACGTGCCCACACAAGAATGCAGACGACCTTGGACTGGAGGAATGTAAGAGGGACGCATTGATTTTACTACCTTGAAAGATCAATGGCGGACTGTGACGAGGGGCTTTCCTGTTTTACTGAGTTTTGTAATGTTCATTGAAGTTTGTTCGGAGGAGGAGACAAGTAAGAATGGCCATTTACTTTTGCATAGAGTAATTTTGTAGCCCCCTTCTTCTTAGCTTCTTTGCCACAGCTGTCTAAGCAGCGGCATGTGTCATGTAAATAGGTTGTGAATATGCTCAATGTCCAATGTTCATGTTGTAGAAGAAATCTATGGATTTTATAAAGGATAAAACTGAGCAACTGTTGCACATTTTTTTTTCGTTAACGCTTTACACTGTTGCTGTTCTAAATTATTGCCGCACAGTTGTTGAATAAATATAAGCTCAAAGACTACCTGATGTCTCCTTTATTCTTTTCTCTTCCGTGGTCCTGGAGGCCTCCTACCCTGCACATTTAAGTGCTTTCTCTTCTTCCAATACCTTTATTTCAACAAAATAGTTACCTTTTATTAACAAGTCTTCTTAGAACTGCGGGGGGTGTGAAAGCAAGGAATCCACTAAAATGGGCAGGGGAGGGTGCTTCCACTTCTGCAGTTTACCTCTGCTGAACCACCTGTTGTCCCAAAAGCACAGCAGTATTACAGTCGTCTTCCTAACTAGCTTTAAGAAGAGTGTTCAAAGGGTTCACTTGAGGGCTGAAGTCACAGTACAACTGGAGTGAAACTACAGACATGTGACATTGTTTGCATATACGCCTCAGTGAGGGTGCAGACACTTTCTAAAGGACAGTTTGGTTTTGAAAACACTCATATTGAAAGCAGTTATGGCTAAATGACTCCTGTTCCCAGTCACTGAACACCAGCTAATGGGCCCTCTTCTGTAATATATAAGAGTGGTGAGATGGGGGATCTGGACATAGCCATTCTAGATCTGAGGAACAAATCAGCTGACCTGAGAGTTACTGAGCTGGAATGTACAGTAAGCCAAGTGTAAGCTCCTGTCATGTGATATGAGAGGGATTAAAAAATGGACAGAATTGCTCACTTTTCACTTCAGGGGCAAAACATCAATTATGCATGAGTGGTGGATTTCAGATGGACCTTCAGCACCCTTCAGAGCAACCTTAAAAACATGTTTATGTCTGTGTTACAGTAAGTACAACTGGATGATACTGATCAATTATATCAGACTCGGAGCCCACTGAGTTTGTTATACAGTAGGGTTACATATTTGTATGATTGAGTCATAAGTCAAGGCCTGTCCACATCTATAAAACATCTATAAAATATTTTAGACTAGTGGAGGTAAATCCATACATTGGCCTAATGTAACTGTAACAATAACTTTCACTATGTTTGTTTTTGCCTGCAAAACCATATATAGAATTAAAACAGTTAAATTATTGATATTGTCACAGTTGTGTCATTCATTCCTTCATTGAATCATTCTTCATTGAAGGCTCAGATCAGATCTAGAATGCGTTTTCAACTTATTATAAGCTTTCAACTACATTTTCTGACTGAGACAATACAGTGCTTTTACATATCTATAATTTTCATCTGCAAACCTGATTCGACAGTCCAGTGTCATTGCCCCATAACAGGCGCACAGCCAAGCCCAGCCAGGACCTCACTGTATTTCTCCTCATTATCAAGAGAACAGTGGCCTCTAGTTGTTTTACTGCAGAAACACACCACATCTACCAAAGAGGATGCTCTGTATCTGGATATGAGCACTACCCCATCACTTTATCACTTTACATTGCAGTCTGAACAAGTAATATAAGCACTGAAATGTATGATAAGTAACCATTTATATAATGTAAGAACTGTAATTATATAATGATATACACTCGTACCAGCGGAATGCACGCTAAAACCACCACCACTTCAGTCTCAAAGCATTGCTGACAATGACCACCTACATAATATCTGTCTCTAGTGGCAATTGAAGAACAGGCTGAAAGGAGGATTATTAAGTATGCAGAGAAACAGATGGACTAGAGTATGTAATTATAGAATTACAAAGTGCTCCTATGCAGAAACAAGGAGGTGGTCATAATGTTATGGTTCATCAGTGTATATAATAATTCTATGATAATTTATACAATATGCACAATAGGTACAACATGTAAAGCTACCAGAGAGTCGTATCAGAAAGTTCATGTACAGTTTTAAATTGTAAATATTATACTGAATATATATATTCATATAAATATTATACTTTTAATTTGAAACATTTAAACTCGTGGCCTCAGATTAACCACTGATGATGAGTTTGCAGAGATGCAGCAGAATCTCCTGTAGAAAGAGAGAGAAAGAAAATCTGCAAAATTCCTTATAAAATATAAACAATTCTGGAGCTTAAAACAATGTTACAAAAATAAAATAATAGAAAATATAGTATCATCAACACAGATCCTAGATAAAAATGACATTCCAAATCAGGGACAATTAAAGGAATATGACCTCATGGAAAACTGGTCCTTCCTGAGGTTCCATTGTGAACTGCAGGGCTGGAGCTCCATCACACAGATGAATGCAGGTACAAAGAAAAGGATGGAGAGAAACATGTCATAAGTGTCATTGAGACACAGAAGTAGAGTCTTAGAAATATGAAGATATAGATTATAAATGTACAGAGAGAAGAAAGTGTTATTTAAAATCAAATTTTGTTATTAAAAAAGTCAGCCTTATAAACATGCAATCAAACAGCTTTGTAAAGAACAAAAAGGATAATGCTCAGTAAAAACTAATGATACAGTATTTTTAGTATACAAAAATGATACTAATGATACAGTATTAAGACTTTTAAACTTTAAACCTCAGACTTACCATTGTTGAAGAGCTGCAGCAGAATCTCCTTTAGAAAGAAAGAGAAAGAGGAAAAAACGTAAAAGACCTTATATACCAACAGATTGTGGAGCTAAAATAATTCAATAGCAAAAATACCTTAAAATAATATTTTCTCACATAAAACAAACTAACAAGCTGCACAGATCACATAGTAACTCAAATACAGACTGTATAGATTCTACATAAAAACACTGGAGGTAAGTGATGGGAGGTTACACTAAATTCAGAGGCATTTCTACAAATGTGTGACTAAAATCAGGGAAAAGAAGAGGAAATCCACCTTGTGAAAAAGAAAGAATAAAATAAAGTACCTTAAAGATGAAACGTTTTGGAGCAAAAACAATCAATTATTAAAAGAATATATAACTTTGTTTTTACATAAAGAAAAAAAATCATGTAAAATAGCACCATCAATACAGACCAAATCAGGGAAAAGTAAAGCAATACCACCTCATCGTCAACTGGTATTCAACACGGTCAACTGGTCCATCTTGAGGTTCCACTGAGAACTGCAGGGCTGGAGCTCCATCACACACATGAATGCAGGTAGAAAGTCATTGAGACACAGAACTAAACATATTAACAATATGAAGATACTGTATAGATTATAAACAAGAAGATTGTGGTGAAGACCAGCCAGTTTCTAAGTTCTGACAAAAGCATCTCGTGAGCTTCATCTTGTGAACAGCGTATGACATCCTGCCATCTCGCAGTAACTTGAAACAATGGTATGGAAAAAACTCAAAACGCCCACTTTGTGTACCTCCAGCAAACCCATCCTGCCAAGAGAGAAATGTGTGGTGAGAGGGACTCTTAGAAATATGAAGATATAGATTATAAATGTACAGAGAGAAGAAACTTAATTATTTGTAGATCTTTATATTTAAAGAGCAAACAGAATAATGGCCAGTAAACACTAATAAGATACAATGATTTAAGGCTGTTAAACTTTAAACCTCATACTTACAATTGATAAAGATAATTTGCAGAGCTGCAAATGAAGGAGGACAAATTTCAAAATACCTTAAATATGAAAAATTCTGTTTCATATCTGTAAATGAAGTGGGACTATTACAAATGCAAATATGTAAAAAAAAAAGATATTTCTAATTTAGTTTTGACTACTTTACTAGCCAGAATTCCAGTGGAATATCTGCAGTTACAATTTATATTAGAACAAATGGAATTGTACACACACACACACACACACACACACACACACATATATATATATATATATATATATATATATATATATATATATATATATATATATATATATATATATATATATAGTTAAATGTAATTATATATAAGATATATAAGATAAGATACACATGAAATTCCATAGAAATCATTAGTAACATATGACTAGTCAAAATTATGGATTAAGGATAAATTATACTGCCAATAAGACCAGTATGAATGTATTTATAAATCTGTAGATTTGATATCATATCAGTAAACGTTTGATATCTGAGATCTGAATTGAGAGCTTCTTCTAGTATAAACTGCTTTACAGAAATCTGTAATTGACGTTTACTGTGTGTTTCTGCATAGATAAGTTACTACTCTGTATCTTCATATCAACTCTGCAACCATTAGCTAATGTTTCTCAACCCTGGAGACACCCCTACCATGCAAGTTTTAGCTTTAATACACCCCCAGCAGCTCTGAGGGGCTTTGTTAATGAACTGCTTAGTTGATTCAGCTAATGTGGGGGCAGAGAAAGGGGGTAGGAGTGCCTCCAGGACCAGAGTTGAGAAACAACTGCATGAGAGACACGCTTCAGAGTTTGCATCTCGGTACAGGATAAACTAAGGGTCGCCCAAAGTTTAAGAGCCAAGTCCTGTTCCAACCAAAATCAAACCACCTTCAGAACCTTTTATGTCCATTTTATTGTCAGGTGTTGTTGTTGTTCAGCAGTCTGTACAACAATCGACAGTGTGAAAGGTTGGAGAATCAGCAGTTTTACATTCATTCCAGTTTTCACAACAAGATCTAGATTTTTCTGCTTGTTCTGCAAAGTGCTGCCCAGATCTTCTAATCCAGGCACAACCAGCAGACTAATTTGCTCATTTTGTTAAATGATACAACTTTATCTGTATCCAAAAAGCTGATTGGCTCTTTTGTTGAAGGGCAGGACTTTAGCCATAAGCAGTAAGCTGATTGGTTTGTTTTGTTAATAGACAGGACTTTATGCAGAACCACAAAACTTATCTAAGGATTTCGGGGGCAGCAGCCTAAGCAAAAAGGCCCAGACCTCCTTCTTCCCAGCCACCTCTTTGAGCTGTTTTGGGTGCATGCCCAGACAAGCCAAGAGATATAATCTCTCCAGTGTGTCCTGGGTCTTCCCCAGGGCCTCCTACCAGACAGCCATGCCCAAACCACCTCAGCTGGCTTCTGTCAACATAGAGGAGCAGCAGCTCTACTCTGAGCCCCTCCTGGATAACTGAACTGCTCACCCTGCCGCCATTTGACTATGCCAAGAAAATCTGTCCATAAATATTATGAACAGAATCAGTGACAGCCCTGACAGAGTCCAAATACAACTGGGAACCAGTCTGACTTACTGCCTGCCATGCAAACCATGCTACTGCTCCATTTTTACAGGGACTGGATGGCTTGAAGCAGCAAGCTCATTACTCCATACTAACAGAGCACCCCCCACAGGATAACCAGTGGGACACGGTGAAATGCCTTCTCCAGGTCCACAAAACACACGTGGACTGGTTGATCAAACCCCCATGCTCCCACAAGGCCCCTCACAAGGCTAAAGAGCTAGTCAAGTGTTCTACAAGTAGAACACAACCTGCAATACTCATCTTGTATTTGAGGTTTGACCATCAGCCAGACTCTTCTCCAGTACCCCTGCCTAGACCTTGCAGGCTGCGGAGTGTAATCCCTCTATAGTTCTATCACATCCTTTGGTCTCCCTTTTTAAAAAGAGGGGCACCAATGTCCATGCAATGTTGCAAAGACATGTCAGCTAGGACAGTCCCTAAACTGGACTTTATACGAGTAAAATGTAATTATAGATAAGAGCGTGAACTTCTATACAAATCATTGGTAAGACCAATGAAGACCAGCCAGCCATTCCCAGTAGGCCCTCACCACATTTTTGTCTTATGTCTGAGTCTGTCCAGCATCTTTGCCCCCCGCCACCTGTTCCATCTCACCACAAGGTGGTGATCAGTTGACAGCTCAGCTCCTCTCCTCACCCAAGTGTCCAAAACACATGGCCACAATTCCAATGATATATCTATGAAGTTGATCATCAAACTGCAGACTCATGGGTGAAGACCCAGCCACCAGGCACTCGCCAAGGAGCCACTCCTCCAGGCAGGGCTCCAGGATGAGTCCCTGGTGACCCTATTCCAGGCAAGGGAAACTGAGTCCTGCTCATGCTGTTCATGAGAGTAACTGGATCCCCCTTTTCTCTGGTCTGTCACTGAGGACAAATTTGCCTTGGGAGGCCATACCAGCAATACCTAACAATATAGCTCGGGCATGTAAATCCAAGGAGGGGTAAACCAAATGATGTTCTACATATTTAGAAATATCCCCCATTTTATGTGGGATGTTTATTAAAAAAAACCAAAACAAAAACAACTACAACCCTGAGATTTTCTGCACAATCCAGTCCAATACCTCACTAAATTTAGTTTTGAGATAAAAAGATAAGTAATCCGGTTGCTTTCAAATAGTAAGTAAATGGAAGAATGATCTACAGAAGTACAGAAGATCATGAATTAATTATATTTTCTTTATTGTTCTCTCATGACCAATGTTTTAAATGATTAGTGCTTATTCCTCTAAAAAAGTTGTCTCCCCAAAACTCAAAAAAAGTTGCTTTCTCAAGATCCAAATCTGTATTCCTTCTGACGTCAAGAAAACAATGATTCTTAATTTGAATACATTAAACATAAAAAAAAAAAATATTAACTCATGATATTTTGGATTGTAATATCTGCATTTTATAGTCTCTTCAGTGTTTAGTCTTTAGTCTGAAGGACATTTTTATCATAAACACTATACAGGTGCACTTCTTAGGTTGACTATTAATAAATTTGCTGCTGCACAGTTCACACCACCCTTTAATTAACAGACCACTGCTGACCAGATATTATTCAGGTGTTGGATCATTCTCAGTATAGCCTTGATTAAAGTAGAGTGTTGTGAGTGTATCAGGCACAGCTCCTGTGTGTATGTTTGAACACCGTGTGTACTCAATAACTGCATACAAATATACTGACATTTACATATTTATGTAGATTACAGGTTTACAGATATAAGCACAAACAGCAAATCTGAATTAGATTTGTGTCATGCATAATGAGCAGGAACAAAATAACACGACCCATTTGCTGACTGAAGTCAATGACTGAAGATTTGTAATGATAATGTTCTTAATAATAAAAGCAATTCTGCAGAAGTATGTATGAACAGTATTTACAGATGCTGCTTTGCACTTCATTCACATGAACTTGTCTTTAAGTCATGCCTAAACTGTTGAAAAGTGTACAAGACTCCAGTACAGTCATTCAACTGCCCCAGAGTACAAAGGTGTACTTAATGTACCTAAAGAAACTAGACTAAGTGGAATGACATGGAAGCCAACTCAGATCTAACATGAAATACTGGTTGAAAGTGTTGAAACACACACACTTTATGCAAATTTTATTGACATTTACTCTTGGAACCTAAGATCCACACTTCATGGGCAGATACAGGCTATATTCTAGGCTTCATAACTCAGGATCAGTGTGACCTACAGACATGATACAAATATTACAACAATCAGCAAGACTTACCCCATCCATGGTCTCATTGTTGTGTAATTAATAATCAGTGAGTTATCCAGCTTGGAAGAAACTATAATTCCCGTGTTTCCAACTGAATTAAACCCCAGTTTAAATACAATAGCAGTACCAGTACCAGTGCCTGTTTATATATACATAGAAAAATGATGGATATTCAGATTGTTTGTTTTTTATTTGGATTACTGCGAAATATCTAATCATTACAAACAACTCATTAAAAAGTTTCATCAACATTTTCAGCTCAGAAACACTCTGGACGATCAATTTAAAACAGGATTTCTGAGATGTTTCTGAAGTGTTTTTCAGTCCTTATAAGCCAAAAATAATATGCTAGTACATTGTCAAACATTTTCAAATTCATACAAATATTTAAATTCTCTTAATTTTTCAGGATCTTATGAAAATTAGAATATCATGGCATGTGTGGCTGTCTCCTATAAATATTTCTTACATTTTTTGGTAAATAAAAGTATGTCAAACTACGAACATGTCCCACAAAACGCAATGCTTTTCAATCCAGACAATTCAACTGTCTGGATGCATTGAACAGACTGTGCTACCGCCCTCTCTATCTCAATGTTTAGATAACATAGCCAGTTCAGATTGCTCTTGTAATGACAAGACATTTGAAAACAGATAGAGCATCATAACCCAAATAAATACAAATAAAGCCAGAGTGTGGTGACAACACTTCCCTACACCATAAAAAAAGGAAGCATTTTGAACCAACAGCATCAGACCACAAGCTTCTGAGTCATCAGCTTGTGTGACAGCTCACATGATGACAAGTTGTGGCTCAGCTTAACACTGAAAGTAAAGAGCTGTGAAGAGAAGACTTGGTTTCAGGTTTCAGCCTGTTTCAAGTTCACCCTTTGTTCATCCTTTGAGCACTTTTGCTAGATCTGACCTCTGCAGACCAGGAACAGACCCCAAGACCTGCCTAATGGTTTGCAGATTCTAGTCATCACAGTTGGGCTCTTGTCAAAAGCATGTCAAAATACATGCTGTGTCAGGATTTCAATAGACCAATACAAATGCTCCAAAATGCCATAGAATCAGAAAATCTGTTTACACTTTCACTGAACATTAAGAAACTTTCACTAGTAAATTTCCTTTTTAAAAATCACAAGCCTATCATCGATTGTTTATGAGTCCTTTTCTGCCACTTTGAGAAAATAAATGGTCAAGTCATAATAATGAGAAAAATATTATTGTTATAATTATTAGATACTAGATTATCTACATTAGATAATAATAATAATAATAATAATAATAATAATTTTTCAATATTATGTCATAATAATGAGATATGAAGTCACAATTATTAAATATTAAGTCAGAATCATATCAATTGTGAAAAAGTCATCTCAGTACTTTCACATCTCATAATTGTGATTTATTATGACTTAATATCTGATTATTATGACTTAATTTCTCATTATTATGACTTAATGTTTGATAATTGTGCTTTATTTCTGATCTTTCTGCTCAAAGTGTGCAGCTCTCCTGTGATTCCTCCTTCTACGTCACTGTTATTATGAACACTGTTTTTATGAACAAAGACTCGTGGGGGCGGACACGTGACCGGCAGGGTATTCGCTCCGCAGTCAGCTGACTTGCGCCGTTTTCCCAGCCTGCACCGCGGAGAGTCAGGATCAACAGCGTCCGTCTCCGTCCTGCTGAACTCGCGAACATGAAGCTGCTGTGTCTGCTGCTCCTCGCTGCTGGAACATGGAGCTCCGAGGCCATTGTCAGGTAAAGACGGCAAAGACTGCTTTTCTCAGAGACCTGCAGACTCTTATTTTACTCTCCTGCGCTTTAATCTATAATATTTAAACTGAGCCTGAGCCTGAGACTGAGCCTGAGACTGAGCCTGAGCGTGAGCCTGAGCGTGAGCCTGAGCGTGAGACTGAGCGTGAGACTGAGCGTGAGCCTGAGACTGAGCCTGAGACTGAGCCTGAGACTGAGCCTGAGCCTGAGCCTGAGCCTGAGACTGAGCCTGAGCCTGAGACTGAGACTGAGCCTGAGCGTGAGCCTGAGCCTGAGACTGAGCGTGAGCCTGAGACTGAGCGTGAGCCTGAGACTGAGCGTGAGCTTCTGAGCCTGAGTCTGAGCCTAAGACTGAGCTTGAGCTTCTGAGCCTGAGTCTGAGCCTAAGACTGAGCTTGAGCTTCTGAGTCTAAGTGCTGCAGTGCTGTCTGTGTTTTTTCTGTCTCAGTGTTTGTGACTCAGCAGAAGTCTCTGATGAGCACAAACCAATGCCACTCGAGGCTTCAGTCTCTGAACATGAAGACAGGCTGTAACTCTTTATGTACTGATTTTGAGCTCCTCTGCTTCTCAGATTACAACGCTGACTAACACGCCTACAACTCTGTTAGTAGTTAGCTTCCATCCCTACTCTTCACCTTTTCCGGTGTTTCTCACTGTGGAAACAATAAGGCCTTTCATAAACACCACTGCATTTACACTTCAGTTAGACTATGTCCCCATTATGTAGTGGTGGTTGGATTGTGTGGCTCCACAAGGTCAGAATTTGTCAGGGTGGCTAAAAACGTACATTTATTTACTGCCAAACTCAAGTGTAATCCTTAACCCAAATGTTTTCAATGTCGCTGTGCAGGATCCCCCTGAAGAAGTTTCGATCCATACGACGCTCCATGTCCGATTCGGGCCAAACTGTGGAAAAGCTCATGGCTAACTCTTGGTCCACAAAATACAACCTGGGTTTCCCCTCCAGCAAAAGTCCCACTCCTGAAACCCTCAAAAACTACCTGGATGTGAGTACAGCCCCCCTCTGCCCTTTAAACCGATCTGTCTTAAGTGTTCAACACTAGCCTGTTTGTGTTCTCTTGCCCTGGTTCTGTAATCTGTTTGAGTGATTGTAAAGGGTCCCTAATCATTTTCTAAAGATCCTTGCTTAACCTGATTACTCAGTTACTTAAGGAAGGTCTAGGTGGAGAATAATAGGGTTGTGCATTAGATGGAGATGATTTTGTGTTGCATGCAGATCTGTTCAACTGGGTCAGAATTTGAAACATGCTTGAAACATGAATGCTTAAGGGAGGTTTGTGAGATTAGGTTTAGGGCAGATAAATCATTTGCTTTCAGGGTTGCATGTGTCCTGGAGGCCTACTGTCATTAGTATATAAACTGCATCAGACTTGCTAAGAACACCGCTGATTTCGTTCTGCTGATGTTCCCCTTTTTTTTCTTCCTTTCTCTCAACCCACAACTTGTATAGGAAGGAAGTCATTACAAGTTGAAAAACTGCAGTCTTGCAAATTAGGTCGTGTGACATGTCATACATTACAAAGACGCTTTTTCATGGTCACGCATGGCTGACTTTAGAAAGAACTGAACACACAACTTGTTTGGTCCTGTTTTAGAGAAGTTGTTTTTCCATGTTGTAAGCACAAATGAAACAGTGTTTGGCTCCACTTCAGGCTTCTTATCATGAGGCTGTTGTCATAGCACCCTAGAAAGTCCCGCCTCTGCTGTGCCATGAGAACTGACACAATCGGATTGAGCAACAGCCCGGTGATTTTTTTTATTGCCAAATAGCAGCCCTGTAAACAACCTGGGTGTTTTCAAAGTGCTAGAATATAATCTGATTTAGACATGCATACTGATGTTTCTATTGTGTGTTGTCTTTTTAAAGGCTCAGTACTATGGAGAAATAGGTCTTGGCACCCCCGTTCAGACCTTTACTGTGGTATTTGACACTGGATCCTCCAACCTATGGGTTCCCTCTGTCCACTGCTCCCTCACTGACATTGCCTGTTGTAAGTCGACATTTAGACTCTCTGTAGAGTGCAAGTATGTGGGCTTATTAAAGTTCTGGATTTAGTATCCTATTTTCCAAATATTACTGTGTTGCAATTGCTAGCTTGGATTGATTCTTATTTTATTTTTAGTTCTTTTGTCTGGTGTCTTTCTTTTGTCTTGCAGTGTTTATTCAACTTATTTATTGTTTTATGGATTTTTTTTACCCATAAAATTTCATGCATCTAAAAAATATTATGAAAGATCATTTTGTGTTTGATTTAATCATTTTTTTCATTACTCTTAAGGTGAATATTTCAAGCCTTTTTTTAGTTTGCCTTTTTTCAGAATAGCTTGGACCTCATGCAAACCAGAAGTCCAGAATCTCCAATTATTTTATTTTGAATTCACTAATTTACTAAACTTAATTTAATTTACTAATTTTAGTTTTCAACATTTAAGCCAAGAAGTATTTATATAAATATGAGTATAAATATTTACAATATTCAATTTTTTTACTCACGCCACCAGCAGTTTTTCATACTGAGTCTGGAGGAGGTTGTAGATAAAAATGTAACTGAACTATGATGCCGATTTTGCAGTACTTCATCACAAGTACAACGGGGCCAAATCCAGCACCTATGTGAAGAATGGCACTGCTTTTGCCATCCAGTATGGCAGTGGAAGCCTGTCTGGATATCTCAGCCAGGACACCTGCGTGGTATGAATACACAGGGTTTATTTGTTCTGTTAGTAATGAAAAGTTTGATTTTTGGATTATTTTATTTTGTGTTTAGATTTAATTTAGTATTTAATCCTGATCTTGGAGTTTGCCTGCCCTGCTTATTGCAGTGTTCCCTTGCTCTAGCACACCTGACCAACATGTTTATCTCCTTGGCCAGCTCTTCCTGAGTTAAAGTAGGCGTTTTTGAACAGGAAAGGCAAAGGTTTTTAGTTTTGCGCTGCAACACCAGTAGTGCCCCAGATAATACAGACACTGATTTGATGTATATATCAGTATACATTTCTTGGGCATGTAATCACCTTTATTTTTTCGTTTAGGTTTTTGGTAGCAATAAAAATTCAGATCTATCTCAAACAGTACATTCTTGATGAGATTATCTATTATGTTGCCTGTAATTATGTGCTTGTCATGAAAACAGTATACACATCATGTATTTGTAATCCCAATATTTCACCACAATTATCCCCAAGTGCCAATTATTTTAATGATTGAAATTGACCTAAAATTGATTCCTAGCTGTGGAAGCACTATATAATGTGTCTGGCTTGGGTGCTGGTGGACTGAAGCTGGGGGATGGATAATATGTGTACTGAGTGATTGTATCTGAAATGCACTCTTTCTCTCAGATCGGTGATATTGCTGTTGAGAAGCAGATATTCGGAGAGGCTATCAAACAGCCTGGAGTTACTTTCATTGCAGCGAAGTTTGATGGCATTCTGGGTATGGCCTATCCTCGCATCGCTGTGGATGGGGTTCCTCCTGTGTTTGACATGATGATGAGCCAGAAGAAAGTGCCGAAAAATGTCTTTTCCTTCTATCTGAACAGGTTTGTGTGTGTGTGTAATCATTACATCATGCATGTACAAGTGCTGCATAGTCCATTTGAAGAAAACAAGTATCAGAAAGGCACCTGAATGTAAGCACAGAATAAGCACCTTTATTATCATTATGCTTCATACTGTTTACAGAACAACAGAATTCTTCCCTTTGCATAAGGGCACAAGGGCACATTGCTCAAGGCCACAACCATGTGACCAATAACCCAGTTCACCAGCCAGTTGTCCCACGTGATAACTGGACGATGAATAATAAAACTTATAAAATCATCTAATTAGGTGATTTTATAAAATGATACACATTGAACAGATTAACCTATTTTAGAAAGCACTTTCACATTTCTCCTTAATGTTACAAGTAGTCTCAATTTCTACTACATGTTTGTATTGAGAAAAATCTAGGATCTCTGCATTGGCCCACAGCATTGGTGCATCACCAGCTGATTGAAAACATGATCACGTTTTAAAAAGCGCTGAATTCAAAGTAAACATGGTTTGATGAGAGAGAGCTTGGCCATAAGTGTTTGACTCTGTTAAGCTAATTACATGAACTTCCCAAAGAGTAAAAACGGATCAGTTTTACTTCTTACAGTTTTGCCTTTTTGATTGTTACTCAACCTGCGGGCTGTGGATCACTCTTTAGTGGTCTGCAGGCCCATCATCAGTCCATAGTGGCCCAATAATGGCACTTTAAATCGCAAAATGATTTAGGATAAGTAAAAATAAGAGTATAAGTAAAAAATGAGAAATCAAGTTCAACATGAATATTAGGGCTGGACGATTGGGTTTCTGCTCTCAGCTCTCCTCCACCTCTACATAAGATAGACATGAGACAGAGCTCTGGCATGAAGATGACTTGTTCAAATTTGATCTTTATTTCTTCTTTATTCATGCTAAGTTTAACTCTAGAATGTCATTGGATGTCTCTAGATATAAACAGGTAGACTGTGAGGTGTAAAAGGTTGAAAAACCATCATTTAGACAACTGGAAAATCTCAGGGAAAGCTGTATTTTATATAAAAGCAGTTTTTTTGTTTCTTCCGTTTTTGTATATTCTGCTGATTATAATGTGTAATTTTTATTTTTTGATCAGGAATCCAGACACTCAGCCTGGTGGTGAACTCCTCCTGGGTGGCACAGACCCCAAATACTACACCGGAAACTTCAACTATGTGAATATCAGCAGACAGGCCTACTGGCAGATCCACATGGACAGGTAAGAGTTCACCCCTCATGACTTGACCCGTCATGTTTTCATTTTTAGAGGAAGTGACTTATGTTCATGCTGATTCATGGTGAAAAAGCTGAGCCAGATTTTTGTCATGTGAAACCAAGTGGTCAGTTTCATATCTCTGACTCAAGTATTACACAAGAAGGGGACAAGTACTTTTCTCAGAAATTCAATCTTCCTTTTAAAGTGGTCAGTGAAGTGACCTGTATTGAAGTGGTTGTTTCCCCAAGGCTTGGAGAGGTGGGAATGCATGCTAAAGTGCTTGTCCGGTGACTCTGCTTTTTGTTGTGCTTTGGCCGTTGTAAAGGCAGGTCTGTGTGCACAGAGTGCTGCAGTCTGTCCAACTAAACCCTTTACATGATATTGGGACTTTGGCTGATATTTTCCCCCAGTGCAATGAAGTTTAATTGACCCAAAGCAAATCTTAAGAATAGCTTAACTTTGTTTTTTTATTTGCTAATTAATAGTATGTTGATATTAATAGCACCATTTATTTTTTAGTATGAGTGTCGGCAGCCAGCTGACCCTTTGTAAAGGAGGCTGTGAGGCCATTGTGGACACTGGAACGTCCTTGATCACTGGACCAGCAGCTGAGGTCAAGGCCCTGCAGAAGGCCATTGGAGCTATCCCCCTCATCCAGGGAGAGGTATGACTTGACTGTATTGTTAATAAAGTATATGATTGTCCTGAAATCTATTAATCATGAACTAATTGTGTATATAATTTTAATGATGTTCTTAAGCACCCATTTGTTTCTTTGTAGTATATGGTTGACTGCAAGAAGGTCCCGTCCCTTCCTACCATCTCCTTTGTCTTGGGTGGACAGTCCTACACCCTGACTGGAGACCAATACATTCTCAAGGTTGGTGAAAAAAAAACAAACAAAGCAAAAACGAAGCTGAGCAGTTTTTTGCTGATTAATCACATTAAAGGTAACCTCTGATATGACAGCTGATTAATCATATGGCACAGCGTGCTGTGAAGATTTTGGTCAAACAGCACTTCTGTAAAAGCCACATTGACAATTTTGAGTGACCAGAAGTCTTGCCTCCAAAGGTCAAATGATGTTGTAACTAGGGCATGGTGTGAATATTTACCAGAGACAACTTCCTTCTCTCTAACGTTTCTGTGTCTTTGTGTGAACAGGAAAGCCAGGGTGGTAAAACAATCTGCCTGAGCGGCTTCATGGCTCTCGACATCCCTCCCCCAGCCGGTCCGCTGTGGATTCTGGGCGATGTGTTCATTGGGCAGTACTACACAGAGTTTGACCGTGACAACAACCGAGTAGGCTTTGCCAAGGCCATATAGGCCCTGACCACAGTTGGGGGTGAGAGAGGGGTTGCAATAAGAGTAGGAAAGATTCAAAGAACTCTCCACATCATATCAGCTGCTTTTGTAATACCTACATACCTAGCGATATGATAGTGTTGTGTTTTTGCACTGTGCTTTCTTAGCGTAAACAAATACTCCGTTATCAGTGGGCCTGAGAAGTCTAAGTAAATCAGGGAAAGGTACTACAGATATGCTAGGAGAAACACACTTCTGGTGTCAATGAGTTTTGAAATGGTTTTTAAAGTTTTATGTTGATTTTAGCTCCTTTCTCTTTTAATGTCTGCTTTTTTTTTTTAAAGTACTGCTGATTTGAATGAGAAAAATTGAATGTTCATGTCCAACAAGTCAAATGCCGCTGCAGGATTTTGTTGTTCCTGGCTGGGTTGAGCCGCAGCAGAACAGCCTAGGCAGTCGGAACAAAATCCTGGGGTGGGCTTTGACTTGCTGCCCACTAATATAATAAATTAAGGTGTGTGTTTATTTTTTTGTGGGTTATGGGCAGCGGTTTACATTTGGCTGATGTGCATGAGAATGTTCACAACTCCAGCACTACACTGGTGATTGAGTTTGAGGTTTGAACCCCCATCCTGTCTGATAAACAGCCATGTACAAATACAACGAAAACAAACAATACAGTGACCTGCTTGTTTTTCATTTCAGTTTTTAATCTCAATGCAGAAAAGAGGAATTTCAAAGCGTTTTCATGGAAAATTAAATATTTACAGCAAGTAGATGGACTCGAAAGTCCAGACAATAGACAGTACAGAGTACAAACAAACAAAATTAACTAGCATTTGAGATCTTTAGCACTTCTTACCAAAAACATCCTGATGTCCAAACTATCATCAGATAAATATATTTATAGTATATATTTACAGAATACCTTAAATTTACAACATCCTTGGTGTATTCTATAAACAAATGAAGTTAGGCACACGTTTTCAGAACAATCATTTGGGGTTGAAAATACAGTCCATAGTGTGTTGCACAATTTCATAGCAAACGTACCAAAGAAATGTTGTATTGCATGTTTTTTTTTTTTTTTTTTTTTTTTTCACATTTCACATACACAGTACAATCTATACTCTTCCAAAGCGGCTAAGCTGCTTCTAATCTCACGGATGGACAGTGACTGCCCTTACTTGCAACATGACCAGTATTTACAGCTGTTCTGCAATGCAGTTTAACACCCCAAACGCAGACATACAGGAAAGGAGTGTTCACGTTCACACAATTTGGGTGCCGTTTGGGAGTGTAGGGCGCATCTAGTTTATTTACAGATAATACAAGATGAAACACTTTTCAGGGGCATGGACAACATAGTGGAGAACAGTGGTTAAGTAGACTGGGAGGTGGGGGTGGAATGTTTTGAATAAATGTCAAAGGACCCATAAATTAGACATTTACTGTACCTTTAAACAGGAGCAGAATTTTTAACCTTGGTGCTCCATTTTGGAGAAAAAAAGTGAGGAAAAACTGAATCAGTGCCATCACTATATTCAATGATGTTACTTAACCAGTAAATCCAGTAACAAGTGCTACACGTTGTTTAAAGTTGACTGTTGGTGTGGCCATGCCTCCACCAATTGAAAGAATAGTGCAAAGGAAATACAGTACTGTGCAGAGGTTTTAGGCATCCAATCCTGTTATTTAAACCTATTTATCTCAGCAGAAATCTCCAGACCTTATTTGAGGAGATGAACATAAATACAGTACAAAGTACCAAGAAGAAAGTATTTGACATCTTGTGAGTGAGGCTTGCTGTTTACTGCACCTTATTTATTGTTGTATTTCCTTCTCATATTTTTATATACAGTTTATATATTTTTTGTAAATATAATGGGGACCTTGAGGACATAATCTTGCTCCACCTCATGTACCAAATGTGATGTGAATGACAACCCTGGTTCCAGATTTCTCCTGGATGCTGCCAGCCAGCATGGTGTTCAATTTCATCACCAGGGCACCTGATTTAACATCATTAAGCACTGAGTTGCAAAACCAGGTGTTAGATGAGAACTATAAATAATACTAAACTCCCATGAGGAGGGCTTTGAACCTAGTGATATAGAACCACTACTTTCCATGAGCACTACCTGTATTTATTCTAATGTCACAGTTTTACTGAGTAAATAAGCCCTTACTGCCCAGATAAGCAGCTTTATAATTCTAAATTTCACAGGAGCCTAAACATTTGCACAGCACTGTAGATAAATGTAAGTTCTGGAATAAAGCTATAAAAGCAGTAGCTCCATAACTGCACTGCAAAATGGCATGAGTTCTTAAGAAATCTGAACAGTTAATCAAGGCGGTTGAACACTGTGACAAAGTTCCATTACGAGCAATACCTGTAGATAGCCAGCTTTCAGACTGACACTTCCACAAGTGAAACGAGGCACACGTTGAAAAATAACACAGGCTAAAATGTACACAACAGTCTTACATTAGGAAAGTCAGCAAAGACAAACTTCAGCAGTTCTTCAGGATGTCTGGATCCTGTGGATGGTTGTATTGGTACACTTGATTCTGACAGAAGCACCAATCTGCCCTTAGAGTGAATCAAACTGTAGGAGGCTAAACTGCTTTTGAGCAGACATGTAAGGGTGATGCTTTAATTGGGGCTCTGTCTAAAAATGAGAGAATTAACGACGGCCAAAACTGAGCTCAAATAGCACTTAATTGTTTATATTTATTCATAAATCACATTTCAGAAAGAATGAACCTAGGTTGTGTATTACCAAACACTACTCAACAGCTTATAAAAGACGCACTAGAAGCACAAACACTATATGTCCAAATGCTTGTGGACACCCCTTCTAATGAATGCATTCAGCTACTTTAAGTTGCATCCATGGCTCACACAGATATGCAAATGCACTCACAGTTTGTCTAGTCCCTGTAGAGAAGTGCTGCCAACTCAACAGATAAACAGAAACCTATTAGCACCATGCCTAATGCAAGGTGTTGCTCCAACCAGTACTTTTGGGACGAGTTGTGGGTGAGGTGATCATCCAACATTTTGACCTCACTAATGGTCACTGAATGCAATCAAATTCACAGCAGTGCTCCAAAATCTAGTAGACAGTCTTAACTGGACAGTAGAGACATTTACTCCCACAAAAGCAAACTCTTTCAATACCCTTAATTTCAGAAGAAACAATGAAGGAGCAAGTGTCACAATACTTTTGTCCATATAGTGCATAAATAAAGTGAATATTTAATTTGAATGTACTTCCTGCATCATGAGGAACACATGATTAAATGACTCACTTTTCCAGACATAAATTTGTCGTTCAAAATTGCACTGCTAACATCCTTTCCATGGTTATGGCATAAACAAAAATTCCTTGGCTTTTACAGTAATGACGGTAATGTTTTATCTTTTCATAGTCTGGGTTTGGGGAAAGGAACAAAGTTGAAAAGTACTGATGTTTAAAATGCTAAAATAGTCAATAATCAATTTTTGGTTGTATAATAAATGTGTTTAATACCAATTAATTTCATGCTAAAATATTTCTAACATGAATTTGGGCACACAAAGTTACTCTACTGTAATGGACCAGTGCCCTACCTGGGGGGATTCCTGCTTTGCGCCAAATGATTTTAAGGTATGCTCTGGACAGGATGAAGCAGTGAAGATGAATGAATGAATGAATGAATGAAAAGTTCCCCTAATTGAAGAATCACCCTTGAATATATTCATGAATGTAACATCACAACCAAGCTAAACTGAAAACCTGCTATTTCACCCCGTCAAGGGTCCCCAACTCTGCTCCTGGTGAGCTACATCTCAGCAGACTTTAGATTCAACCCTAATCAACCCCACTGATGCCTTTAAAAGTTCTTGATGGGCCAAATGGGGTGGGTTAGATTTAATTTAGAGTTGAAACCTGCAGGAAGGTAGCTCTCCAGGAGCATGGTTGGTGACCTTTGGACTATGTGGATCTGATTCAAATGTTAACAATAGTTACCAAAATAAATCAAGCTCTTTTTCTAGAAAAGGTCTTATTTAAAGCTTATGTAGAACCATGACATGGGTCCTTAAAGAAAATGGAATGTGTCTGAGAGGACTGATGGCTTTTATGATGGAGAGTGTGGGACAAGAACGATGTGCTTGACTGACATAGATCATAGATAGGTCATAGATGCTGAAGCATGGTAAAAAAATGATGGCATGGTACATGGTTTTTAAGCACTTACAGTAGCTCTACCTCAGAAAGTAATAAAGGTCAAAACTTTGCCCTCACAAGTCTGACTCTGGCATGTCTGGCATGTCAGCCATCAGATAACCAACGCTATAGTGACCGTTGGAGGCAGGCTCGGCTTGTGTGGAGCCGCTCTGTTTGCGGTAGCTGCTGTTAGGCGGCATGGGCGAAGGTGCTTCACTGGGTGCCTTTCCCTGAAGCAGACTGGTGTCATCCCCCTCATCCTCCTCCCTGGTTCTGCGAACGCTCTCCTTCATGATCCGCCCCTTCTTGTAGGAGATGGTGGACATACCGCAGGCATTTTCATCAATGATATTGAAGTAGCGCAGAACAAAGACTATGGGCACAGGTAGGATGGCGGCTACCACCAGCGTGATGCAGACAGCCAGACCCCAAGGCGGATAGCTGAGAGATTGCTCTTGAGCCTGACACACAAACACATAACAAGGAAATGCTAGCAACCTTATTCTGGAGCCTTTTATTGTGCATCCCTGTTGAAACCTATTGATTGAAGGAGGCATATGCACAGACAACAGCTTAACTGCTGCAATTACCAATTAAGCCAATTAAGCATTAACTGCTGCTCAGTAAATTCTCTGTCTTTACTGGATGGCAAATGAGGACATATGTTTGTATTAAGGAAAGAAGCTATTAGTAGAACAGATGGTGGTTTGGTGTGATTCTCCTAATCTGAGAAATTAAATTTGGCACTAGAAGTGCTGCAGGACTCACCATCTCCTGGTTCCAGGCACTGTAACTGGGAGGGGTCATGCCCAGCTGAATAAGGCTTGCACTCAGCAAAGCCATGAGCAGTACAGGAGTCACATACTTCCACATGTAGTAATAGTAACGGAAGGGAGTAAAGCCCAGCATGTCCTTTAAGTCCTCAAAGAACCTGAGGGAAAACAGTCAGCAGAGAACAATTCAATCACCTGCTTACTTGAAGGTTAGGCACATTTAAAAGTCACTACATGAATGTGTTTAGTGTGAGGGGGAAAAGGAACTTACAACAGAATTCATTCATTTAGGTAAAACTGTTGAATGTAGAGGAAAACACTACAACTTAGTAGCTGTTACACATATTTACAAACAGGGTTACCATCATGTGATTTTGTATGTAAAACTGGGTGTATCCCATACGTTACTCCACTATTTTGACTATTTTAACATGCTGTGCTTCTTCAATAATATTCTGGGTTTCTATGTGCAAAACTCACACCTTTCTGATTGGCTGCCATAGATCTGGGCAATATGTCCTAAATATCAATGTATTGAGAAATGCCGCTACGGGAAAAACCAAGAGACCACTCCACATTGCCAGTTTCTCTTGTTTTTATTATTTATAGGCATGTGTTTCAGTAAAATAAATAAGCTGTCACAACTTTTCTCACATATTCCAAATAAAATGCTATAATTATGGGTAGAATTGACAACCTCTGTTTAAGGGGTAGACTGGTGGTAAGGAAACCAGTCATGTGACTAGAAGTTTGCATCTTTGAACTGTCAGGACATGACTGAAGTGCCCTTGAGCAATGCACTTAACTCCCCAACGTGTGCTCACTGCCCCTAGTGTGTAAATTCACTGGTATGGGTGTAGCACTGTGTGTGGATCAGTTAAATGTGACAAACAAATTCACCTGTGTGCAGCACAATGAGTCTATGTACACCTTACCTAAGAGAAACTGATTTAATAAAAAAAAGAAAAGAGTGTAAGTGGATCGTTTGTGTGGAAAAGGTTTGGAGGGATGACAGAACATTCGTGTTCAAATTATGATGCAGAATCATTGCAATTAAAGTTTTTGGTGTCACAATGAAATGCTAATTTAATTACGTTAACATCATATTCTGGTATGGTTTTCATTGTATCATATATCAACGTTTCTCTTAAGCATTCTGGGATATGAGTTTTTTATTTATTTATTTTTTTAAAGCTGTTTCATCCTGCTCTAGCTCCTGGCACTAGTTGCATACTGGGTCTTTCTCCTCTCACTCACCATTAGTATGTAGTCATTCCCCCAGGCTACCTTCTCTTAGGCATGCAGTTACATTTTAAATAAAGATTGACTGCCTATGTTTTAGGCTAATACCATTTCCTTACTGCCGAATGTGGCTCTGGCTGAGTACTGTAGTGTTCACTCGTGCCTTGCCACAAGATTACACGGTCAGTGTAATAATAGTCAAATATTTCACATTTAGCTAAGTTAACTCAAAATATCCAATTAAAGTATTAAGACTGTATGACTTATCATAACTCATGTATTTGAGTTGGTCTACTGTACATATTTAGTACTTCAAGCTACCTGGTAAGCTGGAACCTGATTTTAGGCAACCTGTTGCCTTAAATAAACTGTTAGATTAAGTTAGCTGTTAGAATTTATCTGGACTTGCAGTGGATTGTTGCTGTCAAGTAAAAACCTTTGGAACTTTAAAGGAGAAGGAAAAACATTCTTATGTTCTTATCAGAAGTCAGTATTCATTTTAAACCAAGTCATTTCAGAGTATTTCGATCGGTCCATTCATGATACCACTTACAGCAGATGACAGTAATACAGACTTTAACTGTCTTAGCCAGCAATACGGTGAATGTTCTGAGTAACAAACAATAGAACAGGGTTTCTCTGAGTGAACTATTTTAAATATATACAACCATCAACAATAGGTTTTCCACCAGTGCAAAGAACCCTTCAAATGTTCTTTGAGTTCTCATAGTTCTTTATAGAACCACTGCCTTTTCTACACAACCCTAAAAGAAATGTAAAAAAAAATATATTAACTATTGATTAATGGGCTTATTTTTTTAGAACTGTATGTTATTATAAATACTCTGCATTATCATATCTCTGTACAGTATCTATAAACACCAAGTGGGAGATTTTTCATGTTCTAGCATTAACATCATCAAGTCACTAGTTTTCCATTCAACCAAACAGACCCTGATCAGCCTCTGTAACACCAGGAGTTGACGTTTATGTCTCATTAGTTGTTTTGAGGTGTAGATTCTCAAAATATCCAACACCACAGCCTTCAGCAACTTACCACAGTAGATTAACCATTAGCACCAGCAGAGGGCACTGCTGGCCTGAATAACTATTTGATCGTTCTACCAACCCCTTCATCTAATCATATGGTTATTTTGGAGACTGTAGTGGGGCTGAATTTAAAGGATGTCAGATTAGGAAGAGGGGCATCAGACATGTTCCACCTCTCTGACTTTAGTTATTTAATAACTCCACAACAAAAACACATTTACAATGTCAAGCTCTCCACTTCATGTGTGTAAAAATAACATACTTGTCAGTGCCATAGATCCAGGCCACAGCCACATTTTCCAGAAAAACTACAATGAGGAGGGGCAGTGTAGCAGAATAGTCATCAAACATGGCCACAAAGTAGTTGCCTGATCGCTGAACAAATATGAGGCCGATACTGAATGCCAGCAAACAGCAGCCCACTGGAAAAAAGACAGAAAGAGAGCATGAATAACAGTCAAGTAAATTGTTGCTTATTGTACAAAACTGTAAGATATTACACCAAGGAGTACAAAACCAGTAAATAATGTGGAAGGTCTTTGATTGGCCAAGCTTTCGCTCTGACCTGTGAGAAACTCCTTGCGTATTTTGAATGTGTCCACGATGGGTGTGATGATGCCCTCAATGGTGCCAAACATGCTGCCCAGGCCCAGATTCACCAGCATGAGGAAGAACATGACGGACCAGAAGGGTGATGCAGGAAAGTGGGTCATAGCCTCAGTGAAGGCAATGAAGGCCAGGCCTGTACCCTGTACAGCCTGAGAGAGAGAGAGAGAGAGAGAGAGAGAGAGAGAGAGAGAGTGAGAGAGAGAGAGAGAGAGAGAGAGAGAGAGAGAGAGAGAGAGGAGAGAGAGAGGAGAGAGAGAGATTTTGACATTTTGGTCAGTTTGGGACAGTTTAATATTTGTATGAAGGATTTGATGGTATTTTGTTGAAGCCATGAAATACATTTTCTTTCTCTAATCTGACCATATTCTTTTGCTCACTGTGGCCAGAGAGTACAATTTTGACTTAATCAGTCCACCTAGTTAATGTTTCATACTTTTTGCCTGTAATAACACTATGGCTGCACAATATACATCAAACTGTGTGTACATGTGCACAGTCATTTACAGGATGCAGAGTGCCACAAAAGGTAAACTATCACAAAAGGAAGAAAATAATAAAAGGAAAATTACCACTGTTCTCATTTTCCATGACAGATCCACTCGAGACATAATATCACTTGTATTACTCCAATTCTGGACAAATGAGTTCATAATCAATGTCATTACCCACTGGACAATTTACTCTCCAGATTTGGTAGTAATGCATCCCCCCCAATATCATCTTATTAATAGTACTGTGTTTGCTCTACTCTTTTCCGGTGAAAAATAAATAATAAATCTGCAACTTATTATTCAGTAACTGCATGGAAACTCATTCAAAATGACTGATCCGATGTGTCCCGGTCAAGGTTAGAACACTGGGCCTCATTCACCAATATATCCCTAAGAATGCTCTTAAGAAGTCCTAACAAAGTCTGTCAGATTCATGATGCTTTCAAAGTACAGAATTGTTCACAGCACTGCTCTTCTAATGATGGATCCCACTGTCCTCATAAACTGAACTAATCCCCAAGAAGAAAATCCTTGTCAAAGTGGGCTTTTAGAAAAAAAGCTTTATTTTTAAGAGTGAATGAGGCTATTGTTATTTGGGGGTGAGACAATACTCAGAACACTGAACAGTTATAAGTATCAATGTAAAAAACATTGAGTATTCATTTTGCTCTAATTCTAACATTCAACAGTAATTCACAAAACAGGTTTCTCGGGCAATTTGATCATATATTAGATTTGACCAGAGAACGTTCTATGGTAAAGGAGTCATATAACTGAATAACTTTCTAGAGTTTAACATACAACATTATAGAGTTTATCATATACAGTGTGTGCAGAATTATTAGGCAAGACTCATAGGTATCAAAGGTTAATATTTTTGGAAGGAGGATTTTTGATTATCTTAGGAGGATATCTACTAGAATAGTGGGTAACTATTACTGTGCAGAATTATTAGGCAACTTAATAAAAACCAAATATATACCCATCTCACTTGTTTTTTTCACCAGGTAAATCAACAGAACAAAATTTAGAATAAATATTCAAAACGTTCTGACGTTCAAAAACAAAACCAAAAATATATAGCCACCTTTCTGTACGATGACACTCAAAAGCCTTCCATCCATAGATTCTGACAGGTGCTTGATGTCAGCTGTTTACAATCAACATTGCATGCAGCAGCCACCACATCCTCCCTGACACTTCAGAGAGGTGTACTGTTTTCCCTCCCCAGATCTCTACATTTTAAGTGAGGGACCATGGTGTTTCCCATGGGGTTCATCAGGAGAACAGGGGGGTAGATCTTTCCTGGCCAGCCACGCTGTGGAGTACGTGGATGCATGTGACGGAGCATTGTCCTGCATGAAAATCCTCATGTTTTTCTTGAACCTCGATTTCTTCCCTTGTACCACTGCTTGAAGAAGGTGTCTTCAAGAAACTGACAGTAGGTCTGGGAGTTGAGCTTCACTCCATCCTCAACCCGAAAAAGGTCCCAAAAGTTCATCTTTGATGATACCAGCCCATACCAGTACCCCACCTCCACCTTGCTGGCATCTGAGTCAGAGTGGAGCTCTCTTGCCCTTTACTGATCCAGCCTCGGGTCCATCCATCTGGCCCATCAAGAGTCACTCTCATTTCATCAGTCCACAAAACCTTAGAAAAATCAGTCTTCAGATATTTCTTGGCCCAGTCTTGACGTTTTATCTTATGTTTCTTGTTCAAAGGTGGTCATTTTTCAGCCTTCCTTACCTTGGCCGTGTCCCTGAGTATCGCGCACCTTGTGCGTTTTGATACTCCAGTAACGTTGCAGCTCTGAAATATGGCAAAACAGGTGGCAAATGGCATCTTGGCAGCTTCACGCTTGATTTTGCTCAAGTCATGGGAAGTTATTTTGCGCCTTTTTTTAAATACACGTTTCTTGCGACCCTGTTGGCTATTTGCCATGAAACGCTTGATTGTTCAGTGATCACACTTCAAAATTTGGCAATTTCAAGACTGCTGCATCCCTCTGCAAGACATCTCACAAATTTTGACTTTTCAGAGTCCGAATTTTCAGAGTCAAATCTCTCTTCTGACCCCTTTTTCCAAAGGAAAGGAAGTTGCCTAATAATTAAGCACACTTTATATAGGGTGTTGATGACAATAGACCACACCCCTTCTCATTACAGAGATGCACATCACCTGATTTACTTAATTGGTAGTTGGCTTTCAAGCCTATAAAGCTTGGAGTAGGACAACATGTATAAAAAGTATGATGTGATCAAAATACTCATTTGCCTAATAATTCTGCACACAGTGTATAACCTCAGAATTTACATAAAAATATAATTTTATAGTTTAACATATAACTTAATAGAGTTTCTCATATATAACTAACTAGAGTTTAACAGACATTAGAATTTATAACTTTAAAGATCTTAACATATAACTTTAAAGTCTCATACATGACAATAGAGTTTAACTTATCAGAATGTAACATATAACTTTAAGGAGTTTCTAATATATAACTATAGTTTAACATATATTGAATAGAGTTGGATGCCCTTGTCAAGACTAACTGCTTGTCAGTCGGTTCCATAATTTCTGGTTTGCTTTTCAATAATTTAACTTGATGGACCTCATTAAGATGTGGAGAAACAGCATTTTGCTAAAAGAAAGTCAGCTTGTTCTTTGAATAGAAGTCTGATGCTCAGAGTGATTGCTGTCTATGGTTGCTCCTTTGAATACCCAAAGGACGATATGGCATCACCCAGACAGACACCTACTGCACTTATGTCTGCTTATTTCATCATCAGCTTAATCCCTGCAAAAATCTCTCTCTCCATTCTCACTTCCTCCTCTGCTCACACACAGGACAAGCTTATGATTAGTCTGGTGTAGTTTGCACGAGATTATATAATCGGCTCAAATTGGAAGATGGGTGACTGAATACACTTTATATCACAGTTTTATTACAGGTAAAAAGTACATTTCCTTTCTGGTGATGGTAAAACCGTTTCTTTTACAAAGATTTTTCCCATTTACAATAAACAAACACTGAAAAAGAAGAATCAGACATTCAGAGTGATATAATAACTAGTATCCACAGACAGTTCAGACAGCTAGAGCATACTGTCGCCATGTCTCCTGTGGAAATGTTAGGTTCTGCCTACCTTATTCAGCTCCTCTTTTATATCACAGCTGTCCAGGCTCAAGCGAGCGTAATCCTTCTCCATCACACCATGAATGATATCAGTCATCTGCTGGTAGTCCTCAGTGCTCACATGACTGAAGTTGATGTGGTGCGGGATCAAGTCACGACTTATTTCATTACCCAGGTAACCCACAATCTTCTTTGTATTCCTAACATTTAGTAAAAAAAAGACAATATGGAATCATCATTGTGATCAATTATACTGTAATGCTTTCCTGGTCACCTTTCAACACTTAACTGCACGTTTCATTTAAAGAGTGTAATTAGTTTTTGTCAATGGCACAATGTGCAAAATGCTGCATAAAAAGGACTTGGAAAAAATAACAATTTTAGTTTCTAGTTTAATTTATCAAACTTCAGAAATGCTCAAGATTTAGAAAACAAACAAACAAAAAAAAAAAACGTTTTTAAAGGTGTGAACAGGGGCTTCAAGTGTATTTTAATAAGAGACATCAGAAAAAGTGCTGTTGCTTTTCTGACATCCCATTCTGAATTCATAGGCAATAATATGGATCCTCCCCCACCCTGTGCAGCTCTAACACCAGGCCTGGAGCTCCGCAGTTCTCGATCGGCAGAACATTGATGACTTATATACACTATGCTTCTCAGAACTCAGCTTTGCTCTGCAACTTCATGTGGTCTGATACTTCATGGCTGAGTTGCTGTGGTTCATAACCACTTCCACTTTTCAAAAATGAAAGGACAGTGGGTTTCAGTGAGCTCTTATAATGACCCTTTCTGTCACCACAGACTGCAGGACTAGATGCTTTATTTTGTATAACCATAACAATGTATTGAACAGAAACATTTGGCCATTTTCAAACAATGCAAAAATATATTTGATAATACATTTTGAATATTTTTTCCCCCATATGATTTGTCACAAGTGGTCAATAGGTTACTTAATAGTGTATTTCACTGTAAAAGAGTTTAGGGTGTGTAATATCCAACAGTGGAAATCCAACTGATCTTGCACTGCTGCTGGACGTAGCAGACGGAGCTCTGAGAAAGACGATTGGCTGAATAGTCAAGCCAGCTTTGATTAGGACTCTGCAACCTTGTTCCGTAACGCTATGTGGTCTGATATTTTATGGCCGAGTTGCCGTGGTTCCTGATCACTTCTCCTTTTCAACAATAACACTCTCACCACTTCACCAACTGACCCTTTCTATCACTTGGTACTCATATGTTGTTTACACAGCGTTCATGAATCTGGTGGAAAGTTCAGGAAGGTCCATTTTACTCATAATTTACTCATGGTTTGCTCATGTTTTTACAAAGGACTCATGGATGAGGCCAAATGACTATATTTTTAGACAAATATGTACCAAAATATATTTTTACACGCAACACGTTTTTGTTGTGAAAAATGTTAAATTAATCAGTAATTATGTTTCAGAATGTGCACAATAGTGGATTTAAACTTACTTTCACTTAAAAAAAAATCAAACCCAAAATTTTACATAAGACTGTACACAAATCAATAACATTATGATCACCTCATTGTTTCCATTCTGTAATTATAGAACTACAAAGTGCTTCTGTTTGGTAAGTGGAGCTGATCAAAAAGGGTGGTCTTAATTTTTTAACTGACTGGTTTATACCAGCAGCCACATCGCAACTCTTGCAGTACAGCCTCACTGCTCTAATTCTACAGCGGAATGAAAAGTGCAGTGTCTAACAATTCTACACTGTGGTGCAGTACAACAACTTCTCAAGGACTTCTCTAAATTCCAAACACAAACACGCACTGTTCTGACTTCAGTAACAAGATGGGACTCACAGCTCGACACACTTGGCGTTCATGATGTTAGCTTTAAAGCCGAGAACAGCAAACACCACCAGGGTTGCCAGCACAGAAGTGAAGAAGTTGATAAAGGAGACCAGCACGGCGTCAAAGTGGCAGTTGTTATCTCGCTTGTTGTAGCTGGAGAAGGCGATGACTCCACCAAAGCCCAGACCCAGAGCAAAGAACACCTGAGTAGCAGCCTCTCGCCACACTTTAGGCTCCAGCATGATCTCCAGCTGAGAAAATCAAATCAAATCAAATCAAATTTTATTTATATAGCGCTTTTTACAACAGAACGTTGTCACAAAGCAGCTTTACACGGATCCGGGTCCAAGCCTCAAATGAGCAGCCAGTAGGCAAACACACACACACACACACACACACACACACACACACACACACACACACACAGACAACAAACACTGTTAAAATTAGATTATTTAGGAAAAAAAAAACTGACATGGTGATAAATATTTTTTCTGCGATAAAAATTGCAATATTAAAAAATACAGGAATTATCACCAAATTTCACCCGAAGTCACTGATCCCAAGTGTCATGACATTAATAATGCCCTGTGTGTTAAAGACTGGAGTAAAATAATGATATTTGGCAGACAGAACCTGAGTCTGTTGTGGAAAAAGAATTTAACTTTCATATCAAGCAGAAATGGTAATAATTCGCTTTATGTGACACTGCATATCTTGCGATATGAATATTGCCCATGCCAACAATGCAAAAACATTGCTGAAATGATAAATTGTGCAGCCATATACACTATATGGACACCTACACATTACACATACAGAAAGTTTCTGACATACCACCCTAGTTCCTTAGAAGCTAATAAGTTCCTCCGCAATCTGCAGCTCTAAAAGCAGGTTTGGAGCTCTGCAGAGTGCTGGTGATTTTCATCTACTATACTCCTCAGCACTCACCCCACTCTGCAATTTCACGTGGTCTGACACTTTGTGGCTGGGTTGCTGTGTTTCCGTTTCACTTCCTATTTTCATTAGCATCACTCACAGGTGCGGAGTGTATGTGAAAGTCCAAACGAAAAAAGAGATTATGCAACTCTCAGAGGGAGGAATCGAGGATGTATCCTGAGACTGTAAAAGGTGTGTCCAAATACTTTTGTCCATATACTCCACAGTTTATAACAGCCTGTTGGAGGTCAGTTCACCTTCTAATCATAGACAGATATTCTGACAAGTGGTCCGTTTGCTGCCACTATATGATGAAATAAATGAAAACAGTGTATTTATATCTCTGTAAACAACGCCTTCACTAAAACTATAGTGTTCATCAGAAAGAACAAATATAGCACACAAATACACACCTTCAGATACACTCATTCTGAGACATACACACACACACATGCTGAAAATCTTTGACGTGAGAGATCTAAGGCGCAGAGCCGACATGTGACAACACTGTGTATGTGTGTGTTATGCAAAGCAGCTGGCAGAAGTACACACGCTGCTGGGAAGCAGGCTGTCTGCTGGAGGAGGAATTAATTTGTTCCTGGAACTTGCCATGTTACCCACACAGATGCATGCTGGGAGATTGGACAGGACAATGCCGTTTCCATGGTTATTATTATTGTTTTCGGAAGATTCTGTCAGACCACCCAGTGGAGCACATGGAGGAATTGCTGATGAACAATTTATCAGTGACATTATAAACGAGGTGCATCACTTGCATTTGTGGTTCAGCAGGTGAAATTAATTGTGCTAAACTGTTGTTGTGATAGCTGGGCATGTCCCAGTGACTCCAGACTTTAACACTTTAATTTACCGGCGTATTATTATTCATCTTTCACTCTTAAAGACTATGTGAGATGGAAGGATCAATTGTATATGTATCAGTATCGGGCGATTTTCATCCCAAATGTGCAATAATTTAGCCGATCCTGGGAACTGATCACATCATATGGTCCAGTATGTTTAAAGCTTCTGGCGCTTTTACAGTATATTATGATATGTTACATTTTTTGGCCTTACAGGGATATTGTATACGCTTCCGGATTATTCTTCTTCGAGTACACAAAATATAAAACATTTGAATTTTATCATGTGTACAATCAGAGAGTGTAGAAGGCAAACCATGCATCAATTCCACTACATTAAAAATCTTTTTTTTTTTTCGGTAAATAACAAACAGAAACATACTCAGTGTGAGTAGGCGCTACAGCTATAGCTACCATTAAAAATGTAAGTTATGTAGTTATTAAAATGAGAATTTGAAGTGTATGAAGTGATGTACACAAATGCTCTCCCTGTGCTTGGAGTCTTACCTTGGGGGTGAACATGTGGGCAATGCCGTCTACAGATCCCTTCAGCAGGAGGGCTCTCACCAGGAAACAGATCAGAACCACATAGGGAAAGAGGGAGCTGAAGTACATCACCTGCAAACAGAGAACATTTCATTGCCCATCAGCTATTAAAGCTCAGTTAAAAATCATCAGGGTACTTTACATCTAACTTAACAGAACCCTACAGGATAACAGTACTCTTATGTGATAGCTTATGTGTGCTGTCTAGCTGGTACATCCACCCACTATTAAAAATAAAAGGACTACAACGGGTTTCGAATGGTTTCACAGAGGAACAACAGCTCGGAAAACACTCACTCCTTTCAAACAGAATTAAAATCACAGTCTAAATGCCATAGCAGCAATTCAGTGCAGGTTTCTGCCCTGTCCATGTGTATTTGCTCAACCTGCATGCAGACCCTGAATGATCAGTGAGAAGGGATGGTGCTGATGATGTCACTGACCCAGATATTGTGATGTAGAGGAAAATGAGAAGTGTTTGGGACACTGTCAAGTATTTTGAAGAACTTCTTATAAATATCCATGTCAATCTAATCGTTACAAATAACAAATGTTATTACAAATAATATTTTCAGCTCAAAAACAATCTGGATGATCAATTTCCTTCAAATTCATACAGATATCTAAATTCTGTTCATATTTACATCTCAAATAAAGACAAGTTTGAATAGTTAGGTCTCCTGACCTAACAACATCCGGCATGTGTTACTCTCTCCTATATGAAGCCAAGTTATTAAGGACTTACTTCAAATCTCATACTGTCAATTCAACGAGTTCACTTTCACAGGTTATGTGTCTCAAATAAATACTTTAGACAACTTGGATAAACAATATAAAAGCAATAGACCAATATACCCATGGGCTATTATTGCTGTCAACTGTATTGAAAAATATACAATAAGACATTATAAAAACATAAAAACACAATGTAGCACCAAAATGATTATATTAGGTTGCACAATAACATTACATGAACATTAGTCAGGTGACCTTAATAATACTGATTATAATCATCTACAGTGGCAGCTGACAAGGGGTGGAATCTACATATTAAGTAGCAAGTGAACAGACAGTTTTTGAAGGTGATTATTTCAAAGCAGGAAAGATATGTAGGCAGGAGAGACATTTTGGCAAGAACCAAACTGTGATGGCTACACAACTGGGTCAGAACATCCGGAAAGTCTTGTGGGGTTTTTCTGGTATATAGTGGTCAGTACCTACCAAAAGTAGGTAAACACCAAAAAAGAGACAGAGTACACAGCACCATGTTTCACACCATGCCAGATACTGCTGGATATCTAAAGAGGTCTTGTGGAGTCCATGCCCCAAATGGTCAGATCTGTTGTGGCAGAACAAGGGGGACCTACTGAAAGTGGGTGGTCCTGGGTGGATGTCGTGGCTGATCTGTGTATTTCAATCTAATATTTTATTTATATTTCAAAAACATTTCAAATCAGTTTGATCTGTTTCACCAGATATAGTGTAACAGCTCAAAAGAGTATAACTGTATATAACCAACACTGACCTGTAGGGGGCAAAATCAGCCTTTGTCTTATCCACAGGCTGCTTGGCCATTGTTCATCACACGTTACTCGTGTACAAAAGCTTTCATTAATATGCTCTCCTGAAGGAGGCTTAGTACTAGAAAAATCTTCCCTAAGCTTCCTACAAATAAATGCCGAAGACACTGGCAGTAAAAAAAGGGCTCTCTGACGTATTCAGGCCTGCTGTACGCCACACTCTGACGTTTATCAGCCCCTCTGGGTGTGAGCCATTCACATGACAACAGCACAGTGGAGATGTCATTCCACTCATTAAAGGGTGGAGTAGGTTGAGGAGTGAGGAAGTTCAGGTGATGTCATAGACAGCACAATGACTAGATTTAAAATCAGTGAGAAGGTTGTTGTGTTGGCAAAAGTGTGGTGAATTAAATTCTAATCACTACAGAAGGTCTGTGGACAGAAAGAAAGTGTGTTTGAGTAATTGATGTAGCTCACAAGTGCTCAATTCTGGTCCTGGAGAGTTCAAACCCAACATACCTAACCCTGCAGTCTGCTTTTTAAGTATTAGTGAAAGAATGGGTCATTCTAAAGAGATCACTGAAGTACTGTAATAGGACGCCACCATTGAAACAAGTCAGTTAGTGAATTTTCTTCCCTCCAATCAACTGTGAATGGTATTACAGTAAAAGTGCATCTACCACTGGTCTCTGCAGTATGATGATTAGCTCCGCCCCTCCCCATACATTTCAGTGGCAGTACAACCAATATTCAATCTCATTTTTTCCCTCTATGCTGTCTTTCCAGTATCTCTATCTAACTACAGCAGTTAGTTTCTGCTAATACTGGCACATTTTTTTGTTTCCCCCAGAAATCGTTGTGAGAAGGCAGGGTTACACATAGGAATGAAGTGATTGACAACCTTGGCTAGAACAGACCCAGGCGTTATGCTCCATGAGGGCTCTGTGATGGCTCAGTTGCACAGCTCTATAAGATCAAAGCTACTGTCAAGCTACTAAAAATGTACTAAATGTTTATTTTTCATGCTCTGTGCTCGAAAGAATCTGAATATTTTAAAACATGACCTATCCAGGACATTTAAACAACATTTAAAACATGATATTCAGCACATTCAGCTCAATGTAAGGTTACATTTCTCTTTCTCTATTTAAGTATCAGCACTGGTTCTGCAAAACAGTCTAAGTCTGAGCTTCAAAAAGAGTAGAACTTTTAACTCTTTAGATCCGGTCATTGTGGACAGTTACCTGCTGTTTTTCTAGGCTTCATAACTCAGGATCAGAGTAACTTACAGACGGTACACATATCAAAACAAACTAAGACTTCTGCCATCAAACCATTATCTTGTTTCCAACTAAATTAAAATCCCAGTTTAAATGCCATAGTAGTTGATGAAAGATAAACAAAAAACAAGAAAGCAGAGAATGACCAAGTTTACCTTCTCTTAGTTTTACTCTATACAGTCAAATAAACCCTGATAACTTAAAGAGAAAGACCAAACAGGCTAAATTAGGAGATATGATTACACTAAATTATAAGATAAGACTGGGATCACTTTAATCACAGACTGTAGATGAGCCGTTAAATACTCAATTTCCCGCTCCAGACATACTGCACTTAGGCAGAGCGTCAATAGTGGCAATCTGCCCTGCCAACAGATTGTTCACTTTGCCAGTGAGATTAGCGCGCGAAAAACCATGGCAACTGACAAGGTTTTTTGTTCTCTTTTTAACACGTGCACGCACACACACACACACACACACACACACACACACACACACACACACACACACACACATCAGAAAAAAAGCACGTTCATGTGGGATTTTTTTTTTTTATCTCGCTTTTGTGTAAACTGTGAATAGGACATTAATATTCTTTTGTTGTTAAGCTTCAAAGACCTCCCTAACCCCCTTCAGTTTCTAACAGTCCAGTCCCAGAGTTTCTCCCTCTATGCTGGCAGACAGAGGCCCATACTCAGGCAAAGGGGCCACACTCACTGTAATAAGCCCACCAACACGCTGTTCGACTTGGAAATTAATAAAGCATGCTTCATCAGAGAACACTGCTTTCCATACTGGTGAATTATTTGGTGATTTACTGGTGGGTTATTGCATTTCACAGACACTTTCACACACAGCTCTGGAATTTACTGCAGGAAACATACATCTTGCATGATCCAGTCTGGAACATTACATATGGAAAGCACAGGGAGCGACTTTCAGACTGCTTAGACAGAACGGCTGGATGATATGAAAGAAAACAAAACAAAACAAAACAGAATGAAATAAAAACTCATGTAGGAAATGCTGATATACTATACGCTTTGATGAGAACCATAACATGTCGTTAAAGTATCTGTATTTCATTGTAACACCAGAAATACAGCAGGCTGCATATTTAAATAACCTTTACCTGCAATCTTTTTACCACATAATTTGAAAGACTGTATCCTGTTGAGGATCATCTCTCCAGAATCCAAACCATTTCAACACAAAGTCCAACTCACATTCTTTTTTTGGAATTCAATTGCACACAGTTAATAACCTGCATAACATATAACTGGATATATCAAAAGTTATGATATACTGCCCAGCCCTAGTAGGGCTGTGTATTGGCAAGAACCTGGTGATACAGTATTATCAGGGTTATAATCCAATATATTATGAATTTTAAGTCGAATTTTAGGAAAATGGTCAGGATATGAAAACACAATTGTACTGTATACATAAAATCTGAATAAAAGAAAAGATGACTTTTAGGCAATCAGAACAGTGGGATCTGAGGAGAGACTACAACTCTATTATCTACCATTTGTTGCTTCAGTGTTATAAACAATGATTAATGTTAAATGGTTGTGATGTTAATGTTAACAAAACACTTATAAACCAATGTTGCATTTGAAAATGATGAGTTACAAAATTGCTAGAATAAAACCAAAACTGAAAATACATCACACTAAAAATCAAACGTTGATTCAATGTAGATTCAACAATCACCACAACTCGGATTCACTGCTGAATAAATAGTGAAATGCTTGTTGGGTGAGGTCATATTTCATCTGTCCTTCAAACAACAAACCATGTAAATAAATTCAAACTGATTTTCTGGAGATCAATATTTAAATACCTTTAACTGAATATCATTACTTTCATCACAAGACCCAAGCAAATCTAAATCTGAGCGAGGAGAAGATCAGAAACACACTGACGTAAGAAGGCTTCAGGGATACTATGCTGATTCTGATTGTGGTAAGCTGTGCCACCCTGACATGGATCACATGAGAGACCTGAAAGTTTTCAGTGCCAGTAATGGCATTTGCTAGAGGCAAAGGAGAAAGAGAGCTCATTCTTACCACAGTGGTTGAAAACCCTGAGGAAGCTCATGAGCCAAAACGCACTGGTTATGGACAAAAAGTATTGCCATTCTCTACAAGTTTTGTTTCATATCAAACACCCTGAAGGACAGTTATGAAAGCTCACTCTGTGCTATGATTATATTCTTACTACACATTACAATGGCCACTTACAAAAATGTACAACTTTGTTTTACTACTGTAACTCAACTTAAGCTTGTAGACACTAAATATGACATATAGCATTCCAGCAAATCCTGCATTCTGGGGATTCGTCACACGTGACATAACTCGTGTTTAACTGGGATTACAGTTAGGTCCATATATATTTGGACAATGACACAAATTTGGTCTTTTTACCTGTTTATTGAAACATATTGAAGTTATAGTTATATAATGTACGTGGACATAAAGTCCAGACATTCAGCTTTCATTAAAATTGGATGAAGAGTTTAGGAGTTTCAGCTCCTTAACCTGTGCCACCCTGTTTTTAAAGGGACCAAAATAATTGGACAATTGACTCCAAGGCTATTTCATGGACAGGTGTGGGCAATCCCTTCATTATGTCATTCTCAATTATGCAGATAAAAGGCCTGGAGTTTATATGAAGGGTGGTGCTTGCATTTGGAAGGTTTTGCTGTGAAGAAAACATGCGGTCAAAGGAGTTCTCCATGCAGGTGAAACAAGCCGTCCTTAAGCTGCAAAAACAGAAAAAACCCATCCGAGAAATTGCTAAAATATTAAGAGTGGCAAAATCTACACTTTGGTACATCCTGTGAAAGAAAGAAAGCACTGGTGAACTCATCAATGCAAAAAGACCTGGGCGCTGACGGAAGACAACAGTGGTGGATGATTGCAGAATAATCTCCATGGTGAAGAGAAACCCCTTCACAACAGCCAACCAAGTGAACAACACTCTCCAGGAGGTAGGCATATCAATATCCAAATCTACCATAAAGACAAGACTGCATGAAAGTAAATACAGAGGGTTCCCTGCATGTTGCAAGCCACCCATAAGCCTCAAGAATATAAAGGCTAGACTGGACTTTGCTAAAAAACACCTAAAAAAGCCAGCACAGTTCTGGAAGAACATTCTTTGGACAGAAGAAAACAAGATCAACCTCTTCCAGACTGATGGAAAGAGAAAAGTATGGCAAAGGCGTGGTACAGCTCATGATCCAAAGCATACCACATCATCTGTTAAACACGGCAGAGGCAGTGTGATGGCTTGGGTCACTAATGTTTTTTGATGATGTGACACAGGACAGAAGCAGCCGAATGAATTCTGAGGTTCAGAGTCATACTGTGTGCTCACATCCAGCCAAATGCACCCAAACTGATTGGTCGTCGTTTCATACTACAGATGGACAATGACACAAAACATAAAGCAAAAGCAACCCAGGAGTTTATTAAAGCAAAGAAGTGGAATATTCTTGAATGGCCAAGACAGTCACCTGATCTCAACCCAATTGAGCATGCATTTCACTTCTTAAAGACTAAACCTCAGACAGAACTGCCCACAAACAAACAGCAACTGAAAACCGCTGCAGTGAAGGCCTGGCAAAACATTAAAGGAGGAAACACAGCGTCTAGTGATGTCCATGAGTTCAAGACTTCAGGCAGTCATTGCCAACAGAGGGTTTTCAACCAAGTACTAGATATTAACATTTTATTTACAAGTATATAATCTGTCCAATTACTTTTGAGCCTCTGAAATGAAGGGATTGTGTTTAAAAGATGCTTTAGTTTCTTGCAATTTTTATGCAATCACTTTGTTCAACCCACTGAATTAAAGCTGAAAGTCTGAACTTCAACTGCATCTGAATTGTTTTGTTTAAAATTCATCGTGGTAATGTCTAGAACCAAAATTATAAAAATGTTGTCTCTGTCCCAATATATATGGACCTAAATGTATTTGAGCCTGTCAAGTTGTTTTGTTCTGTTCTCATATGATCATTGCTCTTTAAAAGGTTATATTACAATATAATTGTATATATATAATACAATTGCTATTGCAATATTATGGTTTATCGTAATTATTTCTAGAACAATTTATTGTCCCCAAAAAAAGTTGAATATGGATAAAGCATGTTGACACTGACTTTAAGGGGATTCTGTTTATTATTGAACAACAACTATGTTCTCAATCAACCCAAAAGGCTCATAGGTATCAAAGGTTAATATTTTAGTTGGAGTGGGATTTTTTAGATTTTACATATCTTAGGAGGATATCTGTTTGTGAAGGTAACTATTACTGTGCAGAATTATTAGGCAACTTAATAAAAACCAAATATATACCCATCTCAATTGTTTATTTTCACCAGGTAAATCAACAGAACAAAATTTAGAAATAAACATGTCTGACGATCAAAAACAAAACCAAAAACAAATTAGTGACCAATGTAGCCACCTTTCTTTATGATGACACTCAAAAGCCTTCCATCCATAGATTCTGTCAGGTGCTTGATGTCATCTGTTTAGGCTCAACATTGCATGCAGCAGCCACCACAGCCTCCCAGACACTGTTCAGAGAGGTGTACCGTTTTCCCTCCCTGTAGATCTCACATTTTATGAGGGACCACAGGTTCTCTATGGGGTTCAGATCAGGTGAACAGGGGGGTAGATCTTTCCTGGCCAGCCACGCTGTGGAGTACGTGGATGCATGTGACGGAGCATTGTCCTGCATGAAAATCATGTTTTTTCTTGAACCGACTTCTTCCTGTACCACTGCTTGAAGAAGGTGTCTTCAAGAAACTGACAGTAGGTCTGGGAGTTGAGCTTCACTCCATCCTCAACCCGAAAAGGTCCCACAAGTTCATCTTTGATGATACCAGCCCATACCAGTACCCCACCTCCACCTTGCTGGCATCTGAGTCAGAGTGGAGCTCTCTGCCCTTTACTGATCCAGCCTCGGGTCCATCCATCTGGCCCATCAAGAGTCACTCTCATTTCATCAGTCCACAAAACCTTAGAAAAATCAGTCTTCAGATATTTCTTGGCCCAGTCTTGACGTTTTATCTTATGTTTCTTGTTCAAAGGTGGTCATTTTTCAGCCTTCCTTACCTTGGCCGTGTCCCTGAGTATTGCACACCTTGTGCTTTTTGATACTCCAGTAACGTTGCAGCTCTGAAATATGGCAAAACTGGTGGCAAATGGTATCTTGGCAGCTTCACGCTTGATTTTCCTCAATTCATGGGTAGATATTTTGCCCCTTTTTTTATACACGCTTCTTGCGACCCTGCCATGAAACGCTTGATTGTTCTGTGATCACGCTTCAAACGTTTGGTAATTTCAAGACTGCTGCATCCCTCTGCAAGACATCTCACAAATTTTGACTTTTCAGAGTGGGTCAAATCTCTCTTCTGACCCCTTTTTCCACTGACAATAGACCACACCCCTTCTCATTACAGAGATGCACATCACCTGATTTACTTAACTGGTAGTTGGCTTTCAAGCCTATACAGCTTGGAGTCGGACAACATGTATAAAAAATATGATGTGATCAAAATACTCATTTGCCTAATAATTCTGCACAGTGTATTTTTCCTACTCCATACATTTGCTGCGACTCTTACCTTCCCTGAGGATTGAATGCCTTTGATCATGGCCAGACACACCATAGACCAGGCAGCCAGCAGGCAGAGGGTCATCTTCCAGTTCAGTCCTCCACTTTCTGAGATGGAGTCGGAGATGTCCAAAGCCTCCCGGTACCAGTAATAGGTGGTGGCAGAGCTCTTTTCACATTCAGGCACTACATCTGTATAACAAGAACCATTTTTTCAGTGTGAACATATTATCTGGTTTCTGCTTTAGGCTTTAGGATCAATAGAGGTTACTTAATCTATGTGTATGCACAGTTACTATATATATACCTTAATCTTTTGAATTAACAACATAAACTAAGGTCTTGCAAAGCATCTCACATGTGTTGGTCTTGTTTTTCATAAGAGGACACTCGTGCCAAGGCAGGGGCTGCTGGAAGGACTGGGAGAAGTAGAACAGACTCCAGCCGATGATGACATTATAGTAGAGGGCCACAAAGAAGCACACCTGTATTGGCAAAGGACACAGGTAAAACAGTGTACCATGTAACATTCAGGTCAGCAGCACTGAAGCACAAAATACAGCCATCCACAGCTGCTGATGAGAGACTCATTAGCCCTTCTCTTAGGAAGTAACAACATCCGTCTTTAGCTATTTTTACCATGCACCCGAATTAATGAAAGTGTGTATGGATGCACACACTGGAGCTCTGCGTGAAACTCACCACACAGCTGGCGAAGCCGATGCCTCCTAGACGAGGGCTGATGTAGTTCCAGACACCGATACTGCCACGACGTATCCGCTGGCCCACACATAGCTCCAAGAAGAACAATGGGATGCCAATCAAAACTAGCAGGATGAAGTAAGGCACCAGGTATGCTCCTATCAGGGGACAAGGAGATATGATCAAGTTTTCTTTCACAGTCAAAAATATAAGACAATAGGCAGCAGAGAATTCTCATCAACTAGTATTAAACCTTTAAGTTTAAACCTTAAAATAACAGCATGAGAATCACTGTGATGCCCAATTGACTCTAATAGGAACAACAGCATCTGTATTGTTGCCAATCCACAGCACTGCTTCTGCACTATGGAACTTGGGGGAGCAGAGCCAAAGTCATATTTGTGTAAAATCCTATAATATCACTGCTAATATCACTGTAATATCACTGCTTCTGTCCCCAAGATTCTTTACATTTCTGTTACTCTAAGCTTGTAAAATGAATGTACAAAGTGTGATATGGAGTGGGTTAGTACAGTGGTCCCCAACCCAGTACTGGTCCACCTCCCGCAGTAAATTTGTCAAGTGTTCACTGGTCCATGGTGATATAAAGTTTGGGGACCACAGGGTTATTAGAGTGAAACAGAATTACACTCCCCACCTGTAGGGGGAACCCAGGAGCAAAGATAAAAAATAAAACAAACAAACAAATTCTTGCATAATGCTGCTTTAATAGGAGGATATGATAGGGTAGAACTTTATTGATCCCTTGGGAGGGTTCCCTCTGGGAAATTAATAGTGCCCAATACAGTGGCTAATGCCTTCATATATAACCAGATAAAGTGGGAAAGTAGAGAAGTCAGGAACTGGGACTGAAACACATATTTGAATGTAGGACATGCCTATTCAAAACATTTGCTTAGATGCCCCATATGCCTCAGATTGCAACAGAATTAAACCAATCAATAAAACAGAATTTCACAATTATTCTGTTAATAAAATGACAAAATACATTAAATCAACCAATAAATACAAAACTACTTTGCGATCCAGTCATCATTAATTTAATGATGGATTCATCTACTGATTATTTTCTCCAGTATTCATTTTTAAAGCTCTGAAAAGAGGAAGAAACTGGTGTTTGTATGGTTGCATCAAACATTTAAAATTTTAAATTAAATACCAGTATTAAGCAAATGCACATAGTAGGACATCCATTGGTTTTCATACCATCTTATACTTAAAACCTATACTTATGCAACCGTAAAAATGTCATATAAATATATGGGACATCAGCTACAGGCATTATTAAACATTACCAAATTTTTAAAAGAGCCCTGTGTGGAATCAAAAAACACAATTCACTATCAATGCCAAAAAAATACATTCCTCTGCAGTAGCCGTAGGGGGCCACAGTGACCATACAATGGCAGTGCATTGAGAAAATTGAAGGGGTTAAATTAGTTTGGCCTATAAAGTATCAAGGGCTGGAAACATGTGCTAAGGTCATGAGGCTGTGCGACTCTTCTCTCACTCTCTCTCTCTCTCTCTCTCTTCCTCAATGACGTTTTAAAGTCAGTGAGTGCTCACTGTGTGACTTTACAAGCATCCCTCCCTCTGACTCTTTAGCTCACTGCTCTATCAGGACCAATCTGCTCTTCTGTTCTGTGTTTCATTCACACTCTGCCCTCAGGCTATGAGCCCTCCACTCTTGTGCTTAACCATTTCCACCACTGCCAAGGTTTCACCACAGCTAGAGCGATATCAGAGCTGATTACAGGTCTTGTTATCATGTGTTCATTCATGTTTGTAGACTTGGGTTAAAAGCACATCTACAGGACCCTTCCGAATCTGGATTTAGAGTAATTCACACCAAAGTGTATATGTATATAATAAACAAAACTGAAATGAAATATAAACTGTCCTGAATTTTGTACTACCATAGTGAGTATTAAAGGTAAAGCTGCCTAAAGCAAACTGTATGTAGGCTATTTCAATAGACTAACTGCACCATATCAGAAAGTGCTCCCATCAGTAGTATGGGTACAATGGAAGGATATCACAGTTTGAGGGTAATGAAATTTTTGTATTTACAAGTAATAACAGTACACTCTGATTGTACACTGCTCCTGAGAAAAACAGAATAATCAGGAAAAACAAACATAGTGTGTCAGCACATGCACAATGCTGCAAAGTAGCACATATTGATGGGTAGCACAACTCTGAACACTCATTTAGAAAATGCTTTGAAACGAGTCCATTTTGGCTCAATGTCACGCATATTCTGGATGGAACTGTGCAGTCTTTAGTACATTTTTTGTATCTCTTACTATGGGTTTTTGCTCTAAATGGTCCAAAAAAATAAATAAATAAACAAAAAAGGATAGCTACACCTGCAGTATTTTATTTATGTATTCCAGACAACTATTTTACAACTGATTAAACTTTGGGAGCTTATCCATGATTCAATTGTGTGCCGATCCATGGAAATTGTTCTGCTTTGTGTGCATGGCGGGACCCCCTACACTTGTTTCCTGCAAGATAAGATGACTCAGACAGAGAGCAGATGAGAGAACAGACCTGCTCAAATGCAAACAATTAAACACAATGGGTAATATTGTGTCCAGCAAAATGAACATGAAGTCATGTCCGTTTAATGTACTATAAGTCAGTATCAGAATTAACATGACAGGCCTATGCACACACCATTATTACAAACATGGTTCTATATTAGACCAAAAGTGGTTGTTCCATGGCATCACTCAAAGAACCTTTGAAGCTCCTTTATAGAGGATATACTGACTTTATAGAATGCTCTTGGCCTTCTGGGGGAGTCATTTTACAGAACGTTAGGATGCGTGTCAGAGAACTGGGGTGTGTGAAGATGTCTGGTGTAACTGGGACAGTCAGACGAAGGTATATGGAGAAAGCAGACATGAAGACAAGAGCAGACTCACAGCCATACACTCAGCCAAGCCTCACTAATCTAATTACAGGCCAGCACAGCAGGGTGCCCACTCACCATGGAAGACACAACAAGGACCCTGCAGTGATTACTATGGTGGTCATAACAATGTGGTGTTCGACAAAATCAGACACACCTTCCAGCATCCAAATGTGGTCACAGGTGTACCACACAGGTGTACACATAAATGACCATATGTGAATTAACAGGTAAACACTCCAGCCGGCCGGCCACCAGCAGACCACCTTCAGGCCACTTCTTTCAACTGGCCTTGGTAAATAATAAATACAGGATAAATTATATATATCATTCCAATGTAGACAAAAATGGGCACAAGTAGGCATACTGTATCTACACTATGACTATCAGAGACAAGGGTAATGCAGTTTAATCAGCTTTCTCTGGAGACTGAAGAGCTTTACATAATCTCAGGGTGGAAATATAACCTCTGATTATCTCCTAGACATGAGAAGACACAGGCAAGATGCAGACAAGACATACCATCACTTTACAGACAAGCAGGATGTTACGGTAACACTTAAATGAGGAAATGTCTCACACTTTACCAAGCCATGAGGAAATGGTGCTCATGGTCTGGTGTTTCCTGCTAAGGGTAAATTGTGTAGTAGTTCATTGACTGATGCAGGGTCCTGGTGTACTGAACAGCCTGCATATCATCCTGCAATCTTTGTCTTCTTGTAAAATTTGCCCTTTTGAACTGGCCAACCAAGTGCTGGAAGCCATTTTTTTGTCACTTCTGCTTCAACTCATAAAGAGAGGGAACAAAATACAGGCAGACAGTCTGCTTCAGCTTTCCTTTATAGTACACGTTATGTCTAGGATATCCAGACACTTCTTCTGTTCAGTGAATTTAGTTCCTTTAAGGTGCACTCACAGAGTGCTCGGTGTAGAATCCCTATAGAAAAGCAAAAGCAATGGAAGGAGATGGTCTGGATCAGCTGTACATGAGTCTACCATTGCTATGTCCATTGCTATGTGTTGGATAGAGCAGTATAAAAGCCAACCATCAGGACAGAAAAGGCTAAAAGGAGAACCAAAACAAAATCATGAGACAAAATGATTGGTGTAGTGGAAGATTTCTCTGGAGCTTGATGCTCACTGGGCTGGAAAGGATTACAAAATATTGGGATTCCACTAATCCACAGTGAGATAAATGGAGGAAATTCAAAACCAGTATTATTGCCCTTTCTCTGAATCATGCGTTAACAAAGCTGTGAGAAATTTTAAATGTAGTAATTTTAAATGTTTAAATGTTAAATGGCTATTTTGTTTTTGCTCTGACAGTGATGACAGACTGTAACATCACACTTCATCCACAAGAGCCTCACTTCACAGGCTGCACCTGTTTGGAAATGTTTCATATTTTAAGCCTACATGCTAAAAATAAAGCCTGGTTTCTGACAGATGTTCAGACGATTTCAGATGTTCAAACAGCCACAGCTCGTTACTATTTCATAATTATATTTACAAGGCATAAATTAATAGACATAAGATTTTAAAGCAAACCATCAGCTATCTCACATTAATACATTCTCTTTAGAATATGATAATTAGCATAAACAACTTTAATGATTTAACAGAATAGAAAAAGCAATAAACTTTAAATCTGTATCTCTGAAATTCCTCTCAGTTTCTTTTAATGGTCACTAATTTGCCAAATTTCAAAATGGCATTTTTACAGGAAAAGGAAAAGGTTTTTGTGTGACACTGATGATAAATATTTAAAGCAGCATTATGCAAATATTAATAGACTAGACAGATGTTGAATTTTGGATTTACCTGACCCATTGGCACATAACACCGGCTATTCCAAATATCAACCACTTCTTGCTCAAGTCCTCTCTCTCTCTCAGCCAATCAATTTGAGGACATTTCAAATCAAATGGCTAAGGAAGCCAAAGGAATTCCAAATTACATGCCAATACTGGGGACCTATTCGAATCAGCCCGTGGTAGGTATCCTTAAAGTAACATATGTCCAACAATGTTTTCTAGAATTTCCCATTGTGTGGACGTGAACATCATGAGATTTAGCTGCCGTTGGGTTTTGCTTGCCTCACAACTAAATGTTCGTATTTTACATCAATATGCCGCCATTGTAAAATACATTTAATTGCGAAGTATGGCCAACAAAACCCAGCATCAGCTAAGGCATAAGGAAAAGTTATTTTACCTTTATTACATTATTATTTATGTCTGCAATTCATTTTCTTTTTTGAGTTTTCATTGAGAGGAAACACATCCATATTAATAAATGACAGCAATATTTTCAATTCAAAATCGATTCCTTAAAGTAAACACAGTGGATTAAAACAATGTATCGGCCCCCCATGACTATAGAATGTCAACTGGTAATAGAATGTTTATTCTGAGCACTTTCATTTTTCTCAGCTAAATAAATGTGTTTAATAAAACCCTGAGCTCTACAGAATTGAGATATTCTACAATATTGAACTTTGTCCAACTTTTACATAAAAAATCTCACTGAACCTGTAAAACCAGTAAAGAGAGTCTGTGAGGAGACCAGACATGACTTACCCCCGCCATTCTTCTGACACAGGTAGGGGAACCGCCACACATTGCCGAGGCCTACAGAGAAGCCCACCTGGGCCAGGATGTACTGGAGCTTGCTGTTCCACGCAGGTCTCTCCTCCTCTGCACTGATCACACCCTCCTCCGCCTCGCGGGCCTTCCCCTCCACGCTCACGGCCAGCGTGCTCTTCTTGAACGAGTCGTCACAGGGGTCCTCATTGGAAAGCAGGTCTTTGACAGACTCTGTGACATCGTCATCGTCAAGCTCTCCTCTCTTGACGGCTTTGCTGTTTTTGGGCATTGGAGAGGTGGGGAAAATGTGGTGGGGGGCTTTCTTCTGGTTGGCAATGAGGTTGGGGGATTGACCACCTTAGCTGGTTAGAGACACAGTCAAGAGATGGAGTCAGTGCAAAACCTGGATGCTTGGGAATGATCTGAAGAGAATGGGAAAGGTACTGGGGGTACATGTGGTGAAATATTTATTACATAATTAAAAGCTAGAATGATTAATGTATGATTAATTAAAATCTTTAAAAAATAATACAAAAATTATACTGATTTTTAAACTCTGTTTTTGAAGAACTGAATGAGCAGGTGTCCCAATACATTTATCCACTTATATATAAATGTGTGTGTGTGTGTGTGTGTCTGTGTGTGTGATAAATCCATGCATAGCCTGTCCTAAATGAGTGATGCAATACTGAAACTAATTTCACAATGCAATATACAGTACTCATTAGTTAGTTAATATTACACAATAAAAAGCTTGGGCAAGAATGCATGATTAATTTCACCACAAAATTGCACCAAAATCATTGTTGTTGTTTATTCATTTGACCTTCACATCAACCCAGAACAAGTGACAAAAAAAAAACAATTTTAAGAACTTAAAAAGACTACTTACATTTACATTCATAACTATTCAATGTTCTACCATCCCCAAAGCTGTAGAACATGTTAATATCATAATCATGGTAACACAGACTGACAGGAGCACATCAGCCATAAGAGATACTACAGTGATACTTTATGAAAAAATTATACATTGACATGATTCATGTGTTTAAATCATGACCTATGTTCTTGAAAATGGTCATTACCACAACATGCCATTAACAACACAAAAGTGGTTGTGACACTCATGACATCTGGTGATGGTAATGGCAGGTTTTCACTTTCACCCCCATTATCTATTTAACTGCTGAGAAAATCTAAGTTAAACACTTTACCTCTTAAAATCTTCCCTGTTTCTCAGTCAATGTACACACACACACACACACACACTGTGTACTTCTAGGACGAATTGGGTGTGATGTGGTGACCTTAAATACTCTCTCTTGTTGCAATGAAATCCTCACAGCAATTCTTCAAAACACTGTTTTTCCCCCTCTTGGTTTCTAAGGAAATGAATGAGCAGGTGTTCCAATGCTTTGGGCCACACCATGTGTGTGTGTGTGTGTGTGTGTGTGTGTAATAAATGAATGTGCAGTCTGTCCTAAAAGAGTGATGCAATAGTGAAGCTCATTGCACAGTGCAGATCTCATTAGGTAGGAGATATGAGTCTCCATCCCCTGCCTCCTCTCCTCTCCTCTCCTCTGAGCACTGAGCCTGTCAGCCTCCCGCCACTCACACCATCACACTCACACTGTTACACACAGTGTTACACACACAGTTACACACACTGTTAAACAATCACACTGTTACACACAGTTAAACACTCACACTGTTATACTCACACAGGTACACAGTTACACTGACTGTTACACACACAGGTACAAAGTTACACACACACTGTTACACACACAAACACAGGTACACAGTTACACACACACTGTTACTCACACACGGTTACACATACACTGTTACTCACACCGTTACACAGTTACACATACACTGTTACACGGTTACACACACACACACAATTACTCACACAGTTACACACACGATTACACATACACGGTTACACACATTATTACACCGTTACACATACACTGTTACATCGTTACACACACACTTACATCGTTACACACACACACTGTAACTCACACCGTTACACACAGTTACACACAGTTACACACACACACACACACACACACATACACACACTGCACGATGTGGGAGAGCACCTCCCAGCCCTTTATTCAACCTTCATTCACCGTCACCGCTACTTTTCGATAAATGACATTGGAACGTTGTTTCAACGTTCTCTCAACATCGCTGCAACGCTACTGATCGTTGATTTACGTGTTATTTTTTACAAGCAGGTGACATCAAACATTTTTTTAACGTTTAAGCAACGTCGGTCACGTGCCAGCTGGCTATGAGCGCCTTCACATAGTGCACCTATTTATTTATGTAAATAAATGACAAATAATTTTATTATATAAAATAATTGACATTGTTTTATATTACATAATATTATATAATAAATAAATACATTTATAATATAAAAAGAAAGTGGTATATATATATATATATATATATATATATATATATATATATATACGTTAACATTATATACATATATTATATTGATAATTATATTGTTAATCTCAATTATATTGAGATTATTTTAAATGATAAAATATGGATAAAAGCAATCCGAGCAGGTCAGAAAGCTCTTGTAGGCCTTTTAAAGGGTTAAAGGATAAATCAGACCCCCGCCCAAACACAGCCTCCATGTGGCGCAGTTCCTCCGCCTGCGCTGCGCATCCTTACCCGGAGCACCGCGCGGGTTCTGCTGCTTACCTCTCCGGCCTCGACGACGCGAACAGTGGGGCAGTGTGTGCGGTTTCCGCTGCTGAACTTATAGTCGGTGATGGAGCTGCTGTGCGTGGCGCATCTCCTCTCCTCCGACAGCGCTGCTCTGCCGGCGCGGCTCGCAGGACGCGTCCACTTCACTGCCCTTCTTTCAGGCGGAGGAGCGGAGGGGCGTCCGGACCGCACCCCTACAACCCCACACAACACACCGCACACAACACACACCGGACTCACTAAAGGCTCCCGCGTGGCGCTCTTAGAGACGTTTTAATGAGCAGGATGGGGATGATGAGGCGCACCCCCCCCGTCCCGAGAGTGGTTCAGTCCACTACACTGGTTCATTTGGGAGGACTGCGTTCAGCGGCCACGAGACACCTGACACACACCGCGTGTATAACACTGACTTAATACTGCACTTATGAACACTTTATTCATTCGTACACATACAGAGAGAAGAAAACACCAAGAATGAACACTGATAACCTCCATCTCTCTCTCTCTCTCTCTCTCTCTCTCTCTCTCTCTCT
>CM067508.1:28105460-28130920 GCA_034509495.1 Acestrorhynchus altus
TTCTGGTAGTGGGGGACTGCGTTCGCGCTCTCCCCTGATATTTGGTAAAAAGTTAGAATCATGAAGTAGTACATGATACCTGAAGTTGACATTGAGTTGAATCTGTTGACTCTGAAGCATTGTTGTTTTGCTGAATAAAGACATGCTGCTATCAGATCAGTCAGGTGTGGTTTTCCCAAAAGCTTAACAAAAAGATGAATTTTAGCAGGCAGAACAAGCATCACTCTGACCACTCTCTTCCTGAGTGGTTAAATAAAGCCTTGAAGATGTGTGCAAGAAACAGATTAAACATATATATTGTGCTGAGGTAAAATAGAGATAGTTGGGGTCACAACGTCTGTAATGCTGGACTAATGCACTACTGCATGCCTTAACTGGTTTAACCCAAGACAGTGTGGATGTAGAAATTGTCGTAGCTGGTGTAACATTAACTATTTATATAAAACCTGTAAAAGAGCTCTCACAGGTCAAGGAGTAATGTGATCTTTACCTGTTAAGAGATCTGGGGGAAGGAGCCTTGATCCAAAGAATGCATGAACGAAAAACCCTGTTCTAACCTTGAACTTTGGAAAACAATTCTTTTTCTTTTATCTAACTTTGTAGGAAGATTAATTTTTTACAGCCATATCTTGTGCTACACTCTCCTGCAAGTCAGAATAAAACTTTTCAGCGTAATCAAGTATTGACCCATGTCAGCCTTTTGACAACTGAGAGCTACTTCAAGGATACTGAGGAATATGAAGGGCTACTTGTTTGATACAAACTCTCTGATTTAATTACCTTTTAATTACATGATGATAATAATAAATATTATATATGTGTGACAAGACTATCTGTTTTCTGTGTAATATGAACACTGGGGTGAATGTTCAGCATGTACATAAAAAGTTTTTGCTCGTAAACTTTTACAGGTGTTATTGATTCCAGTGTTTTTAGAACATGTCCTGTTGGCAACAAACACAGTCCCTGGGGGCACAGGGTGAAGACAAGAGGGGCCAGCACCATGCCCTAGGGTCAGTGCTGCTGATCACAGTGTCAGACGTGATGTCCTTCAGCTTGACATACTGCGGCCTGTCTGTGAGGTAGCTGTAGATCCAGATGACCAGGCATGGGTCCACTTGCATCCTATTCCGTTTGTCCTGAAGCATAAGGGGCTGGATGGTGTTGAAAGAACTTGAGAAGTCCAGAAACAGGATCCTCACTGTGCCTTTCCCCTTATCTAGGTGCGAGTGGGCTCGGTGTTACAGGTAGATGATTGTGTCTTCCACACCAACATCTGCCTGTTATACAAACTGCAGACCATCCTGGGCATGTTGCACCTGTGGTCTGAGGAGACAGAGGAAGAGCTGCTCCAACGTCTTCATCAGATGGGAAGTGAGTGCCATCGGTGGGAAATCATTCAGCTCACTTTGCTGCTTCTTTTTCAGAACTGGAACAATGCACAATGTCTTCCAGAGGGTAGGCACTCTCCCCTGAGAGGCTGAGGTTAAAGGGACACTGGAGTGGCTCACCCAGTTCTGCAGCGCAGGTCTTCAGCAGTCGGGGACATACTTTTCAGGGACTGCTGCTTTCCTGGGGTGAAGCCTCTTCAGTTGACCTCTGAACTGGTCTGCAGTGAAGAATGAGGTCTGTGCTGCGGTGGATGGGGAGACAGCTGCTGTGATGGGTGGTGGAGGATGTGTTGATGATAGAAGGAGAGATGGCTGCAGCAAGGGAGAGGATGGGGGTGCCTGGGCTGGTTGAACCGGTTGAAGAAGTTGTTCATTTTGTTCGCCTTCTGTACTGTTCCCCCCACAACTCTGGTCTTGGTATTGTGACCTGTAATGATTTTCACACCTTCCCAGGCCTCCCTCATGTTGTTGTTCACCATGTGGGACATCAGTGCTACTGGTCTGTAGTTCTTGGCGTCACTGGGTTGTGGCATCTTCAGGACAGGAACGATGCAGGACGTGTTCCACATCACAGGTACCCTCTGGAGAAGATGTGATACAGTACTCCACAGTAGGCCCCATCAGGGCCTACAGCCTTATTTGTGTGGAGTCTCTTCAGTTGTCTTCTCACCTGGTCTGCAGTGAGATTAACTGTGGAGGTGACAGGTGGGGGAGGGGTGGAGGTGTGAGGTGGGCTATCACGTGAGGGGTATTAGGAGGGGTATGTATGGCTGGTGTGGTGCTAGAGGTAGGTCTGCATGTGAGATGGACTTGGTCTTTATGATGGTCAAAGGTTGTTTGGTGCTCTGCTTGTTGGACGAGAACTCTGGAATGGAAACATCAGAGACAAACTGCCAGACAGGGACTCTTGTGATTTGAATGTCAAAGAATGTACCAGAGGAAATTTTAGTGTGTGTGTGTAGACAGTGGAGGAAAGAAGTATTTGATCCCCCACTGACTTTAAAAGTTTTAATACAAAAAATAAATGAAATGTCTCCATTTGATGCCGGCTTTATTTCAACAGTGACACAAAAAACTGAAAACAGAAAAAATTAGAAACTTACACGAAATGAAAATTTAATACAAAATTAAATTACAATAACAATTAAACATTACAGTAAAATTACATGAGAAATGTGAAATAAAAATGAATTTGAATTTCATTGAAGTATTTGACCCCCTAGTAAAACATCATTACCACAATACTTGATGGCAAAACCCTTGCTGGCAAGCACAGCAGTGAGACGTTTCTTGTAGTTTTTTCACCCACTTCAGGAGTAATTTTAACTAACTCCTCTCTGCAGATCATCTCCAAATCCTAAAAGTTTTTAGGCATGCATTTGGAAACTTCGGGACAAATGCACACCGCTTTACTATCATCAACAAAGTTCAGTTAAAAAAAAACTCCCACACGACACTTGTTTTCTTTCCACATTCTGCCATTTTAATGATTTATTTATGTGAAGCGGAAGTATAAAGTAAACAACATTCACCAGTAAATTCTAATGAACATTGGCGGTCTCTAAAAGATGACCTGCAGTGTATGTGTCATGTGCCCCTCAGTCCCTCCGGGCTCCAATGCCCAGAATCCTTCAGTCTTTCACCTGAATGATCATGTGACTCACTCACCTTCCCTATCGCTGGAATTCTGATTGTAGTCACCTGGTTCAGAGAGTGTTTAAACCAGCCTTTCAGCTTGTTCAATGTCTGGCTTTGCCTCGTAACTCTTAGCACGTTACCCATGCTTATCATTATCAGTCTGTCAATGTTTGACCCGTGTCCGTTTTCTGCCTTTTGTCTCGTCCTGTATTTAATCTACCGGTTACTGAGCTTCACCTGTTTTTTGACTTTCTCCCTGGTTTGTCCATTCTGGTATTGTCTCGCCTGCCTGTCATTGACCTGGACTATTTGACTCTGTTTTTTGCTTTTGTCCCATTAAAGTGCTGTATTTATATCTGCGTCTGCTTCCTTCTGACAGTATGATTGGTTCTGTTTTATATGACAGCGGCAATTTCAAATCCGCTTTCGAGGACAATTGGCCCTAAAACATCAGTCGAATTCGAATTTACTAAATATCATCGAAGTTTGAATGTCTTCAAATTCAAACTTCGTCACATCCCTAGGCATTTTCACACTAGCCAAATGGAACCTCATGCTTTCTCAAGCACAGCATCTGGTGTTTGTCAGGGGTTTTCACCATCTCCCCTCCTTTTCTGGACAGGGCGGTGTTTTATTTCTTGTGGGGGTCCAAGTGGGAGCACTTTAAATGAGATGAAGTGAAGAAGAGGCAAGATAATGGAGGAAAAGGGCTCACAGACGCCCCCACTTGATTTTAGGAAGTGCACCGCATTCCACATTAAGTATGTCGTGACCACAATAAAAGGGAATCAGTGATGAAGTTCTGGCTGGGGTCATACCTAAGGATCTTCAAGTTCCATTTTCCATGAATGTTTACGAAAGTATTTTTTCACAAAAGAAAGTGTCACTCTTTCAACTAACCCAAGGTCCATTTTGTCTCTTGCACAGAATGGGGAAAAGGCGAGCCAAGTTGGTGGTGAGCCCAAACAAGTTTGAGGGAATGCAGCCCACTCTGCTTTCCAGAACAAGCTTAAAGGTTTGGCATGGATGGCGGCCCATGAGGTCCTTCCAGTCTGGGCTGTGATGCACTCCAGGGTCCCCCCCATCTTCCCGCAGCCAGGGAGTAGTGAGACCAAGACCGTGTGGTACATGTCCTGGGAGTGCAGTATGGCGAGGGACCTGTGGGCCTTCATTGGCCCCCTGGAGCCATCTGCGGTGAATGGGGTGGTCCAGAGCATCGACAAGCTGCTTCCTGGAAAATTTACCATGTTCTGGCTCACCCTTACGAGCATGACATCTGCCCTGTAGACTGCCTGCAACCTGTGGTGCTAAAGTGCCAAAGGAGGAGTATTGAGCAGAGATTGAGGATGTTCCCAGTGACCTCTGGGTCCAGGGTGGAGTGAACTTGATAAGGGTTTAAACCTTTTAGTCGATTTTATGGAACTTTTATTATTATTTATTTTTTTTACTTCATGGGACATTTTATTGATTTTATGTGCCATTTAAAAAAAGACTTTTAAAAAAGAAAAGTACTTTTTCTTTTAATTTGCATACAAAATCACATAAATTCACATACACTTTCACACAGATTTTACCTGAAGCTGTTTTAAATGTTTCTGGTTTCATGTACAGTGTGATTTCAATTGTTCTGATACAACTGATATGAGAAATAAAATAAATGTAAAAAAAAATCTCAATCATTGTATGTGAAGTTGTGCCAATGAATTATGACTTGTTTTTTCTCTTTTTCTGTCGTATGTTTTGTCATTTCTTATAGGTTTCACTTGTCCGGTCTTCTGCCCAAGTAGGATCGTTTTGAACACTACTGTATTATCAATGACATTTGAGCTTGAGCTTACTGAATAAATTATAGCAAGTTCACCATTACAGTTTAGACTATTTAAAAGATATCACTGAATAAGAAAGAAATGTCATAACAGGAATCAAGGTACAGTGTAGCCGTACCATATTTACAGCTGTATTAAAAACATTAACAGCCAAACTGTCTACAAAAAAGGTGAAATGTTCATTGCTGTCATACACTCTGTTGTTCAGACCGTTTGAAAGATCATCCCTCTTTGTGTGACAGTAGAGGGTATTTCCCCAGTGGGTTCTGTGCAACTGGTTGAACTGCTGTGGATGCTTGTCATGCTCCTCTTCCTCTTTCCAGGTTTCAAGGACCCAGTTCCTCTACTCAGTGGTAAGAATGAGCTTGTTCTCAGTCAGGCCTATCTGCACCACATATGCAGTTTCATCTTCATATTGTTTGGGAATTTTTAAAGAGTTAAGAGTTGTTGGATGGCCATAAAGCAATGCATAATGAGCTGTTCAGACAAGTATTTGAGTAAATGAAGGACAGTGGGTTTTAACACCAACTGTAGAGCAAACTAAAAACAGCTGGAAGTTGCATTACAAAGCTAGAAATTGGGGACAAATTAAAGGGAGATGCACTCCCTTGCTGCCACAGATGAAAACAGAGTGGACATACTTGGTGACACTGGTCAACCAGCTGGGCATGTTGGCCAATCAGCTTGGTCCAGCTTGTTCATAGTAGTGGTACATTTTGAGCATGTAAACACAAATTTCAGAAGATTGTTGAGTAGCGTGTGTCTGTAAAAACCAGGTATGAATGTAGAATCGAAATGAATTCAATAAATCAATCAGTCAAAGTTTATTTGTATAGCCCTTTATACAACAAAGGAGTTAAGGTCACAAAGCACCTTTACAGAAATCTGGGTCTCAATTGATCAAGACAGTGGCCAACAGTGGCAAAGAAAACCTCCCTCAGGCTAGGAGGAAGAAACCTTGAGAGGAACCAAGGCTCAAAAGTGGAACCCGTCCTCCTCTGGTCGACACCGGATAGCACAGACATAAGGCCTTAAAAGTTGTAGAGCGATAGAGAAGTGTAGCTAGTAGTAGGAGTTGTGTAAATGGAGTGGAAATGTGAGCAGCATACAAGTGTTACTGAAAAACCTAATTTAAATGATTATAGTGGAGATAGGTGCACAGTTGCTCAGACACTACTTTTTCTAAGATCTTTGCTAAGAAGGGAAGGTTTGTTATCTGTCTATAGTTAGCAAGCTTGTGTGGTATCTGGCTTTTTCAAAATTGGATTCATAATTGCAGATTTAATTTATTTGGGCATGTGTTCTAGGCAATAAATCCAACTATTGCAGATTCATCATCAGAAAACATCTGCAAATAGCAAGTCTCTGTGCAGTAACAGAAGTCTATGATGTAGAGGGTGAAGTGGAAGAGAGAGAGAGAGAGAGAGAGAGAACAAGAGCAAGCGTACATACTGTGGTCTGACAATCCAGGACACAAAAGAGGCTTCTACTTGCATATATGTTTACTTGTCACACAGGAGAGAAGGCTGAGTTTTACTGAATGCACTGGAGAAGTCAAACAAACATGACTCCCACAGTGCCCCCTGGCTTGTCCAGGTGAGCGTATACTCGGTTGAGCAGGTAGATGATGACTCCCAGGCAAAATTGTTCTGTCCTGAAATCCTGAAAGAAATTGACTTTTTAACAGCTGTGAATTTGATGAGACCAATTAAAAGTGTATCATTTGGATTCCTCAATTGAGAGAAAGTCATTTCATATCTACACCTCAGGCATTTTTTGCAGAAAGCATAACTTGTAACTTGTAAATTGTCTGCCATCTGGTGCTGAAAATGTGATGACCAACTACTAGTTCTCTAGTTCATTTTAGTTTTAGTGATTGACAATGTATTGGAAGGAAGTTTATTTTTTTGTTAAAAAATAGAGAGAAACAAAAATTAAAGAAAAGACTTATGTCAGTTTATAAGACATGTTGACATTACAGATTTTTTTTGTCAGTACTATGATCCTCAACAATGTGTTTCAGACATAAATGCATTTATTATATAAATATATATATAGATATATATATTAAAAGTCACAGAAAGGCATAGACGTGGATGTGCCCATTACCCGGGCCGAAGTCACTGAGGTGGTCTGCAAGCTCCTCTGTGGTGGGACCCCGTGGGTGGATGAGATCCGCCCAGAGTATCTTAAGTCTCTAGATGCTGTTGGGATGTCTTGGTTGACACGCCTCTGCAACATTGAGTGGCAGGCGGGGACAGAGCCCCTGGAGTGGCAGACCGGGGTGGTGGTTCCCCTGTTTAAAAAGGGGGACCAGATAGTGTGTTCCGATTGTAGGGGGATCACACTTCTCAGCCTCCCCAGGAAAGTCTACGCCAGGGTACTGGAGAGACGAATTCGGCTGTTAGTCGTACCTTGGATTCAGGAGGAACAATGTGGTTTTCGTCCTGGCCGTGGAACACTGGACCAGCTCTACACCCCCCAGAGGGTGTTCGAGGTTTCATGGGAGTTTGCCCAACCAGTGCACATGTATTTTGTGAATTTGGAGAAGGCATTCGACCGTGTCCCTCGGGGTATCCTGTGGGGGGGTGCTCCGGGAATGCGGGGTCCGTGGCCCTCTGTTAAGGGCGGTCAGGTCTTTGTACAACCGGAGCAGAAGCTTAGTTCGCATTGCAGGCAGTAAATCGGCCCTGTTTCTGGTGCACGTTGGACTCCAGCAGGGCTGCCCTTTGTCACTGGTTCTGTTCATAATCTTTATGGACAGAATTTCTAGGCACAGCCAGGGGCCGGAGGGAGTCCAGTTTGGGAACCAGAGGATATCGTCTCTGCTTTTTGCGGATGATGATGTCCTGTTGACTTCTTCGAGCCAGGACCTTCAGCAGGCACTGCGGTATGTAGCCAAGTGTGAAACGGCTGGGATGCAAATCAGCATCTCCAAATCTGAGACCATGGTTCTCGACCAGAAGAGGGTGGCTTGCCCTCTCCAGATCAGTGGAGCTGTCCTGCCCCAAGTGGAGGAGTTTAAGTATCTTGGGGTCTTGTTCTTGGCAATGGTTTTCCATGGGCAGAACTAAACTAACATTTTGCAGGCCTGCAGACTAGCTGTTAAACCTAGGGGTCTGAAAGCATAATGTACACCTTACGCAGATGAATGGTGATGAGTTTCATGACCATATCTGAAATCAGATTTCTAGTGAGAAGTGTAGCGCCTGTATGGAGTATCTTTATCCTCTTTAGTGTTGCTGTGCGTGGCCTGTGAACTTCTGAAATTGGCCTCATTCAAAAATGTTCTTGCAGAGTTGGTTCATTTCTACAGGCATGTTTATCTAATCTTAACCCATAAGTAACCACAATGACTGACAGTGGAAAGATTCTTACAGCACTTTGTCTGACAATTTAAGTCTCTAAGTGACTCACTGAACATTTCATCACAAGTTATGAAACTATTATTGTGACATTTGTTACATTGAGATTTTAATCTTAAAATATTAAATCATGTGACATCTTTACTACAATAAGAAAAAAAAACACTAATGAGCTGCTCAATTATTATTACAAATAGTCTTTCCCCCTCATAACTAGTGGGTTACAGGCTCTTTTCTAATGCTTGAACAGCCAAAAGGTTGTCTGAAAAGACAGTGCCTGTTTTCCTTTAAGAGTTTTGTAGTGATGGATGAAGCTGGACATTGTGTTGGTCTTGCATGTTGCTGTACTTGTTTACCATCATTGACATTCTGATGGATTGCCAAGTTTAAGCGCAATGCAACAGAAAGTACCAAATCATGGTTCAACATAAAAATCTCAATAACTAGAAAAATGCAAACAATTGCCACAATTTCAGTCTTTTTGAGTCATCTATCTCAAGTCTAAGTCAATTCTCAAGTCACCGAATACAAAGTCAAAGCTACCTTGTATCAGTGTTGGTCAAGCAAGTGTCAAGTCTCACACACACACACACACACACACACATATTTACACACAGTACAGGACAAAAGTTTGGCGTTTTCTTTATTTTCATGACTACTTATATCGTAGATTCTCACTGAAGGCATCAATGAATGAACACGTGTTGATATGTACTTAACAAAAAAAGGTGAAATAACTGAAAACATGTTTTACATTCTAGTTTCTAGTTATAGTTATTACTGCTTTGCACACTCTTGGTATTCTCTCAATGAGCCCCCTCTGGGAACTCCTTCAAGACTGTTGGAAAACCATTTCAGGTGACTACCCCTTGAAGCCCTTTGAGAGAATTCCAAGAGTGTGCAAAGCAGTAATCAGAGCAAAGGGTGGCTATTTTGAAGAAACTATAGAATATAAAACATTTAACAGTAAAACATAAAACAGTTTTCAGTTATTTTACTTTTTTTGTTAACTAAAAAACTCCATGTGTGGAAAAAAACTCCACATGTTCATTCATGCTTTTGACCTTGTTTCTGTTAATTAAATTTTTAGAGGATTTTGGAGGACCCTCTCTTATTCATACCTTAGACATTTAGATTGGTGAAATGAGGGGGATCACTGTGACAAGATCCTAAGTGTAAGTGCTCTTTGAGACCTTCAGAAAGAATGCTGTAGATGAATTTCTGGGAATGGATGTAAAAAGATTTCAGAACAGTTAGAACTGAGCCATTACAAATGTTGCAAACTGAGGAAACAGCTACCTGAAATACTTTGCTATGTTCTTTTAACTTTTGTGCTTTTTGGACATCAGTTACTCTGATGTTCAGAGTACTAAGCAGGTGTTTAGAGGAGCTCATGGCAGCTGTTTGTTGGGACAAGATATGAGTAGTCTGAAGATTTCAAAGATTTGAAACTCTGAAACTTGCATTACCTTGCATACATGCTCCATCTTAAACTTTAAGCCTTTTGTAGGTGGTTCCATCTTCTACTCACTTAAATACTACAGTCATATGAAAAAGTTTGGGCACCCCTATTAATCTTAATCATTTTTATTTATAAATATTTATAAATTATAAATATTTCTGTTAGTACAATAAACCTCATTTCAATCCTGAAATATTACTGTGTCCATCAGTTATTAGATATATCAACTGAAATAGCTGTTGCAAACCCCCAAATATTTATAAATAAAAATGATTAAGATTAATAGGGGTGCCCAAACTTTTTCATATGACTGTAACAGAATTTAACAAGGAGTTCCCAGACATTGCACCACTGTGCACCATGCTCACAGAGTCCACAGAGCTATCAGATGAGACCTGGGCAATGCAATGACCTTTTCTTTCAGCCTGCAACCTGAATAGAAAGATCTGCTTGAAGAATGGTGACCAGATAATGGCTACAGGCCAGTAAAAGAAAACCCTTGACAGTGCAAACACAGGGACACTATCCAAACTTGAGCTTCGTTTGGAGCCAAGCTGCCTTTGATCAGTGTAAATCTGCAGCCTCTGCCTGTCTAGTCCCTGTCTGGTTGCCTTTCTAGGCAATTATCTAGGTTACCTTTAAATGGTGGGTTAACTATTAGCATACATCATTTTCTTTAAGGCAAAGGCTTATTTATTTAGTATGGGATAGGTGAGGTTATCACAGGTGAAAAGTCAAAGACATTCAGTATATTTACACTGGTGCATACAGAGCAACAGGTTAGAGTGCTTCTTCTTGTGCTATTGTTTCTGTTTCTTGTTCATTATTTACAGGATGTCTAATGCAAATGCCTGTCTGATGAAATATTCACATTTAGTTACTGTCATAAATTAGGACACACCAGGGTTATCACTGATTGTTCTTAACATATTTAAAAATATAGACCACTAAATCATAAACAACAATGTTGAGTTAAGGTATTTTAAATGAATTAAGGTAATTAAGAAAATCCAACTGAATATTTAAAACTAAAGAAAAATGTTAAGAATGCTCTGAAGAGGAGAGGAGGTGGACATACTCATTTATGTCAATTATTTATTTACAAAAACCAACTGGCTTACAAGCAACTTAGCACACACACTGACATTAACACAAAAAACAACAAACAATATAAAAAATTATATATACATCGACAAGACTAGAAACACCTGGGACTGAAATGGACAGAGACCAAACAAAACAAAATGAAGACAAGAAGAGACAGACATGGTAGTCAAACATGACAGATACATGACAAAATGCCCTTTAAAAGTCATTTTAATGGACAAATTAGAACACTCAATCAAACACATCATCTGAGCACAAAAACAAACAAACAAAAAAAAAAACCCACCCATACTGTGAAGCATGGAATTGGAAATGAGATGGCCTGGGCTTCTGTTGCTGGAGAAAGTCAGACCATAGCACAAACATGGCTGAGGGTTCAAGAGGTTGTTATCCTATCCTTTCTAAACAAGTCAGAAACACAGTAAATGTGATGTAGTAGAGTGTTTGTGGTGAGTTAAACTCATTAATCTGGAGTAACATAACTGCAGAAGATGACTACAGTCTGCAGAAGAAAGTCTACAAGCATGTTTATGGGCGCTAACAGAATTGGGGGGGTTAGAAATGTGATTATAAATTGTTTTTGTCCTTTCTTACCCTTCCTGTAGCCGTGGTTTCCATAGTAACGCGACGCGGGCGCCGGCCAGGCTTCAGGATGAACGTGTTTAACGGATGGATTGAGATGGATTAGTCTCAGTCTTCAGGTATAACTTATCTCTTCCCTGCTGTTTGTGCCCTTTAGCGGTTGTTTGCCACAGGGTGTTTTTCATCCCCACCGAACGACTGACCTTAGCGGTTGTTTGCCACAGGGCAGCTTTTCAGCCCACTGAACACTGGCCTTTTAGCGGGGTTGTTTGCCACAGGCGTTTTTCAGCCCCACTGAACGACTGGCCTGTTGGTAGTATTATTCTTCTTCTTTCTTTTCTTTCTTTTCTCTCTCTCTATATATATATATATATATATATATATATATATATATATATATATATATATATAGAGAGAGAGAGAGAGAGAGAGAGAGAGAGAGAGAGAGAGGAAGTGACTAATTGTATTATTTTCAGGAAGAAATTGCAGCTATTAAGGCACAGAGTGTCTATATACATGTTCCATATAAATAAACCCCAGACTACACAGGATGTAATATGAGTCTGATGAAATCCTATTGTTAGTTACATTCTGGAGAGAGCATTCAGTAACAGCATTATTTAAATAATGTGACACTCACTTATTTAGTGTGTTTATCTCTCAGAACCTGAGATTCATTTGCAGGCAATCAGGGTTTCATAACCCAGGATCTCTAGCAGACCCAGACAGTGTTCCAACAGTGCAATTTCAGAATTATCCGGATGATGTTTGAGCATGTTTTTTCTCACAGGGTAATTTTAGCCTCACTGTACCTGTTGATATATATATTTATATAAAAGTGACAGGGTGAAAAGGTCACAGAGGTAGTACTGCTTTGTCCCTGCTCTCAGCTCCTCCTCTCCTCTGCTGCTTAGTGTGTATTAAAAAAATGAAGATCTCTCTTCTCACCAACAATGGCTTTACTTTCATTTATAAACTTCAGCCTTCTTACTTAAGCCTGCTTGCATCAAAACATTACACCTTGTTCCCACAACATTCCACTGGTTTCCTCAGAATACCGAATTCGGTATGTACCTCCTATAAACTTCTAAGACCTTCATAATCTAGAGTGGAATGGGCTCCATAGGGACCAAATGTTATGTGATTTTTGGGAGTGAAAATGCTGAGTTTGATCAGTGTGAGTTCTAGCTTAGAAATGGAATCAGATGCCAGCTGATCGAGCTATTGGGATGACGAGAGCGCTGGAAAAGCTGAGCCTAAACTCTGTCTGACTCTGATTCAGATGATACAGAACCTGAAGAGGATTTCACTGAACCAAATGAAAAGGTGTGTTTCAAAAGCTTTGTTTTTTGCAGTATTGAACATTTGTAGCTATCTAGGCTTTTTTTATTTTGTGTATGCTTTTTGATGTCTGTTGAATGAATGAATCGTTCATCAGAAGAAATCCTGCCACACCATTTTTTACTGACATTCACTAGAATTAAAGTGAAGAATCTGTTTAATTTTCAAAGGAAATAAGATCCAGCCTTATAAGAGCAGAGTTGTGAATAGTTCTGCACTGTAAAAACATTGTAAACCTGATGCAGACTTTTGTTAGAACTTTTCTCAAGAACAAATTTAAGATAATTTGTAGGAAGATATTATAATGAATTCTATTATAAGTCATCTAGTTCTTTAAGTGATTATTCTGTTCTCTTGTGACTGTTTTTCACACTGTTTCTCTGCATTTTTTTAACACACAGTTGGAGAATGACTTCCCTGAATCAGTGTTCACCTTTGAACAGCTGATTCTTGAGAATCTTGATGAAAATGGTAGGGGAAATTGAGGACTGTGTTGCATAACTCCAGACTCTTTTTACAGCTGTTTAAAGTTGTTCTTATTTATGCTGCAGAGAGAACAAATAATGAGCCGTCTCACCAAAATCATTTTGATGATCTTCTAAATGAACTTGCCTGTAATCCCGAAGAGGACCCAATGAAGCTGAAGGAAAAGCTGGTGAGACTGACTGAAACCCCTCTGTCATTGCTGATGAAATAAGCTGTTCAGTAAATTTGAAAGGTCCTTAGATTTTAATCTTTTTAAATTACGTTGAATAAAAGTGAAACCAACCCTGAAATTTAGTTATGTAGCAGTGGCACATTGTTTAATTTTGATAAAATAGCGTAAATTAGGTATCTGTTTCATCAGGATCATTTCTGTGAAATTGGAAGAGTGTGTAGCAGATCTTAATGAAGCTGATGGGAGCTCCTGGAGAATATTAAGAGTACACATGTGGATGGTAGTTCATGCCACAAATGCAAATGGGCTTGAGGTGAAGTGGACAACAATGCAGGTAATATTTTATTTAAACAAAAGCAAAAATAAACAAAATCAGTGATAATATGAAACTAAACAACAACAGGCAAGAAACAAGACTTCTCCACAATTTGCGAGAGGCAACTACTCCATCAAAATAAATACTACTAATATAAATGAACAAATATTATTAAAAGGAAAAGTCACTAATGCAACGTAAGTTATAATAATGTACCAAAATATAAAAATTAAGTTGTCCTTCACATTGGTCTCCCTTATCATTTTTTGCTGATCTGGAAAAGTATGAATTTGGACTTAAAAACTCTGATCCAATCTGGTGTGACTTGAAATTCATTATAACACTAATTAGAATTAATGATGTTAAGTATATACAGAGCATTCAGAGAGTATTCAGGAAGTTCTGCTGCACTGGCATCCATCATCTGTAAATGGAAGAAGTTTGGAACCACCAGGACTCTTCATAGAGCTGATAACCTGTCCAAACTGAGTGATCGTGTTAGGAGGGCCTTAGTCAGTGGTTAGACAGAAACTACTCATCAGTAAAAGGCGCATTACAGCCTCTTTAACAAAAAAGATTGTTTTTTTTGGACTGAATGCCAAGTACTATATCTGGAGGAAACCATCTATCCAAAAAACTGCTCATCACCTAGCCCAGGGGTCGGCAACCCTCGGCTCCGGAGCCGTGTGTGGCTCTTTAATCCTTATACTGTGGCTCTGTGTGGCTTAGGAAAATGCATTATAAGTATTTAATTGAAATGTATTTTGTTGCATTAATTCTTTTTTTCGATTTTTCATTCGAAATTTCATTCTAAATTGGAAGATTATTGTGATCTAAAATTTTCTGTCGCTCAAAAGAAGCGTCAGACTTGTGGAAGCCAAAACCCGGCAGGTGTAAATCAACCTGATCTGGACCCGGATCTGAATCTGAAACCAGAGCTGGATCTGGATCTGGATCTGACTGACATAGCTGACAAAGGCATGTGGGTGTCCAAATTCAAACACTTGACAGAGGATCTTGAAGATGTTGCCCGTCAGAAGGCCACTCTTGTTCAGAATCAAAAATGGAGTGATATTGAGAACCTTCCAGGAAAAACTTCCGTGTTTGAAACATGGAATGTCATCCCCGTCACCTATATTAACATGAAGAAATATGCATTTGAAGTCCTGTCGATCTTCAGATCCACATCTACTGTATGTGTGAGCAGCTATTCTCCACCATGAACTACATTAAAAACAAACACTGCTCACAGCTTACAGTCCTGCAAAGGTGAAAGTGACTTCATACACCCCCGATCTGCAGACGATCTGCGCAGAGCTTCATGAAGCTTCAGCTCAAAGAAATACTTATTCAGATATTTTGCAAATATTTATTTTTATATATAATTTTATATATAATATTTGTTTTTATATATAAATTTGCAAAGATTTGAACAAACTTTTCTCAATTTGTCATTGTGGGGTACTGTGTGTAGAATTTTGAAGAAAAATGAATTGATTCCATCTTAGAATAAGGCTGTAAAATAACAAAATGTGCAAAAAGTGAAGTTCTGTGAATACTTTCCAGATGCACTGTATCATATAGAATATAATGTAACTAGAATGTAACATTGGAGGTCACCACTGTGAAAGATTCAGCTATTTTAGCCATTGAAGGATTTTAACAACATGTGAATATGAGGATTTATGTTGATTTCAGAGACTGAATGTGATGCATACAGACAGACTAGGAATCAACTCATTTATGAGTGTAGAGCGATGCAGGAGAGGCTGACGAAAGAGGAAGAGCAGAGATTAGCAGAGCAGGAGGCTGAGAGGGAGCACCATCTGAACTCAGTGAGAGAAGAAGAGGAGAGGAAGAAGCACAGACTTGAACAGTTTGAGGAGGAGCTGAGAAAGTTGGATGGAATGAGTTCAGTAAGTTTATCTATAAAAATCTAAATCAGTTTGAAACTTCCGCATGATAGTGACAGAAAATCACAAAATCTTTTTACAGTGTGTTCATCTTGAAGAGGATGGAGATGGTCACATAAAACATCTTCAACTTGAAGCGGTCAAACAGCAGGTGATTTTAATAGTACATTTCTAGTAGATTTGAACATTTCATTATGCTAATTTGTAAATCATCTGGCTCAGGAGTTGATCAAGAGATTGGAGAAGCAGTTGGAGGAGGAGAAACGGGCATTTGAGGAGGCACAGCAGGAGGAGAGGAGAAGAACTGAAGAAAGTCACTGTGGAGCAGCTATCAAACTTCAGGCAGCTTTTAGGGGGGCACTGGTGCGTCGATGGAGCAAAAATGAGCTGAAGAAGCAGAGAGAAGAAGAAAGGAGGAGGCAGGAGGAGAGGGAAGAGATGGAAAGGAGGAGAGAGAGAGAAGAAAGTATGAAGAAGGAGTGGGAGGAGAAGAGAAGGAAAGTGGTGGAGGAGGAGCAGCATCAGAAGGAGGAAATGGAGAGGAGAAGAGCTGAGTATGAGAGAGCCAAGGAACAAGAGCGTCATCGCCTGGAGAAAGAACGTAAGCTTGAGGAACAGAAAAGACAAGAGGAAGATGCAAAAAGGATAGAGAGGAAGAGGAAGGAAGACGAGGAGAGGATAGTGGAGGAAAAGAGAAGGATTGATGAGGAGAGGAAAAGAAAGGAGAAAGAAGAGAATAAGACAGAAGAATACAAAGAGATGCAGAAAGAATTGAAAACATTAAATGAAGAGGGGAGCAAAAGAGAGGAGAGAAAAGGGACGCAGATAAATGAAAAGGGAGATGTAGAGGAGATGGAGGACAGAGGAATTAGAATGGAAGAAAGTAGGACAAGAATTGAGAAGGAAAGTGTAGGGGACAATACAAGAAGGAGGGTGGTGGAAGAAAAGAAAAATAATGAAAAAGAACTTGAACTACAAGAAGGAAACCAAACAAAACTAGAGGAAAATAATACCAGTGGAGAAGAAGAGAACATGATAAAGTTAAAAGAGGATAAGAATGGACAGGAAATGGAAGGGAGAATCAGTAGAGCTAGAGAACAAAACAGAACTGTTACTAAGGAAGATTGCAAAGAACATCCAAAGACTGACAAAAATGAAATGAACAATACAGAAAACGCATGTAAAGACGAAATAACTGTTGCACTTATCCCTCAACCCTCTCCTTCTCAGTCAGGTAAGACCCTAAATAGTACCTTACCTAGCCCTCAGCCCAGCACCAATCAACATCAAGACCAGCATTACCATTGCGTCAGTTCAACAGACCACACTGCCCCCCTCCAGACCATCACTTTCACAGTAGCAGCTGGTTTGTCCAGAGGGCAGGATGAATTTGATGGTGAGAAACATGAAATGGGCAGTAGAGGGCGCCAGAGTGCCCCTGCAGATTCAAAAGAGAACTGTCCCCAAGACTCAAGCTCCATATGTCTGCCTGACAGTATAGAGCAGAAAAGACTGGCCTGGATAATGAAATGCACTCCCTGGGCAAAACTCTCCATGCAGAACAAGAGGAAAAAGGTCACAGCCCCACAGAGGAAGAGGGTGGTTAGGAGAGCTTCAATGCCCGGCCTTCCACCTTTATCTGTAGACACTATCCTAAAGTCTGGGTCCTGGAGCACTCTCACACAGGTAGGACCAAAAGGTCTAACACAAACAGTATTCCTATACTGACATGTCAAAAGTCATAGCAGCATGTAGATTGAAGAATTACCTTAGGGAACGGCTTGGAAACACCCCTACCTGTATAAGTTGTGAGGTTTTATCATGTGAGCATGGTTGAACTCTGATCAGTTCTACCAATGCATGATAGTTGGGGACAGATGGGACATTTCTGGGGGTTATGTGAGGATTTAAAATTCCTCAGTCCATAGTGTCTTGTGTTTTGGAAATCTTAGAAGGCGACTCTGGTCGAAATCAGATCCACATTCAGTGCAGGAAGCCCAATTGCATATCCCGCAGCTCACTGCAGCATTCTTTAATTCTTTAACAACACCTCAACTGGACCTGGACACCTCTGGGTTGATAGTTGGACCCTTATAGCCTGGCAACATGTGGCGTGGTCTGATGAGTCACAATACCAATAGTTTTGGACTGATAGTAGGGATCACAGACCCTGTGAATTCATGGACCCCAGGTATCACCAAGGCACTCTGCAGGCAGGTGCTGGTTCCGTACTGTGTATTTGGGTGTATTCTCATGGCATGGGATGGATCCACTGCTTGGCCTAAATACTATGTTTCACTGCATAGGGAGGATTTGTAGCCAAATGGACTTCATGTACCCACGCAATGATGGGAAATTCCAACAGGATAACTCACCATGCCATCAAATGTCCAGAACTGGGTCTGTGACCTAAGTACACTTGTGACACTGCAGATTAAGGAATGTTAGATGCATACAAAACTTTGAATGTCCCATCCATCTGACTTCCATTAGTCACGTCATCGTGCTATGAGCACTGGTCAGTGTTCACCCTCACTAGATAACACCTCGGAAATAACTAATTTACTTACTTCTATCACATGACTTTGTGTAGTTATGTCAGTGTAGTTATGAGTGACCATTGTCCATTTGTATTATATAATTAGTACAAAGTTAACTCAGTTCTCCCCATAAGTGTTATATTATTTGAAGGTTCTTTAAACTGTATAAACCTTCCTAGTCAAACGGGGTCCTTTCACAGACTCTAAAAGCCCAGCATTTACTTTACTTTGTTTGCTGAATGTCACAATGTGCTTTACAATGAATACTAACATCAGGTGACCACAGTAACTCTTGAAGACTTGCCTGGCTTCAGTCTCTCAACTCTATCTGAGTGTACAAGTCTGCAGTCCCTGACCCTCCGGAGATGTGGACTTCAGGCCCTTGAATCTCTTACCAACTGTAGTGGACTGAGGCACATTGATGTACAGGTATGTCCTTGTCTCTTTCATGGACAGTTTTGTATATTTGATTTCTACGTATAGTACAAGCCTCTTATGTCTTCCTTCTTATATTCAGGAAAACACTATCAAATACATTAACCTTTGGAATCTAGACAGACTTGAGGTCCTCCTGTTGGGCCAAAACCAGCTCACGAGTATCCATGGCCTGGATTGTGCTGCTAACCTCAGCGTCCTTCAACTCTCCCATAATAACATCTCCCGCATTGGTGAGTGGCTTACTATGTCTGACTGTTCTGGTTATATGAATGCATGTGCAAAGTTTTTCCAAGTTTTCAAGGTCTGGAGATGCTGCTTCATTGTTAACCACTGAGAACGTCTCATGGCCCTATCTAGGTGGATCAGAAGCACTTGAAACTAAACTCTGTTGGAAAGTTTATCTCCAGTTGGAGGTTCTGAGAACTAGATCTAAAGACTGAAACCTGATGCCAGTGCTAATGGTTATGTCCACTTGAGGGCAGTATTGACTAGTTGTGGCAGGTTTCTTTGTACCTACTCTCTCCCTGACTTACAATATGTATTCAAATGTGAGCCATTTGCCTCAAATGTGTTTCTGTATATGTGAAGAGCCATGAATAAATATTTCATAAAGAGGAGGTTAAATGTCCTTAAAGAGTATTTATTCTCAGTAGTTGTGATGAAACCCTCCCTTAGCCGAGTCTTGGGATTAGGTTATCCTTCATCTGATATTAGATTTCTTATTGCTGTCCTTTTATGATCCTCACATACTTTCACACTTCATTTCTGCATCTTCATATGAATAATATCTTTCTCCTTCAGGTGGTTTGGGATCTCTGAAAAGGCTTCAGCGGCTGTCAGTCGATCATAACCAGCTGATCAGCATGAGAGGACTCAGCGATGCATTTACACTGCTGTATCTGGATTGTTCATATAACCATCTGAGCCACGTGGAAGGCCTAGAGCAATGCGCACTCCTCAATACACTGGATCTGAGAGGAAACAGTCTGTCTGAGGTAAACCATAAACAACCTCTATGTTGAGTTAATCCATACCAAAACAATGAGACTGAGGCAAGGCATACCTAAACATTACAACCACAGAATAAAAATGACAACGGTGAGGTCATTCTGGTGAAATGTTAGTAGTGAGTAATGTCTAGTGACTTCTCATGATCACGATTTCTCTGTTAACTCATGTAGGGTTTCATCATACTGTTCTGTGTCTTGGATATGGGTGTAATGGAATGAGCAACCACATCAGTGAGCTTGGCTTTTCTGAGATTTTTCACCCACTCTACGATTTAAGAAACTTGACAGCGATCAGAATGGTAATGCTTTGGCCATCCAGAAAGACGATGATGACGATGATGACAGGAATTGTTTACATCATATTCACATTGAAAGCGACTCTTCCATTAGGGTCACATTATCATCTGCCGTCACTTAAATTCAATTTCCACTGCCAGTCAGTCCTGGTGCGCAAGCATGTGCTGTTAAGGTTTCATATTCAGGGTGAGGTTTGTGTTCCCCAGCTCCTGGGACATTTAATGGCTGACATGGGCCGGTTGGTATTTTGGTAGTTTGGTTATGCAGTTACTTAGATTGTGTTTGTTTCTTTTTTGTCTTGGGCCTAGATTCCCGCACTAAAGAATCACGTGTTGCTAAGGGAGCTGTATCTGGATGATAATATCATCTCCTCCCTGCACAGCCTGGACTCCTGCTGGCTGCCTCTGTTGCGCTGTCTTTCTGTGGCCCAGAACAAGTGAGTGTCCTATGCTTGTGAACTAAATGGTGTGTAATATCATTGTATTGTCACAATGGTTGTAAATTATCTCATTTATATCCTTTTTCTTTTTCTTCCAATATTCAATCATATTTTTCCTCCAGATTTGTCACATAATTAATACAACAATTATTTGAGATAACAACTGTCCAGCTCCAAATTGTTGGTCTGATTGTGTGATTGCGTGATTGGTTTTTCCACATAGTAACAAATTTGTACAGATTTTTCTCATATGAATGAATGGGTTGCACAGGTTTGTGCATCATTATGTCATATTTTACATTTACTTACTAAAAACATCCAACTGCTTAGTAGCACCATAGCAACCGCATTGCAACACCAAAGCAGCCACTGGGGCTACCAGAGCAACAACTTTTCAACACCGTAGCAACCACCTAAAAACACATAGCAACACCATAATAAGCACCTGGAAGTGGGAACCGCTTAAGGTGTATAACCGTTTCACACTTTGCTTGGGAAATAAAAGCACTTTTCTAGTTTCCAAATTGTAACCTTGACTTGATTGGACATTAAATTATGAAGACACATTCTGTTTCATTCAGAATTCAAAATGAATGATGGGTATGTTGTCTTTCTTCCTCAGTGTCACTCAGCTTCCACTGTTAGATGACTTGCTTTCACTGAAGACTCTAAATGTTAGTCACAACTGTCTCTCAGGTAGGATAATAAGGAATAAGTTACTGATATTGAAGAGTTCAACTGCTGGATAGTCTACTTCCAGCAGTTTTAATGCTAAATAAATAAGGCCATATGAGTGTTTTAGATTAAATACACTGGGAGTAATTCTTTCTCACTGTCAGTATAATTTAGCACTGGATTATAATCTTACCTGTATTATCCTCTACCCATTTTTCATTTTTATTTTCTTAGACTGAAAGTAATTATGTTTTTACCTTCATTTTTGTGTAGGGTAGTCTTTAATCAAATCATGTGACCTGAGAACAATGCTGTTTTTGCTGTAAAAGAATAGCAAATGTTTTACACTGGCCCTCAACAGTATATGGATTAGATTTATTTCCATAACTGGATATAGTAACAGTGTTTGTCCCTGTAAAGGAGAATACATACAATTGTTTGCTGTTCTACCTCCTTTCAGAGCTGAAGAACATTTGTCTGAGTCTTCAGGGATGCACTCATCTCCAGGAACTCAACTTGAGTGACAACCCTGTACTGCAAGAGAAAAACTGGAGGTAAGACAGGGCCTGTATTCAGGGATTCAGATGCCCTTGAAAAACAAATTCACAGTAAAACTGTTCATATATGCTCAGCACCAGACTTCCTTCAGCATTATGTTCTGTTGCTGAGGAGGGGAAGGAGGAAGAGGGTGGGTGGTGATCAGAGGGCTCTGCCTCCTTAGTGAATGAGATGAGATGCAGTATTTCTTGTTTTGATGGAATGGTTTGTCTTGGACTGGGCAGACACGGTCATGTGTACATTACAGTGAAAGCCACCAGCGTTTCATGCTTGTCCCAGAGTGTTAGGTTAATGTGAATGGAGACATTGCTTGAGATTTTTCAGGCACAGAACACAGAATAAACATTCCATTTTAACACAGAGTATCCGGCCCGAGCCACTGGGCTGGACTGAGGATCTGTGTCCACTATTGGATTACCTAGTGACATCTCTTCACACGTGGACTTAAGTGCTCGTAATTCTGAAAATATTTACTCAGCACTGGAAGTGATTTGGTTGATCAAACTGAGAAGAAAGCTGGACAATAGTAACTTTACTTTGACGCCTTTAGAATGAGTGGATTCTTGTTCTCTGTTTTCATCACTGAATTGTGATAATTGAGGACTCTGATATACTATTGTCATAATTTATCCTGAAACATTTAAAGCAACAGTATGTAGTGTTATGTAACCTGAAAATAACATTTTTTTCATCACATTGATGAACCACTGAGTACAATAAGCATCTCTGCCATTGCCATTCTGGGCCTGAACTGCACTATGGTACTTTGGTGGAGCTGCATCATGCCGCTTTAATTCTTAAAGGGTATTTCCATCCACAACACCAGCAGGTGCACTGCCTGTTCAACACATTTGAAAAATGCAAATTACAGGAGTGTGAAAACAGGGCTTAGTAAGTAGTGGGCAATGAACAGAAATGAGCCAGTCAGAGGCTTTTCTGCTTTGTATGTGACCATGGCCACCAGTGGGTGAATAAACATCTGGAAGGTTTCTATTGCTATGTAATAGAGGGAAAAATGCAGTCATCAACTGAGTTGGAGTTGCAGACATATATGTTGCTGATGTTTCAATCTGTCACTGACTGTGAGCCAAGGTTGAAGTGACCAAGTTAAAAAATGCCACAACATCGGCAGCTCTTTTTGTCTAATTTGTCTAATAGGAATCAAATTGGACTGCACATGTGCAATGGTAATCTATAGTGGTGAGTCCAGCTTTTGTCTTGATGTAGAACACCAATGAATGCTTGTTTGGAGGCGCCATAGTGAGTGCCATGATCAATGGTCTGTAATGGTGTGCAATTTTGTGCAATGCCAGATCACCTTTGGTCTTCATTACAGCTAATTTGATAGTCCAACATTACTTTAATAAGGGCCTGCAACCAGTGGCTATTATTCCATGACCAGTCGCATCACCAGACCTATCCCCTGTTGAAACGTGTTCCGAAACTGTACTGCAAATTCTACTGATACTGAGTGAGAATATTCAGGATTATCACCAGACACGATTAAGAGATTGTAACCTCTACAACTTCATTTCGAGACATTTGGCATGTTGCAAAATATCCAATGCCACACTGAGCGACACTACCTCTGTATGTGAAGCTCAATAAATATTCCCCTGATCAGTGTATATTTTTAATCATCTGTTGTTTCTTATAACCTTTAGCTTTCTACCAAATAGCATTGGAATCTGACACTAGGTGCAACCAACTTTTGATGATGAGTTTATCTACAGAATATTTAACTTCAATGACACACTGAACTTGCTACCCTTAGCAGCATTTCACTGCAAACCTGTGCTGGTCCACAGTACTCTTTTGTTCATTTTGGATCTTGCATGGGAGCCACTCACCATCAAGGCACAAGATAAGAATATGAAATGTCTGTTGTGTCTCTACATCTGTTTTATTTGGTGCACAGACACGTAGTTTGCACAGCTCATGCTCAGTATTGGGGTGAACTTTGTCTAACCCTCAGTGCCAACAATGGAATTAGGCCCTGTGTTTTCCCCACTCTCCTCAGGCCCTTTCATCCTTGGCCAATGATAACAGCAGCTAAATTAAAGCACCAAAGGAGATCTCCAAGAATTACGCCGAGCGGGAGCGGCCTGAGCCGAGGAGAGGAGAGGGAATTCAGCTTGATAAATCTCACTGCTGTATGAGCCTGTGTTTGCAGGGAAGTTTTCACTAAGTGATATATGGAGGGCTGCTTTTACAGTAGTGGAGGGAGCAGTTTGCTGAAATACAGTGCAAGCCAAGAGGAACAGCCACTCCTCACATGATCATGGTTTGGTGAATGTTGCTGCTGAATTTAATTTAGTCAACTCTATTACACTGTACTGACAAACAAGTGCTTTTACAGTTTACATATCAATGGATGGGCCACTTCATTAAAGCCACCTCCTTTTTTACTATTGCTGTCCACTTTTTCAGCTCCATTTACCATACAGGAGCACTTCTGTAATTATAGAATGTAGTCCATCTGTTTCTTGGCCTACTGTGTCAGCCTTCTTTTATCCTGTTATTCAATAGTTAGAACCCTACATGACCGCCCCATACTATGTATTATTTGGGTAGTGCTCACAGGACACGGTGTGGACAGAAACAGATGGACTTCCATCTGTAATTATAGAACTACAAAGTGCTCCTCTGATACATTTAGGGTCTGTTTTGAGTATGGAGACCTAATGGCGATCACTTAATCTTGCCTTTGCTGTGGAGGAACACACTGCCCCAACTGCTGGTGTAATGTTCTGGGGAGCCTTGACATACAACAGTTTGTCACCCAAAGTTGCGATGCCTCATGTATTGTCTCTTAAGGCCTGGCTTTCAACTGGCATTTTTCAGCAGGATAATGTTCATTCACACACAGCAAGGGTTTTCTGTGTATTGCTAGCATTCCTTTGGGCTGGCTGGTCACCAGATTTATTATCAATCTGGTATTTATGGGACCAGCTGGGACACCAGCGTCTGTAACCTATGAGTGCGCAGGATGCCTTACGGAACCTGTATCATCTTGTGTCCAGATTAGAGGCCCAGCCGGGTACAAGAGCCTTCTAGAGCCAACTGTACATTTTTTCCCCAGTAAACTTATCTGTATTGTAAATGTATTGTAATCATTAAATAATATTGTAGTCATTCAATTCCAACAACTCCTTGTTGGTATGTTACTAGTGCAATAGTTTACTGTAAATTACGAACTTTAAATATGACAATTTTAAATAATTTTGCAGTCAATAATTAGAAGTACACTAAATGTTTGTAAGATAGCTGGTAATAACTACTTTCTTTTGCCTTACTGGATGGATACTTACTCTGTACTTAATAACTTAACTGTAACTTGTGGGCTGTAATGTATAGTGTTACAAAACAATGACAAAATGTGTCATTTAACTAAAATGTATCCCTTTCCTAAACACGCACGCACGCACGCATGCACGCACGCATGCACACACACACACACACACACACACACACACACACACACATACACACACATTGTCTGAGGCAAGCCAAACCACTTGACTCTGAAAATGTATCAGTTCAGAAAGGAAAGGAAAAATGAACTTAATTTGATTGACAGCCACATCTCTGGACCGAGGCCAAGAGAGCCTTTTTCACTTCTAATCCAAACTGAGTGTCATCACACACTTTTTCCCAGTGAGAAGCAGACTTTGACTAAAGCTCTTTCCTCTGCACGCAGACGGCTTGTTGACTCTCCTGGTTTTGAAATGTCAAACTCATTAAATGTTTCATGTCCATTTCCTAACTGATTTCATCTGCTCAGTGTAAATACTCTCCAGTTGAAGCCTATTGAGGGCGAGAGAGTGAGAGAGGACAGAGAATGAGAGAGAGAGAGAGAGAGAGAGAGAGAGAGAGAGAGAGAGAGAGCTGTCTCTTATACACC
>CM067508.1:28140919-28165443 GCA_034509495.1 Acestrorhynchus altus
AATAATAATAATAATAATAATAATAATAATAATAACAATAATAATAATAATAATACAATATAATGTAATAATTGTGAATACAGTATAATCCAATATTTGTCAGATATTCAGAAAAAAAAAACAATAACTGTGCATTTCAATCATCAGCAAAATCCATCATTTATCATAGAAAGATCATAAAAAAGAAAATCCATTAGTCTCTTCATACTTTATCTGAAAAAAATAAAGTGTCCATTCTTCAACAGACAACTAGGCAGCAGTGGATCATTAAAAAAATAATTTCCTTTGTTTAAAATGTATTTATTTTAATTATAAAAGGGGAATTAATTATTGCATATATCAGTGACATTGCTAATTTGAAGGGCAGTAAATCATCCTTTTCAAATTGCCAAATCCTGCAAAATCCAAATTTCCTGCAACTTCTAGAGCACCTCATATTCAATGTCAGGACTATTCTAATACAGACATGTTGTTACCTGGAAAAATCACAGGTTTCAAACATGGTTTTAATTTTTTCTATACATCAACATCAACATCAACATCAACATCAACAACAACAACAACAACAACAACAACAACAACAACAACAACAACAACAACAACAACAACAACAACAACAACAACAACAACACACACACACACACACACACACAGACACACACACACACACACACAGACACACACAGACACACACAGACACACACAGACACACACAGACACAAACACACAAACACACAAACACACACACAATTTGTTAACTTGTAACAAAAGAAAAAAAATATGCAACTTAAACATTGGCATGTTTTGCCTTCCCAGATGCAGTCAAGTATATCGTATCTGAGGACATGGGAGCTGGTTTGGTTTGTTTCATTTGCTTTGGATTTGTTTAACTGTATTTACATGTATGTGATTTGCTACAGCACATCCTAACAAAGAAAAGTATGTTTTAAGAAAGCAAAACCATCTAAGAAATGTCTTCATAGTATCATATGTATTTGAAAGATTCATGTTTGCATTTAATGTTCATTAGCGATTTCATAAGCTACTCATTAGTGATATATTTTGTTCATTAAGTGATAATTTACACTGTAATTTACGTGACACCACCAAAGACAATTTAAGTCAATGTTTCAGGACAAAATGTCTCACAAAATGTACAACCTTACAAGTGCCTCAAAGAAGCATTTGGAGAGGGGTAAATACTTTATCATAGCACAAACTATAGTTTGATATACTTTGAATATACATTGATATTTACACTCTTCAATATAGTCTTATGTAAATGTTTGAGCACCCCTGGTCAAATGACACACTTTGTTAATTATTCAAGAAACAAACTGCAAGAGGACAAACATTTTCTGCACATTTTAGACACAATTTCTGAATTTTGCATATCTAAACATGTTAAACATAGCTAAAAGTTTGCTTCAGAACATACAGAAGTGTCTCTGTTGAGGATGTGAACTTACTGACACACAGTAAATCAACACATAATTTAACCGCAAACTTTTGCATATGACTGTAGATCTCAAACTGTAATTATGTTAGAAAAACATTTAGATACATACTGCATGTCTCAAATGTTAGACCATAGTGTCCAGTAGGGTCTGGATCCCCCTCTGGTGCCCATGTGGCCCCTGTTTGCACCACCCTCAGGTCGTTGGGGGCCCCAGGAGTTACGCCTGTTAAGCAGGGGGCTCTTAAGCACATTAAGCGATATGAAACCAGCTATGGCAGCAGTGGTAGGAGACATGTCACACTATCAGAGAATCAGCTCTTTCAGGCAGTGAGCTGCCAAGATGAGGTCGGGGGTAACAGGTCATAACCTCATGCTCCTCACTCTAACCCCACATTCAGCACAGTGCAGGTATTTTAGACAACCTTGTCCACCCCAAAACAATGAGACAAGGTCAAACACAGTTTACTCTTTAATTAAAGTTAAATGAAATTGACAGGAAAAATAAGGAAAGTGAAAATCCATTCTGGATTTTGTCCTTTTTATAACATGTTTAATTCCTCTTTGTAAATTAAGTCCTATTCATGCAGGATTCATTTTACATAGGGAGGTGAGGGAAAGTGAATTTTAATGGAAGTTTTTTAATTTTAGTTTCATTTGAATGAGCAATGACAGACATTTTCCGGACTGTGTGCTTCCATTTCAGTAAAAATTCCAGACTCTTTTACCTCCTGTAAAACAACAATACTAGTGCCATGCCAAACGTTCCCTCATATCCTCTGGAAAAGTACTGAGAAACTCCAGGAGGCATTTAGTTTCCATGTGCATGGTTCAGACACCTCAGGTTGGTCAAGTCTGAGGTAAATGTTCATGTCTACTGGGGCTGAAGCAGCCATGTAGTGCAAAAGTAAAGTACAATGCATGTGCTGCAAACCATCTCTACTGAGCGTAACATAGAAAGAAACTAAAATTCTAAAAATTCTAATTATAAAATTGGTTGCTATGGTATTGAAAACTGTTTGCTAGGTGGTGTTTATCACATAGTGTTACTATGTGATTGCTAGATAGTTGTTATGGTCTTTTTTTGCTAAGTTTTTGCTAAGATACCCCATGGGTTGTTTTGGTGTTGTTCAGTCCTTGCTAGGTGAGTGTTATAATACCAATTGTTTTGGTATTTCAGGTGGATATATAGCAGTTGCTGGCCTTTTTTTTTGGTTTTTGCAATGGTGTCTTGCTGAAGGGATGCCAAGTGATTGATACAGTACCTACATGGTTGACTGGGTGTTACTAGTATATTTGTATCATCATGACATTTGAAGGATGCAAAAACATTTGGACCCCTTCATTCATAAGGGAAAAATTCTGCAGAAAGCTAGAGGCTAGAGAGAGAGTGAGAAAGTATGAGAGAGAATGATCCTGCTACTAGGATGACTATGTTTTAAGACATTTTTGAGACTGACTCATTAAACTGGAATTTAGATGTCAGATCTATGGGACCACAGTGAAGACATGGGTCAGCAAAAGTCGTGTGCACACACACAAGCACACAAAAACACAGCAAACAAGAAATGGCCTCTTGTTCTGTAAGTCTCTGCATGTGTGTATATATATGTGAGTACAAGTAAGTGTGTGTGTGTGTGTGTGTGTCTGACATACCCATGGGGCTTTGAGTGTTTGGGAGTTCTCTTGGCAGACTCAAAGGAGGAGGTCAGGTCTTTTATCGTGAGGTTCTGTCTCCTACTTTCTTTTGCCCTAGGTCAAGCCTTCACCTCCACAGAGCAGACCACAGGCGGTCAACCAGCGGTCAGCATACACACACAGACACAAACGCCATTGCATACTACTCTAGCATACTGGCCACTAACAGATCAGTAATAGCCATAAATGGATCAATGCAAAATTCACCATATGCTTGAGAATTACATTTCAGACAAATGAAATAATGTTAAACTACGTAATATTTAACCATTTATTGATTTATAGAAGACTATTTAAAGAATGTTGAATATATAGAACAAATCCACTGCAAAAGGTGATGCGAGTCTAGAGAAAAAAAATATTTATTTCAGAAAGTTTTTGCCTGTAAAACTTAACATTAATCAGTAGTCAGAATGGTTGATTGGTTAGTAACATTTTCAAGATGTTTAGTAGAACTTTTTGAATTTAACATTTTGGGGGGGAAAACATGAAAACTGCTTTTGTACTATCTCTACTATTCAGGGAAGGTTTTCAGTTAGATTTTGGGGAATTGCTGTGAAGATTTGATTGCATTCAGCATCAAAAGCATTAGTGAGTTTAGGATGTTGGATGATCACAACCCCACCTCATCCTCAACTCATCCCAAAACTACTGGACTGGTTGTTCTTTTAAATATATAAGAGCTTTTCACAGCAATACATCAACTTAAAAGAAGAAGGGAAAAAAGCTTGATAATTTTCTATGGAAGTCAATGTAAAATGATCCCAGGTCATTTTGCAGCATTTGTACTGGTTAACATAAAATTCAGACACAACATAAAGAAACACTGCCAGATTACAATTATGTCCCAAAAATGAAAAATAGTAAAAGATTGAGTTGGACAATGGAAACAAGGATATAATTTTGCATGACATTGATTACAAAACATGCAATGCAATACCAGTAACATACATCTGCATTTATTTCCATGATTGATCAGCATCACCTGACTGTTGTAGGATGTTATGTATGTGAGGTACTCTGTCCTGAACATAATCTCACCAAGTACCTATTATGCTTATCTAGAACTGCATGAACATCAGACAAATGATGTTATATACAGAAAGGAAACACGGGAAACAAAGCCAAGGTGTCTGAGGCCAAATAAGGCAGGCAAAACTTTAAACAACTAAAAGCAATAAATACATTTTATTATAAAAGTCATAATATGGTGTACACATTGCCTTACATAGTCAAATGAGTTAAGATGTATGAGTGGAGTGATACTGCGGTAATCAGTTATCACAGCATTGTGAATCTTTGTCAGGGTTACTTACATTTACAAAGATGTGTCCTTATCCAAGATATAACCAAAAAAATTCCAATGCTTTACACCCAATTCATCACGTCTCAGCTCCTCTTTTTCACTCAATAACGTTTTTGGGCTAAACTATTATGGTTTTATCTCTTACAAGCGTGTGAAGCTGAGTAGATGAAAACATAAGAGGGCAGAATATGGGGAACGATATTTATGTGGATCCCTGTGCACACACTTACAAATTGATAGCCCTTCACAGGCTTTGTAAATCAAATCCAGTGGGCTTGTAAAAAGAAGAAGTGAAAGTAGGACGGCTCTGGCGTTAGCTCCCTGGTTGAGTTAAAAAAGGGCTAGGCTCCTGGAAGGCCATATACAGGTATGCACATTTCGATCAAACAGCCCACAAAAATAGTTAAGAAAGCTTCTGTAGCTTGGATGTCTACCCCAATAACAGTAAATACTGGCCTCTACAGCAGCTCTGGAGCACTGCACATTGATGCTACATGCCTCAGATTCACACCCATTTGCAATGCACATTCATTCACTTACAAAAACCTCCAACACACACACACACACACACACACACACACACACACACACACACACACACACACACACACACACACACACACACACACACACACACACACACACACACACACACACACACACACACACACACACACACACACACATGTATTACCATGCCCTGCTTGTTTCACAGTTTCCTGCTCTGAAACACACCCAGTTCACCTCAACAAGGGCTCATCAGTTAGTTCATCATTTGGATTAAGTGAGCTAAAATTAGGGAAAGCTATAAAATAAACCATTCGCATACAGTGGTGCTTGAAAAGATTTGACCTAAAAATAATGAGCGCTAAATCAAACAAATGAAACAATAATATTACATTTCCTCATTTAATTATTGAGGGAAATGATCCTGTATTGCATATTTGTGTAGAAGGTGTAACTGGAGTCAATCAATAGGAGGACAATCAGGAGTGAACGAGTGCCCTGTATTATGTATAGAACAGGGATCTAGCAAAGTCTGTGCTTCACAACACATATTTGTGTAAGTGTAACACTAACAATGGAGATTTCTGAGTAGTTGTTGAAGTTCATCAGACTGGAAAAGTTTACAAAACCATCTCTGAAGAGATTGGACGCCACAAAAATGAAGTGGTGAACCAAGAAAGATCACACAGAGAGTGTGTATCAGACTGCAAGGTCACAAAGGAACCCAAGGTAACCTCTAAGCAATTAAATCTTACATTGGCTCATGTTAATGTTCATGAATCTACCAGCAGAAGAACACTGAACAACAATAATGTGAATGGCAGGGTTGCAAGGAGAAAAAAGAACATTGCGGCCTTCTAAAGAACACAAGGACAAGAAAATGGTTAAAGAAGAACATTAATGTTTTGAATGGCAAAGTCAAAGTCCTGACCTTAATCCAATTAAAATGTTTGTTTGTTTAATTGGTTCTCGTTATCTGATTTTAGGATTTGTTTGAAATTCAGATGTTTTAAATCAGATTTAAGTAGAAACAGAGAAAATTCTAAAAGGTTTGCATACTACCCCTGTAGATATGTGGAAGGGACTAACCATGAACCTCCAATTCTGCAGTCTCCCTCCTGAAAAGAATCCAGCATAAGCAAAACCGGACTATAAAATCCAAATCCAAATTTTTGTAAGAGTTTTGTAAGAGCCATGACCTTGTTATATTTACACCTTCAAAATTTAAATGAATCCCACCCATTACATGAAAGCCCGAGTCAGAGCTAGTGAAATAGTAAAACATGATAGCAATTCATAAAAATATAGTGTTTTTGATACTGAAGAGTACATCATCACCCCCAGACCCTGTTATTTAACAGAATATGGACGGCTACATGTTGTATTCCAATAACAGTGTAAGCAGAAGGGCAGGTTAAACTTGACACATGATGAAGCATACTAGGCTAAAAGCTAATGGTAAAAGAACACTCTACTAAAACTCTGTGAGCCTATCCTAGTGCCAAAACCAACCAGTAAGAGCAGAGCATATTGTTTTTCTTTGCAATTCCTCCCCAAATGTTTAATTTTGAGGTAAAATAACAGGATTGTAAATAGGCTTGTTAAAAGGAATCCAGGAGCAGCCATGGCCTGGTGGTTAGGGAACCAGCCTTGTTACTGGAAGATTGCTTGTTAGACTCCCTGAACTGGAAGGACATGACTGAAGTGCCCTTGAGCAAGGCACTGAACTCCACAGCTGCCCTCTGGGTGCTGATAATAGGGCTGCCCACCACTCTGGACATGTGTGCTCACTGCTCCCTGGTGTATGAATTCATTAGTGTGCATGTGTGTATCACTGTGTGTGGATGGGTAAAATGTGAAGGTCTAATTCCTGTGTGTGCACAACAGAGTGGGTCAAATGAGTATAATTACTATTACCTACTCATCCCAACCAAAGTAATATATTTAATCTTCATATACTTCAAAGAATATCTTTCATCTTTAGAAAATAACTAAACATGATCGCTTCCTACTATTCCTTTACTACAGTCATAGTAAAAGACAATATGGTAAATCTGATCTATTTCAAAAACAATAAATACTGAGCACCAGCAGCTATATGATGCCAAACTCAGATCTAAGTGTCAAACTCACTCTCTCTGAAGCAGGAATAGCTTGTAAGACTACACTGGTGTGGCAGCTTAAGTGCTCCTTCACTAAACGATGTGCTTTAGGGTGCATGGTCAGTGCCCAGTTCCAACTTTCCTCCATCGTTGACCTGTGGAAGGCACCAGCGCCACCCCCCCCCCCCCCCAGGGACACCTTCGTGCCTCAGGCCACAGGCCGCCTGCCACTCCCCTATGCTCCCCCGGCAGGGGCTTGCATTTCAGCCCCCTGTTCCAAGCCCCCTTCTGGAGGTGATTAGCCCCCCGAAGCCGTGACAGATTCTTTCCGAGATATCCGACTCGCTCGTGTTTATTTTATCCAGGCTCTCTTTTGTGGATGTGCTGGACATGAAGTAACCCACTTGAAAATGGGGATCAGCTTACATACGCCAGGGGACTGGTGGAGGAGTCACAACAACAAAAAAAAGGGAAAGAAAGAAGGACGGAAGGAAGGAAAGAAAGAAAGCAACCCTTTGCATGAAAAGAGGAAATGTTTCGCTTTCAGTTATACTGATTTTAACTGGTCCTAAAAGGATACAGGTTAGAAAGAGAAACCTACTTCTCATGCCAGCCCTTTCAAATACCCCCACACCTCCCACCCCACCCCCAGCTGAAGAGGCACTCCCCCCAGTGGAGTGGCACTGGGCTACAGACACATCCCTCTCTCTGAGGGGTCTGGAACCCCTCAGTGGTCTACCTCCTCAACACTTAACTCGATTTCACACTAGAGGTCTGCTACAAAGTCCTCCTGAAACACAATCATCTTGTTTATTCTCCATCATCCCAAACAACCGCGTCATGTGCCTTCAATTTGATCAAGTGATGAGTGCATTTCTGTGTATTACACGCAAGGTAGGATCTGCAGGTTTGCCAGTGTATACCTTCCCATAAACCAAATAGACCTAACTAAGAACACTTTCCCCAGAAATGCTATCCTGGTCAAAAATAGATGAAGAATGAATGAATGAGTTAGGTAGTATTGATAGTAGATAGTATAGACTTGCTAATAGTCATTGATAAAATCAAGTTCATTTTAAAAAGTTCACAGAGCAAAGATTTTATGATTTTCTCTTAACCATGCTTATCTTACATTGAACAACAGCAGCTCATGTCTTTCCAATTTCTATACATTTTTATCTCTACATATTATTTGATATTATCTTACATTATCAATGTTGTTTCCATATTTTTAGAACAGCCAAAAATGTGCCAATTTCATTGTTGTTGTCGCAAACTACTATTTTCAACTATTTAAACAAATATTTCAAATGTCAGTTGTGAAGCCATTGTGACAAAGTCAAAATTCTGAACAGCAGGGGTGACTAATATAATGATATTTTATCAAAACTGTGATCAATTTTGTTACAGTAATGCAACATTGGATATCCTGGATACATTCAGTGCTTAAAAACACTGAACTGCAAATTGCAATTATTAGATTGTAATTATTAGATTCATTAGAAAAATGCTACACATTTTGAATAAAGTCACAATTGCAGTTTTTAAGAATCTGCCACAACAATCTTTTTTACTGACATGTTAAAATATTGTGATTGTCAGCTATACAGTTCTTGTGGAGTAGTGGTAGAGCAGCATAATAGGTAACAACACTGCCTTCCACATGTTCAATATCCTGACTGGGCAAGACCAACTCACCTAGCAGTACAGGAGAAATATTCATCTATGTTTTTAAAAGGTGTTACAGGAAGGTTAGCCTGTAACATTACAGAAATAATGTCCCAGTAATGTTCTGAAAACAGTGCCCAAGGCTCAATAGATGCTCGTGGAGACCCCACCTCACAACTTAAAGGTGGCTAATGTCTTGGTGCCAGATACCACAGGACACCTTCAGAGTCCTTGTCTTGTTGACTCTAGAGCTGTTTTGGTGGCACAAGGAGGACCTAGACATGATTAGGCCGGTGCTTTAAATGTTATGACTGATCAGTGTACACATGGATGAGTTCCAACTTTAACGGTTGTAAGGGGACATTTCTTTGACTTGATATGGTGTTGGAGCGGTAATGTTAACCACAAAGATGCCGGTCCTACCTTTGTCATCTCTGCATTCCGCTTGGCATCTCCTGCGGGCCTCCAAGGGCACAGGCTGTTTGCTGTGTTTCTTGAACAGGGCTAGGCGCACAACTGGGTCTGCAGCAATAGAAAACAAAGAGAACGTAGCCATAGTGAGCTCACGCAAAGCCCAGCATGGCCCCACGCTCTGACAAGTACCGACAGACACAGAAACAAACCGCACCTTCACTTTGCATTAGGACACCATGCAGCTTCAGCAGGAGCAGAGGCTTTGTGTGCTCTACACAGGCCTTTACTTCATGAGCTTTTGATTGGATTTGTGGCATTAAGAGTCACGCTCTTCTGACCCTGATCAATGCCAGCCCCAGGCTCAGCCTCTGGTCCCAGGACACAGGCCTGGACTACTGTTTCTAGTGTTCCTCTCATGCTCGAAACCCCGTGAGGTAACCTCAGGACTGGAGACTTTCCTGAAGCTCCCAGTAATAAAAACCGGCCCGGTGCATAGAGAGAGAAACTTGGGACACAGTGCGGTATAATGCAGAATAGCTAATTCCTGCAGTCGGTCTTAAGTTCAGGCAAATCGAACATGACGGAGAACAGGGACAGTAGAGGGGAGCTGCTTGCTGTTACTCCACATTAAGCTGCACCAAGAGGAAAGGCTCCGTGCTAGTGTGGCATGACTGCTGTCCAGACACAGAGAAAAAAACAATAACAAACCCTTAGAGACAGACCCTGTTTTGGGAAGTGGTCTATTTTTTCCGTTAAAACTCTCTTTCCTGCTGCAAACTGGTGCTCCTCCTCCTCTTTACCCCAGCTGATCTCCAAAGGCATTCCCAAAGGAGCTGCCACAGGGAATGTTTAAGCTAAATATGGCCATATACAGTGTTCCTCACTTGCAGTTCCATATTCATGGTACTACAGATTTCCAAATGTGAGTAAGGCTGGATGTTTATTGAAGTGTAAAAATGCCAGAGCATTGTTGCAAATGGAAATATTGTAAATACAAACATAAGCAATAGACTTACCCAGTAATTTTCTCTGCTGCTGCTTTCTGGACTTCATCTTCTGGGCCCTCTTTAGTATGAGGTGGGCAGTGGAGTCACTGTTGATGCCCCTGAGAAGAGCAGATTGTAGAATCATTAGCCAAGTATCACATTTGTGTCTGTAGCCTTTTTCTGCACAGCATATTTGGTTCTGGTTAACATTTGTTCAGAACTGTACCATTCTGCAAGAATTTCCTCTGATCTTTCTGACACAGCATCAAGTCCTGGTGATGACGGTGGAGATGGCATTCTGTAAAAACACTCAACATTAATCTGAATTTTATGTGATGCATCTGTTACAAAATACTATGGTGGTGAAGTGAAATGAGAAATCTATATATATTTCTCATATGTTTGGTTAGGCACCACTAACCAAACAAAACCATGGAGACCAAGGAGATCTCCAAACAAGTCAGGGACAAATCATAACGCTAAAGCAACACTCAAGTGGTTTAAAAGGAAACATGTAAATGTATTGGAAAGGCCTAGTTAAAGCCCAGACCTTAATCTAATTGAGAATCTGTGGTCAAACTTGAAGATTGCTGTTCACCAGTGGAAATCATCTAACTTGAAAGAGCTGGAGCAGTTTTGGCTTGAAGAATTTCAAAGTTCAAAAAGTCCCAGTGGCAAGAAGTGGCAACTTGCAACTGAAACTGCTGCAAAAGAGGGGGTCTACACAGTACTTATTTAAGAGGGGTGAATAGTTATGCACACTGATGTTCTCAGTTATTTTGTCCTATTTGTTGTTTGCTTCACAATAAATAAGAATCAAACATCATTAAAAGTTATAGGTATGTTCTGTTAATGAAATAATACAAATCATTAAATAATCCATTTTAATTCCTGGTTGTGAGTTAGCAAAACATGAAAAAGGCACTAAGTATCTATATATGCACTATATATATATATAAAACCAATGTCACCAAAGTTTGAAAGACTGGTAGAGAACTTGCATTAAAGAGACATGAAAGCTGTGGCTGGAATCCTTTGCAGACTATTAACTGGAATCCTTTGCTTTATTTGGCATCTAAAAAAACTGAATATGTTTGTTATTTTGAAAAGTCATTGCCATTCCTGCCAATAAATGCTCTCAATAACAATATTTTCATTTGGAAAATGAAATGTGAAAATGTGGTCAATGCTTTATTGAATATAGACATTTATAGAAAATGCAAACACAGGACATGATAATGTGGAGTGATTATTTATTTTATTTATTTATTTTTATTTTTTTGGGCTTCTCTCTTCAATTAATGCAAAGAAATCCAGTTAATATTCATATTTTAACAAAAACACTAATGATTTAACTCAGAAGTTACTATTTGGTGAAATACCCTTGATTGTCAAACACAGCTTTCAGGTCTTTTAAACTGCTTTTGAGTGATTTCATGCCATTTCTGGTGCAGAAACAGATGTAGCTTCACTTAGTACGATGGAATGGCTGCAAAGAAACAGCTGCCATTCATATAGAGAAGCTGATTTAAAAAAAAAAAACTCTTAGCACTGCAATGACTCACAGTGTGACAGTGTGTGTTGCACTGGTATGTAGTGCTGCTGTAGTGTTTAAACTCACTCTATTAGACACTCCTTCCTAGTTGAGTAGGACACTCAACTGCTCACAAGACACTACCCACAGGACACTGTTGGCAGGATATTTCTGGTTGGTGGGCTATTCTCAGTCCAGCAGTGACACTGTGGAGTTTAAACACTCCAACAGCACTGCTGTGTCTAGCCAACTCTTACCAGTGCAACACACACCACCACATCAGTGTCACTGCAGTGCAGAGAATGACCCACCACCCACATCATACCTACTCTGTGGTGGTCCTGTGGAGCTGAAGATCAGGGTGAAAGAAGACTAATAAAGTATGCAGAGGACACTGATGGACTACAGTCTATAATTATAAAACTACAAAGTGCTTCTGAGCTGATAAAATGGACAGTGAATGTAGAAACAAGTAAGTGGTCACTGTTGAAAAGAGCATAGTCAACAGCATCAAAGTCTGTGATATATTCCTGATTAAAGGTTTGCACTTAATGTGTATAAAATACTTTAGTAAAACATTTTACTTAGATCAAGTTTGATATTTCCTATTTAAATATACAGCAGGCTATTCTGTCTGTGCAATGATATCACTCAGCCTAGTCACATCATGAATCACGAATGTTTAAAAAAAGATTTTCAAACAAATATCATAGCAAAACATACAGAATATGACTGAAATAACACTTATTAGGTGACTGTTAATTTTTTTTACTGTACAAGTTATTACTGCATATGAACAGTGATGTGTGAGCAACCAGCTGTACCAACCAATCAGTAAGAAGGAACTATGTTTTCACAGCTGTGCTGGGATTTTACCTGCCATTGGAGTCAGATGACAGGCTCTGTTCTGATGTTGCTGCTACATCACTGCCAACCCAGGCCTGTTTGGGTTGCAATGTCAACACAGGTACGCTCTTATGCAGCTCAGGATGAGGAAGAGGAGGCTAAAGGAACAAGAAGGTCAGTGAAAAACTGAACATGATTTTTGAACACGATTCAGCCAATCTGCTGAAGCTATGATTGAACTATTTTAACTTGAGCACAGTATATGGTATCAGTTCAGTTGAATGTTAGACTGGAAAGAAAAGTTTATTGGGAAACTGTATAGTTGAAAGGAGGGTCTAGTATCCTGCTGGGTCACTTCTAGTCTGGAAACAAGATGACAAGTTCAAGTAACAGTCCAGGTTTTTCATTCAGCACTGCAAATGAAGGTGATGGTGGCTTGGTCAGATCTTGCTTCTGAGAGCCTTTATATAGGGCAGCAGGGGAAACTCTTACACCAACCCAGTGTCTAACCACACCATACTTGTAATTATTTACATACCTGCCTAAGACAGAAGTGCCTGCTGAATTTGGCAGCAATTCTATATATTCTATCTCATTTTTGTCAGTGAGTGTACTACAATTTCAGCTTAAATATTAATTGTTTTAAATGGTCTATCCATACTATAACGCTAAATACTTTTGGGTGTGTATTTACTGGGATGAGACTGGTGACAAGTCCAGTGTTTTCTTGCAATGTTGTCTTAGTTTGTTTAAATACATTGTTCAATTACTTCTGCATATGTCAGATACCAATCTTCTCTAACCAACTGCATCTTGGGTAAGTGTTTGATCATCTATATTAGATTCTGTGAATGTCACATTCATCCTTAAATAAAATAAATTTTATTTGACTTTGCTTTTGTTACAGTATAATACACATATCACTGTCTCACAAAAATCTTGTATCTCCATTTTTGCTGTTTTTTACTTTTTGTTGAAATGGGCCAATCAGCCAGATTTCCTTCTGTCAAATTCATAACCAATGGATCGTTATAAAGGTTTGCATTTATTTAACTTCCATTGAAAGTTAAGAACATATTATTTTCATGACAGTGATGATAATATATTGTTTTATAACATTAAACCTTCCCACTTTAGGGTTTAAAGCTTTCAGTATGAATCAGTTTTACTGATCTTCATTTGTGTTTCTCAGCATTTACAGTCCTTTCTGCTGTATCTTTGTTTCAGCAGCTGCATTGCTTCATAGCCTGGCTACCGTGATGCAGACAGTCCTCTGTTGAGGCCTCCTTTGAAACAGCCTGCTCTGAAAAATGACATCTGCTGATTGGAAGGAAGTTTGAAGCAGTCTAGAAAGTAATAGTGTTTTTGGATGCAATAAAGTTGATGATTAATCACTCAGAAAAGCTCAGATTGTGCCGACCCACAGAAAGTGGGAGGGCTTTTCTGGCTGTTACCTTTGGCAGCAGCAGCTGTTCTGAATATGTCAGCAATCCGGACGACGAAGCTTCGGAATGCAGAGCTATCCAGTCACTCTCCATCACCTTCTATGTGACCCCCACCCCCAAGAACACATGCACATCTTGAGAGAACTGAAATCCTTCTGAAAATTAGCCAGCATCTTGAGATTTGTACTGCTGATGAAGTGCATCCTGTTGTTGTGGTTATTTGCTTCAAAGCAAGTAGCAAATCTCATTAGTCTAAAAGCACTGAACTATCATTGATGTATTCCCTGAGTGCACACAAACATTCATGCCCTTGATGGCCTATTTACTTCAAAACAGGAAATGAGTAGTTGATGACAACAGTTACATTCGCATTGACTTAATGAAAAGTGAAGTTTTTTTTAGAAAACTAGAAAGTCAGTTGTCTGAAAAATACAGCATTTTAAAAACTAAACACAGCAGACACAGTTTTTGTATCCTTAAAGACACATTAGTCAAGATTCAAAAAATAGTGACCTCTTGTGACAAGTATGTGAACATAACACTGGAACGATTTTTTTCTCCCATTGGTTCCATCTTTGATTCCCAAATATGAACGTGAACATGCGGCTCTAACATCTCTTTTCAAGAGAGATTTATCATCTAATCATGCTACACACATGCTCAACAGATTCTGCTGAGGGGCATGATGGTGCTGCCCACTATGCCATTAAGCTTTCTGATTCAAATTTCACGTCAATTAGCTACCTTTAAAATCAAGTGAATTCATTGCCTGACAGTTCACCCATTTTTACTCAAAGATATAAAGATTTATAGAAACTATTTGTTATGTTATGTCTGTCATTTAAGTATTTCAGCACAGTTACAGTGTTCACATACCTGCCCAGGAGGAATGCTGGTGCCTTTACAAGCAATAATTATCTTCATTTTAGAAAGGCCCTTCTAATGTTAACTCTTTTTTTAGCACTCATTTTAGCCAAACAGACCAAGATAGGGAGGTGGAGTAATGGGATGTGGAGGAAATGGAGTGTAGTAATTAGGACATGGAAATTGTATAATGTAGTTTGAGGAGATGTGGTGGAGTAATGAGGCATTGAGGAAATGCAAGTGGAGTAATCATATATTGATATGGGGTGGAGTATTGAGGTGCTGAGGGGATGGGGTAGAGTAAAGAAGGTTTGACATGGGGTGAAGTAAAACAGGAGTTTGGTGGTGGAGAAAATGAGAGTGGAGTAATGGGGTGTTGAGGAGATAGGGGTGAAGTAATGGAGCGTGGAGGAGATGGGGTGGAATAGTATGGGTTGAGGAGATGGTGGTGAAGTAATGGGGCGTTGAGCACATGGAGTAGAGTAAAGAGTGTTGAGAAGATGGAGGTAGAGAAATGGGGTGTTGAGAAAATGGAGATGAAATATTGGAGTATTGAGGAGATGGGGGTGGAGTAATGGGGTGTTGACAACATGGGGAGAAGTAATGGAGCGTTGAGAATATGGGGTGGAATAATGGGGTTGAGGAGATGGTGGTGGAGTAATGGGCCGTTGAGGAGATGAGGTAGAGTAAAGAGGGATGAGAAGATGGATGTAGAGTTATGGGGTGTTGAGAAAATGAAGATGGAGTATTGAGGAGATGGGGGAGAAGTAATGAGGCATTGAAGAGATGGGGTAGAGTAATAAGAGTTGAGGAGATGGGGAGGTGTAATGGAGTGTTGAGAAGTGCCTACAGGAAAGGTGAAGGGTCCTGTTCAGAGAGTCTTTCAGGCAGGTTTTCCCCTGCACCTAAAGCACACTTACTGATACCATTGCTTTTTTATTATGTTTTGAATTAGCAAGAAAAGAGTGAGAAAATTACGTTATGAATCACTTGTTTCTCCACATGCATGTGGCCATGTGTGGTTAAAGCTAAGAAAACCAAAGGCGTTCAGGCAGAAAATTGAGTTTGATAAGAGGTGATGATACACTGTGAGGCAGGCAGCTCATTGATTGCTACACTCTGCCCATAACTTATAACTGGTGACATCTTCCCACTTCCCTGCTATGACTGTTGGTGTGCAGCCTGTCAGCACAGCAGTGCAGGCACTGTGTAGTGATTTCACAGCAATGACAGGAACACAGTGAGTCTGCTCCTACCTCATCAAAAATGAATTCATCCATGTCCACCTCCTCAAAGGCCTCGTCCCCCTCTGAGACCTGGGCAAGAGCAAGAGCGTGAGCCAGCCTTCTTCGTAGCTCATAGCCCCTCCATGTTGCCTGTGGGGGCAAATGCACAAGGCTATGAATCACCTACAAACGTAAATATTGTGTGTTATCCCATTAGGAAGATAAAACATGTTAACCTCTGTTTAATTGCCTTATGGTCTGCTGTTTGAACTTTCTGTGACTTAGGCGCTATAAGACAAATGGAACACCAGGATGCCCTTAAATCTCCATATTCCCCATAGGGAGGGTACTTCACAACAGCCCAGATCAGAATTCAAGCACTCTCACCTCAGTGAAACGTTGGAATCTGATTAATCTTGTTTTTTTCCTCTTTGTCAAAGCCTCAGAGACTCATCAACCATGAGTGGAGGAGAGAGAATCTCTCTCAGAAGTTACAGTATGTGTGAAAAGAATAGCCTGTTTTCAAACGTACTGTCTCCCTATTCAAAACAAGTCTGTGGCAGTAATAGTGCACTGAAGATGATTTAATTTTATTCACGTTTTTTATAGCTTTCATAAAATCAGGAATGAAAAATATTTAAAGAAGCATTTTATCTTCTTGTGATTCCAACTGATCAGGACACAATTTCCAAAAAACATCTTAGCATTCCAGGTGACACACACTATATATCCAAATGTGGATTCACACCCCTTCTAGTGAATCTATTCAGCTACTTTAAGTTGCAACCAATGCTGACACAGATGTACACAAACACAAAGCTCGTCTAGTCCATGTAAAGAAGCACTGGCAACAGAACAGGACTCTCTGGAGCAGATCAAAATTAACCTATTGGCATCATGCCTAATGCCAAGTGTGTACTATAGAGGTTATCTCCTGCACTCAGCTATGGAGCAGTGGAAGTGTATTTTTTTGGAATGATGGAGTTCTATTCAGTAATTTCGGGATGTGTTAGGGAGTTTGGGGATGAGGTGGGGTGGTGATCATGCAACATCCTGAACTCACTAATGTTCGTGTTTCTGAATGCAATGGAATATTCACAGCAATGCTCCAAAATTCCCTTGATTTCAGGTGTCCCAATACTTTTGTCCATATAATGCATTATACCCATTTTCCTAAAGTTAAAAGAGTTCCCTGGTGTCCAAATGAAATGTCAAATACTGGCAAAAAGTTATGGCTGCTCAGAAACATCAGATTCCCAACACTGCACAATCTGCCCAAACACTGTGCTAGAAACCAAAATATCCACTATCCTTCCAGAGAAGGAACCAAGAAGGTTAGAACTACAGCTCTGTTTTCTTGCAGGCAATAAAGAATGAGTCAACCACAGCTACTACTAAGCTACATCTGAAGAATCTAGTGCAGCTTCCAACATTCAAAAGAGCAAAATCAAAACTGGTAAACAGAACTGAACCACAAGAAAGTATAAACTGGTTCCAAAGCCAAAAACACTCAGGCAACAGGTTGTCGGGTTGCCATTTTCTTCATGACTGTTTTACATTTGCTCTGAAAAGTAAAGCCAATATTAACAACATCAGGATAACCAACCCAGGCATTAAGCCAGCTGCAGTCTGTTAAGACTGAGTCTTAACAAGAGTGAGTGGAAATGATGGAAGGCTTTTGAATCCATCGTTTTCCGACCTTGCTAGCCCACAGAAACTTGAGGAGGGGGTTGTCTTATTTCACAGTTACTAGGCTGGTAACCACTCCAAATACAAAAATGTATTTGTAGTTGTAGTTGTAAGGTCAACTTAGCTAGTGGTTCAGTGGTGTCATGCTTGCTCTTCCTTTTAAGAATCAACTCTCTGCTTAGATGCTTTCATGAAACCCATGCCAGAAACATTAGCAACAATAAAAAATTACTTGAATCTTAGTGGCAGCATAGTCTTCATTAAGAGGCGCCATTCTCTTTTCACTAGACCCCACCCTCCTCTGAGGACTTGGTGTCTCATGAAACTTTGCAGGTACTTCTGCTTGTCGATGTTTCCGCCAGCGATGTTGGATCACCAAGGCTGCCATACTGAATAAGAGCACAGAAACAAGGAAAACATGATGGAGTATTGGACAGTATGAGCAGGTGATTTAGAGTAAGCCAAAAGTTACAGAACATGTTATATAACCGTAGCTCCTATCTAAGGGCCTGTTTACATCTGGCATTAACATGCATTTATTTTAATCGGGTCGTGTTCAGATTTAACTTGTCCACATGAAAAGATGTGTAAACACTCCAAGACACTCTATGTGCGGCTTAAGATCAGATCATTCAAATTACATTTGGAGTTACGTTTTCTAAGGTAAGGATTCCGTGATGTAAGCAGAAATCTTCTCTCTTCCTCTTCCTCACGCTGGAAGATATGCTTATGTACTGGTATCATGGTATCACAGTATTAGAGACTGAGTTCCCCTACAGTTTAAATAGTACATTGCATTTTCTGATAGAGCTGGAACAGGAATGCGAAAACCATCTGTTGTTCCACTGCATTGCAGAATTAACACGGTTCCTCTAAACTGTTCACAGTCTGCTGAAGGGCAAATTTAATGAGAAAGCAAAGTTCACAGACATTAAGTATGAAGTGATGAGCTTTTAGGCATGAAAGTAAGAAAGCCCAGACTCAATCTGATCAGATTGGGGATGCATTTTAGTGACAAATGTAAACAGACTCTGGTTGAAGTCTATCCAGAGGGCACATTAGACAATAGTCCAATGAACGTATTCAGCTACTCTAGGTTGCACCCATTGCTCACACACAGCTATTATTTTGTATTAAGGATGTAAGAAAATATCAATATATTGAAGTATTGCGATATATTTTGCAATACTGTATCAATTCTCAGCACTTTCAATTTGTAATTAAAATTTTATTAAAGTGCAAAGACTGATAACAGACAGTTGCTCATTTTGTGTTATGTTTAAACCCTGACCAGTAGATAGCAGTGTTGTACTCTGTCTTTAGATCCAACTGCCTTAAAAGTAAACTTGTATTTTACTCAGATTTTCTGCATGGCATTTATACTATGTTATAGTATGATTAAAAAAAAACTGAAAACTTGCAAACAATATCACAACATTACTTCAGCATACCCAAGTAATAGAACAGAGATATAGTGGTCCAGTGTCCCCTAACTATGCTCACTAGGGGATCTGTCATTTATACTTTGTTCCTGTTTTAACCTTTTTATTTATTTATTAATTTATTAATTTTATTTCTGTGAAGCTGCTCTGTGACAACTTCAGTTCAGGGTTTTTGTTTTGACAATATATTGCAGTATATCACCAGGTTCTTGCCAATACAGAGCCCTACTTTGTACACAAATATACCTATGAAACCATAAAATAGCTAATCATTATTGCCATTCTTACTTTTTGAGGTCCATCCTGAGAGGCTCATTGACAGGTCTGCAACACCTGGGTTGTTGTTCTCTGAACTGCTGGGCAGTATGTTTGCAGTCAACTGCGCAACTAGTTGGTTGATCAGCATCTTGATGCTCAACATGGGCCTGGTGGACATTCCCAGGCAGGTGTGCTCCTGGATGGCTCAGGGGCTCTGGCACTGTTGGGTGCTGTTGGCAGCCTTTATTCTTTGCTAGCTCCCAGTTAGGCACATCCTGCCCACAGACCGAAGTAGGTTCTTGGCTGGTTGTGTCAGAGATGCTGCTATTGCCGTACTCATGAGCGTAGCGTTGCTGTTCAGCCAAATGGAGGAGTTCTGCACGGTGTTTACTGGCCAGAATCTCAGCATCCAGCACAGAGGGAGCCAAGCTGTGCAATTAATAACACACAACACTCAAACACATGCAAACATACAGAACATATTGTAAATTCAACATATACAACTACTTCTACCACAATCAACAGTTAAACAAAATGTGAGCATCCTCTAAAATGACCTTGTTATGATGCTTATGTATACCAAACCCAACCTGTACTGAGGAATTTACTGAAACGTTTTAAATCACATACACTATACACTGGTCAGTCATAACTTTATGACCATCTGTTTGTTTCTGCACTCAATTTGTCAGCTCCACTTACCATACAGGAGCAATTTGTAGTTTTATAATTACAGACTATAGTCCATCTGTTTCTCTGCATATTTTGTGAGCCTCCTTTCACCCTGTATCTCAATGGTCAGGACCCCACAAGTGTGTGGGTGGTGGGTCATTCTCAGCACTGCAATCCTTGCAGGTAGTGTGTGTGTGTGTGCGTGTGTGTGTGTGTGTGTGTGTGTGTGTGTGTGTGTGTGTATGAATGGATCAGACACTGCAGAGCTGTTGCAGTGTTTATGTCCCTCAGTGTCACTGCTGGACTGAGAACAGTCCACCTACTAAAAATACCCAGGAAACAGTGTCCTGTGGGCAGCTTCCTGAGAGCACTGATGAAGGACTAGAGGATGACAAACACAAACTGTGCAAAAACAGATGAGTTTCATTACATTCCGAATTTACAGCTACAAGATGGAGCAACTAGGTAGGAGTGTCTAATAGTGACAGTGACACAGTGTTTAAAAACTCCAAGCTGCAGATCTGAATTCATTGTTTCTATGATATCACAAAAAAACCTATATGTTTACTTTATTCTGAGATACTTTTCTGCTCACCACAGTTGTATAGAATAGTTATTTGAGGGAATTTCCACAATTTAACATGGAGCATGTGTAAGTTGTTATCAGTGTTTGTTCATAGCTGTAGTGATTATCTGGCCAATATGGCAGCTTAAACTACACCTGCAGAGCCATTTACTTTGCAGAGTAAACCTGATGGTTGAGTTGGATCAACTTTTAAAGTCGTAGCAGATTATCTCTCTCAATTTCCCAGTGAGATTTACTGATTTTTATTGTGAATGAAAATAATGTCCATTGCACATTAAACGACTAGGGATCATTCACTACACAACTTCAACCTAACCAAACCAAAAGAAAACAAACATGCTCCAAAACATACATGCCTTGAATTACCTAGAGGATTAAACATGAAAATACAGCTTGCTGTGGTCATTGTTTGTGCTGCCTTTTGCGCTGACTCATTATGTAAAAAATACAAAACGCCTTTGAGGTTGTGGATGGAAAGTAAGCAGTATATATTAGAGGCTATCCTTCATACAAGGCAGATGTCTGCTTTGTATACAATTTTCCGTTCCACCTTAAATGGTGCTGTGGTATCAGACAAATACTGGTGGAATGTAAACATGTTGCTTTTTTCTTCATCTATATCCTGTTTCCTTTTCATGCTCACTTTAATTATTATTTTACCAGTATACATTACTAAATTAAGCTCATAATTGGGCAAAAAAAATATATAACATTTGATATGCACTGACTGTTCTAAAAGGTGATTAAGAGGCCAGTAATCAAAGTGTGTACACCACACACCACTCTCCAACTGTCAACTCTGCAGAATAGAGCCAACCAGCACAGACTCGACTAGACTTACAATCTGGGTAAAAATCACATAGTGTAACCCCGGCATTATGTAACTGCACGAATAAGAGTCTTACTAATAAAGTGTTTATGATTGACATATTTCAATACACATCAATATACAATATACAAGATACTTAAAACTGAACACTACATATATTGTGAATGATTCCCATGAACCTTAACCTTGTTTTTTGTAAAAATGGATATTAAGGAATGTTACAGGACAGTTGCTTCATGAGGTTGCATACGGCCTGTTGTACAATGTCACACTGTCATATAATGAGGCTTTTCATGATGGAGATTAAGTTCATACAATGGCAGCTCAAACTCTCACTCATTATTCTATTAGCAATGGTTGCTTCTTCCCCTTCTAATCCTGCCCCCTGAGCTCTTCAGTACTGCCACCCAGGGTTACCAGTTCTCAAAGAGGGGTCAAAAGCATCTGAACATATACACAGGTCTTAGGAAAGCATAGTCATAGAAATAAACACTTCAGAAGAATAACTGGAAATGTCAGGAGTGCTAGAATAGCATAATCTGATAGTCTGGTATGAATTTACAGAAAGTAAAACACTACAGGTAGTAGAACACATGCCAAGGCACATAAATATAGGTGTTGACCTTAGACAGGCTCTATATGCACTGACGAAAAATCTCCTTAAAATGATGACAAACCTTAAGAAGAGCTCTCCATTTATTATTCTGAACCTAAGAAGAACTAGGGTTTGACACCAGGTCAAGTTAGGCCATGGTGGTCCCTGCAGGGGCCTAAGAGGAGCTTTGTGCAAAGTGCACAGTGCAAGGGTTAGAGGGCCATCACTAGTGCTCCCAGCTATAGCAGACCTCTGGCACACAGGTCCCTGTCTTGTAGTCCTACATCAGCCACATCATTTACACTGCCCACTGACCACTAATTCATATGCGTGTGGCCATTTGAGGACAGTACAAGGAGGTTTAGTGACGTAAATACAAATTGTGCATCATGTCAGTGTTTGCTTGCTTTGAATTATGCACCAACACACCCAAATGGGCACGCTTGATTTGTACTGCCACTAACACAAACAAATTGGGCCTAATCACTCCCTCAATAACAACAATTTGCTAGCAAATAAAAAACAGCTGCGTTCATCTTTTTCTTTCTATGCTGCATTCAAACAAGGCCCTGTCACCCAATCCATGCTTTTCTAATGAATCTGTATTTGAGTCATCCCCAGTCATACCTCACCATCACACTATGGGGTATTATAAAGGGTACTGTTAGTGTAAAAAAAGGTAATTTCACAAAAGAGTGTGCCACCTGAAAACCGTAAGCTTCAAGCCACTGGATTTGTATGGTATAGTGGGAACTGTAGTGGTTAGTACTGATATGGTAATTGTAGTCTTGTTCATCCCCCCACCCTCCTCCTGGTTCTCCCTCTCTTTCCCTCTCCTTTTTGCTGCTGCATTTTGATTCAATCATTTGTTTTTATCTCTCTTTATTCTTAATCTCTCGCTGACAAAAAAAAGTGTTCCTCAAATATTCAGGCCTTTAACATCAACATCAGGGGGCCAGTATACAGTACTGGATTAAACAATCTGCTTTATTTTGGGTGTTGGTTTTTTTTTTGTTGTTGTTGTTGTTTTTTAACCATTTGTTCCTTACTCGTACTGAACCATGATCACAGACATCATTAGGAAAGGCCAAGTGATGATCCCTCAAATCTTGTCCCAACAATCAGCAAATATGGGCTCTTCTAAGCTGCAAAGTGTTTTCAGGTGGTCATTCTGAGGTTAGGAAATGGCAGTTAATTGGAATGCTGAAGATGAAACTGAGGTCTGTAAGACCAAGGAAAACCAAGAGAGAACTGCTTATCGGATTGTAGAAAGGCAAATCAACATTGCCAAATTCACGTCAGGCATTTTCAAAGCAATGTCTAAAAAAGCAGATGCATTTTAGAGTCCTGTGGACTGAAGAGGTCAAGCAAAAACATATTGGCTGCAATGAGCAAAGGCTTCAATGAGCTGTTCAGTGAATTTCATGAGAACAACACCTTACAAACTGTTAAGCATTAGGTGGATCAATCATGCTTTGGATGTGTGTTGCAACCAGTACCATTGGTATCATTTTACTTGTAGATTCAAATTGAAATTTGGATAAGAGGCAGAACTGAAGGCATTACCAGGATCCTCATAGTCCCCCAATTTAAACATAAATTTGTGGATTGACATCAATCGAGCAGTGCAGTAAGATAACCCAAAAAATTTGAAATTCCTCAAAAAGTTCCTCAACCGACTTCTTCATAGACATTTTGTCCAGGCTTGCCTAAATATTTGTGTTCTACCAGACATCACAGTAAGGTAAATCTAAATGGAATAAATGGCCACTATTACTATCATTTTAATGGTAGATATATTTTATGCAGGCTTTAGTTTGGTCATACAGTTTAGAAGCTTTGAATGACACCAAGACGTTTAGAGGTTTACTGACACCTTCATGCTCGTACCTGATCTCCATACTGTGTTTCTCCAAAACTGAGTCAAGCTGATCCTGGTGTGCCTTACAGAGGGCCTGGAAGCTCCATAGCTGTGTTGATCCTACAGAGGGCTCTACTGAGGCTCCAGTCTGTTTGCCATTTAGTTTGATCAAGTTTGTCTTTGCTGCCAGAACAGAGAACCTGGAGGGAAATCAAGGATTTCAGAGGTTTATTCATTTAATTTGACCAAATTCCCTCATAAAGCCACATGGAATGGTGCAAAATGAGTTGTTGTCACTGTGCTTAGTTACTGAAGAAATAGGACAATGTTTAAATCAATTACTCAGTGTTCTCAAGGATTAAGCAGAAACTGCAGGAAATACAGAAATTCTTAGCAGATTACAGAAAACATGGAATGTGACAACACTGGACATTTAGTATGAAAGTAGCAGAGAGACGGCAGATCTCTTCGCTCACTCTTTCCCCTCCTGTCTCTCTCTCTCTCTCTCTCTCTCTCTCTCTCTCTCTCTCTCTCTCTCTC
>CM067508.1:28195404-28260404 GCA_034509495.1 Acestrorhynchus altus
AGCTTTAAATTTAAGTTAAAACAGCAATAATAATAATAATAATAATAATAATAATAATAATAATAATAATAATAATACATGTTTAATATATAATAATAATATGTTTAAATAATAATTATTATTATATTTTAAAATAACAACAATAATAATAGTTATATATTATTATTATTATTATTATTATTATTATTATTATTATTAATAATAATAATAATAATAATAATAATAATAATAATAATACATGTTAGAGAGAATCCTCCAAAGCTTTGTTGTACACTACTGGGCTGACCCGCCGTCAGTGCGTCCCGCGTGTCGGTTCTGGGTCTGAAAGGCTCGTGTCTGCGCAGATCCCTCGTATCGACCACCCGAGGCCGAGGAGGAGAGCGCGCGCGCCGCTGAGAGCCGCGAGCGCAGCGACGGGGACGAGCTGGCGGAGAAAGCGGACAGTAATGTGACCAGCAGCAAGAAGCGGCGGCATCGGACCACCTTCACCAGCGCGCAGCTGGAGGAGCTCGAGAAGGTCTTCCAGAAAACACACTACCCAGATGTGTACGTGAGAGAACAGCTGGCCATGAGGACAGAACTGACCGAGGCCAGAGTGCAGGTCAGACACGACTGTTGCTGTTTATTCACCTTGTTTTACACACAGGCCAGAATATGGGACAGTAGGGAGGACATTTCTGTACAGAGGGGATTTAACCTGCTGACTGAGGCAGAAGGGCAGCCCTAATCAAATTCTTAGAGAAAGTTGGTGAAAGTTAAAATAAAAGTAAGAAATTGTCTTGTTTTAGTCAGTAATTCCTGTTTTGTGATTTTATGATCTTTAAGAAAATCAAACATAGCATTTTTCATGTTTTTGCCCACAATATTTAAGTTCCTGACCGGACATAACATTTTGTAAATACTGACCAAACTTCCAAGCCCTATATGCAATATGTATAGTACAGTAGAGATAACATAACACACTCTTTAGTTATGTATTTCATTTAACTCATTAGGAGCTACTAAAATCTCTGGTGATTTCCAGGTTTAGAGTCAAAATCTAAATCCACTCCATTAATGTCAAGATATTTTAAGTTTGAGGTCAAACAATCTTGTTCGTTTGTTTTCGAGTGAACTAACAGGTTCATTATTCATTATTGTTTAACACACTCAGAACCCATTTACCCGACTGACTTACCCTCACAGGTCCTCTACAGTGTAAGGCTGAATCACCTCAAAAACTGTGACATTAAGGATTATCCTGCAAAACCCTGTTAAATACGGGTCACAAATAAATGCTTCCAATGCCTCCAATTTTGCATCTGCTTTGACTGTACAACTTAATTGCTTAAATTAAGCAAATATCCAGAGATGTTTCATCCAAAAAACATTTGTTCCGAATGCATTTATGCTGCAGTAGAGCTTTTTTATTTACCCTTCGTACCTGGATTTGCCATCTCTTATATCCTTAATGAACATGAACTTCTTTCTCAGGCAGGATTTGATTAATCTACTGTGATAAATTTTTCTTAAGAAGTTCTGTTTCTTCACTTTTGTTTCTTTTTTTATTTTTATTTTCTTTTTGTTAATTCTAACAAATTCTGCTTTTTAACAAGGAAAGTCATGGTTTTTTTTGTTTCTGAATTTACACAAAGTCTAATGTCAGTTTAGCTAAAATTGATGGGAAGTGAATGGTGACTGATGTCTTGTTGAACTCTGATGGTAGGTTTGGTTCCAGAACCGCAGGGCTAAGTGGAGGAAACGGGAGCGATATGGACACCTTCAACAGCCCAAAGGCCCTTATAGCAACACATACGAGCTCACAGCCTTACCCAGGACAGACACTTACTCACAGGTAACACAGATGGTATAACTGTATATAGCTGTAGGTACACATAACTAGAAATTGTTATAATGTTAATGATTGAATACGGCTTGCATGTCAAGAGTATCTATCTATCTATCTATCTATCTATCTATCTATCTATCTATCTATCTATCTATCTATCTATATTCTTTTTTAGATCTTCATACCAAATATGCACACATCTCAAATGAGAGCAAAGTGGTATAGATTCAATTCTACTCTATTCTTACATTCTCTAATCAGTTAATGAGAAAACAATCAAGGCAGTGAGAACTGGAACAGCTGCAGGATCTCTGCACTATGCAGACCATCTGGACCATTGAAGAGCTGGACTAATTTATTATGCTGGATGCGAGCATCCTTATTTTACTTAAGACTGAGGTCATATCTGATACACAGAGAATAGTATGTTCAGCCAATATAATGTAACTGACTAACCTGCTCTCTAGGGCACCTCATATCTCTCTGTAATCATGACTGATTCATCATCTCTGACACATTTCATTATGATGGTCTTGTTTTTCTCTTTCCTCTGTGGAATACTTGAAGAATTGTTGTCTGTGCTGTCTATTTCAATCCCAGGTTTATTATGTATTTTTAGACCATCCTGGTGTATCTGATTCAATGCAGGTATTTGTTGGGATGCTAAAAGGCTGGGGTTTCAGTGTTACAGGGTCTTTAAAGGGCCAATATCACTGAAATCTGAAATTTAAACCCACGGTAAAATAACTCTCTTCTAAACATGCCTTTCACTCACAGGGCACTATAATTCATATAAGAGAACTGAGCTTTAAAAACAGCCTGTTTTGAATTCATAGTGTCACAAGAACAGCCAGTTTATTTTGTCCCACCTATTCCAGTGCACAGCAGCTTAGCTGAGTTGAGTCTTGTTGAGTTTCATTCTGAACTGCTAATTGAAAGAGCTACAATAATAACTAAAGTCAATTTAATTGTAAAGGGTTAAGAAACATTGGAAAATGGTTGCATAATAATAATAATAATAATAATAATAATAATAATAATAATAATAATAATAATAATAATAATAATAAATGAATAAATGAATATAGTACACCAAATGAACCATTGTTGTTTTACAGTAAAAGCTTTGTTGAGTTTTGAACCATTCCTTCTTTCCTCACACTGCATAGATTCCCAACAACCTTTGGACAACACCGTCCCCCAGCAGCTCCATGGTGTCGTCCTGCATGATTCCACGAGGTTCCCCTCCTTGCGTGCCTTCCCCATATCCTCACTCGCCAAGAGCCCCCGAGCACAGTTATGTGGGTTTTCCCAATCACCAACAGAACCAGTTTGGCGTCAATCACGTCTCCCTCAACAACTTCTTTGCTGATTCGCTTTTGGCTCCAACGCCCAATGGGCATGCAGCATTTGAGAGCAAGCCTGAATTTGAGCGGCGGTCCTCCAGCATCGCTGTCTTGAGGATGAAGGCCAAAGAGCACACGGCCAACATCTCCTGGGCTATGTGAGCTGCTCTCTCAGACTCTTATTCATAACGGTATGTTTAATGCATTGATAGGAATGCAGATATGGACATTGCATTGCTTAATAAGGACTCCCTGCTCTTGAACTTTTTACTGACTGGAAGGTTGATGAACCTTTTGAAGATCATCTAAACAATTGTATCATTCCTTTACAGTTTGAAATACTGGGAAATAGAAGTTGGCTACAGTTAATGAAGGAGTCTGTCTAGGATTGCTTGATAAAGCAATATTGTGCCTTATTATTTCTGATGCACTTATGGTGAAGTGAAAACAATGGCACAAGGAGCTTTAGGAGATCAGCGTTCTGTTCTCAGAGGTGATGTCTCTGATTTACTAACATTTTACCTGTGTGCTTTGAAGCAAAGCTGTGTGTACAACTCAGAACTGTGGCTGGCCTGAGCTCTGCCACAATCAGAGGAATACTTTGTCCTCTGTGGTAACATTATTTTAATAAAAAATATTTCATTATTAAATTAACCCGTGATTATCCATTTATTCCAATTTGTCAGTTATTCCTCAGTACTAGAAAGGAACAAATATTCTGGGTTGAATTGTGTTGAAATAATGTTGTAATGTTGTTAATAATGTTTTAGAAAATTGAGCGTATGTGATTTTAAATATGAGAATATGAGTATGAGAAAAAAAAAGTAACCTTCAGTAAAATCAAACCTTTATTAAAAACTTTGCTGTGTTTTTAGTCTGTAAAAAAGTAAAGCTACACTTTGAACTAAACTGAATTACAGCAGTAAGCTTAAAAACCTAATCAAAATCTATTGTAGAATTATAAAATTAATACAGAACAAAACTTCTATGAATTAGTGGGTCATGGAAAAACAGTTATCTGCAAAATGGCAACATTACAAGAGAAGGAAAAAGCTTGTAGTGTAAAAAGATTTTATTCTAAGTAATTTTGTATATTCATATATATGTCCACTCACCATGACATTCTGATACAATGTAAAGAACAACAGTCACACTATGTCAAAAAGTCACAGTGATGATATCTATTTAATATATATTAGGGCTATAATATTTCCAGATTTTACATGATTCATATAATAGTATATAACATCGAGCAGATATACAGAAATTTTGCATTCAAATTATTTCTTTGCTTATTTTCTTTTAAATAAAATTATTTTAAAAATGTGCCATTTGACCGGGGAGCCCAGGCCTTTGCATATGACAATAATTTGTCTTATTGTCTTATTAATTTTTACTGAGTTCAATTTTAAGTAATTGTTTATTTAGAAATTGCACTAAAAGCAAGGGGAATAATGAAAAGGTCAGACTCGTTTGTTACAGATTCATTTTATAATTAAGATTATTTGAAGTAATATCAATACATTCTGTTGGATGGATTTGTGGGTGTAGATTTTATCTGTAAGTTCAGAAAAGCCATGAGATTGTTTTTCACGCCTTTCAGTTTTGAGATGATTTTATAGAAGGTTTAAAAAATGAATAACAGCACCTAACAAACTTCAAACTGAGATATACCGAATGCCATAAGATGTTCTAGTGGAATGGTCTGTAGAACTGTAAGGTTCTGACAATTACCTGACACATCCACCAGATTTGGTTTGTTTTACTCACTTCTACATAAAACATCCTGACATGGTGAATTAAATAGTAGTAAGAACGAAGAGTTGTTTACCCAGTTGCTTCCACTGATAGCATGTTCTTCCCATTAAATAACAGTTAGCTCATCTCCAGCACTTAGCTCACTCTGGGAGGGTTTGCATCAGGGAGTTATTCAACTGGGATTATAACATTTGACCTGAATCACATCTCTACACTCTTACAGTAACTGTTCAGACTGTGTGTGTGTGTGTGTGTGTGTGTGTGTGTGTGAGTGTGAGTGTGATAGTGTGAGTGTGTGTATGCATCTGTTGTTAGTTCATGAATGTCCCTTGTATCTTCCCCCCCCTAAAAGCCCTAAAGCCACGGATTGCCCCTCCCCTCCTACACACACACACACACACACACACACACACACACACACACACACACACACACACACACACACACACACACACACACACAAACACCATTTCTCTGTAGCAGAAGCGTCCGAGTGTTCCTCCTCAGCGGAGCATTGCAAGACGGATGAAGCAGCACATGTGAGGAGTGTGATCCCACCATAGGCCACTGCAGACAAGATCCATCAGCAGGGCTGAATGGGTTTGACCCTGCAGGGTGAGCCCAAGTCATTAATACAGCAGCTCACACGCGCGGGGGAGGAGACACACACTGCAGCCCAGCTTCAGCACACACACACACACACACACACACGCACACACACACACACACACCCTCACTTCCAACAGCCCAGTCCAGGAACAGGGCTGCTACATCTCAACACACTCTGTGTTTATTAGGTGAAACTTTATGGACTCCCTTTATGATTATGGAAAGCGTTCCTGTGCCAGTTCCTCAGCCTGAATGATCAATGTTTGGGTTTGTCTTTGCTGTGGAAGTAGTCCCAAAAGACTTTTTTTTGTCTCAATCTTGTTTCTCAAACTCAGATAAGATTCTTGGCATCACTGCTTATAGACCATTTATACTGGAAGGTTGTTTGGTTGTGTAGATAAGTAGTTCTACATGATTTGACACAAATTCTCCAGCTGAAAGGTTCACGTGTAGATTTATTGAAAGATGATGCAGGCTTCTCCGAATGGTCTAGAAAGTACTCCTGGAAGGACATTTCTGAAAATTCTCTCCTAAACTAAAGCACACAATGGCATTTCGGCAAAGGAAAAGGCAAACTGTGTGTGCATTTGCACTTCTGGGTCAACAATAGGTGCAACTTAAGTAGCTGAATGCATTCATTAGGTGTCCACAAACATTTTGACTTATTTTCAAGTAGGAGAAATTATGGGATTATCAGACTTTAATATGACAGCTGTTATATGGACTCAAACTTGGTCCAGATAATGATTTTTCAAAGCCAAACTCTTTTCGCTAGGGTTTACTTTCAAAATCACTGGTGAATGCGGGTGTCCAGTCCAAACTGCTGGAGAGGCCTGACATCAGTTCATTGGATTACAATAGCAGGAAGGCTCTCTCAAATTCAATTAGGAAGGGACAGTGTATTCTGCCCTGCATTTCTGCAGTTATTCACACAGGCAATAGCCCAAAAGCCTGGGCAGGTGTAGAATTACTGTGGCCTAATTCTGATGTGTGCACAGATAGACAGCTCTGGGGGATAGCTGCATTTTTCTGTGCATTTATCAGCAGAGCGATGAGTATATTTAGCAAGCAATGTTTTGTCCATCCTCAGGAGTTTATTTATTTTTTTGTTGAATAAAAGGAAATGTTCACAGTTACGCACTTTGTGCACTGGAACTATAACATTAAACATCAATAGTGTTTCCATAAATCCATGCCCACATACTTGGTTTGTGAAACGTTTTTGTTGAGAAATGGCTCCTATTGTTTGTAAACAACATTAGCCTTGTAGCTCCACTTAACACCAGTCAACCATAACATGTCCTATTTTCTACATTCTCTGTTCATTTTATCAGCTCCTCTTACCATACACAATCACTTTTGTTCTATCATTACAGACCATAGTCCATCTGTTTCTCTGCATACTTTGTTCACCTCCTTTTACCCTGTTCTTTAATGAACAGGAGCCCACAGGACCACCACAGAGCAGGTATTATGTGGGTGATGGGTCATCCTCAGCACTGCAGTGACACTGACACGGTGGTGGTGTGTTAAAGTGTGTTGTGCTGGTATGAGTGGATCAGATAAAGCAGTGCTGCTGGAGTTTTTAAACCCCTCAGTGTCACTGCTGGACTGAGATCAGACCACCTGTGCAGATGAGCTTCATTTTAATAGGACTACAAAGTGCTCCTGTATGGTCGGTGGAGCTGTTCAAATGGAAAAAGAAAATAAAGCACCAAGAAGGATTTGTTGGAATTGAATGAAACTTTATATGTGTGAATTGAATGATAATATTAATGATTACAATATTAAAGTGTCAGGATAAGTTTATTGTGGAGAACTGTACAATTGAAAGGAAAATCTAGTACCCTATTAGGCTCCTCTAGCCTAGATACTAGATAAGATACAGTTCAGGATTTAGGCATATAGTTTTTGTATCGCATCTTGCAACATATTTTCTGTTGTGGCTGAGCCTGTAGATCCTGCACACTCATAGCTTGCCAAAGCTGGTGCCCCAGATGGTTCCTTAAATGCTTGAATGGAGAAAAAAGAATTGTTGCAATTTCATTCCAGTGAAACCCTTGCCGTGTGTGGTTGAGCATTATCCTGCTGAAAAATTTGTGTCCCTCATGTCGCTACTAGAGGTGTCTGGTGTGTACAATGGATCCCCAGATTATCCCACCAGCAGTTGGGGCATTGTGTCGCTCCACAGCAAACAGAACCTGGATTTGTGCATGCCCTCACATAACCACTGCTCCCTACACTTCCTAACAGCTGAGCCCATCTGCTGGACTCTCAGTAGGCATCTTACATGACTTGTTTCTTTCAATCCAAAAGCCACATATTCTCTCTTATGGATGTTTCAGCTGGGTCCTATCACTCAGAAAAACTCCCAGTGTGCATCAGGCCCTGGTGTTTGCAGACCCCAGTGAGTCAGGGGCTAAGAATCACTCTTCATACTCGACAGCTCGGTGTGTTCAGTAGGAGCAGTGCTGTTAGCTGCAGCGCTGCAGAAATTCGTGATTTATGAAGGAATTCCCAGAACCTTCTCCTGTGCGATAGAGGCCCAAATGAGTTATTATGTGCAGAGTGATTTTTTTATTGGCTCCTCACACACAGCCGGCCTGCATATTGAGGGCACTATGAAGTCACATAGATCACACAGAGAAGCTAAAACACTTCTGTTGAAGATATATTGTAAGTGGACAGTGGTAAAGAAAAATATCAGCATGAAGGCCTGAAGGTGGTGAAAACAATATGAAGGCAGTGATTGTTTTTAATTTTTTACAGCCTAAAAATAAAGGTTCCTCAATGGTTCTTGGCTTAAACATGCTGTTCTAAGAAGAGCCTGAGTTGGTGGAGATGCTTTGAATTATGTGGAGAGTTGTTAAAAAAAGATCAATCTCATTCACAAAAAAATGAAACGTGGTGTTTTTAAGGAAAGAAAGGCACTTATTCTATGGCATCATTCCAAGGAGGCATTTTTAGCACAGTAGGTTTAACATTTATTGGATTATTTTGGATTATTATGAATTATTTGGATTTCTGGCTTAATTAAACAGGTGTGTGTTTGGCCAGGAAACTCAATATCAAATGTGAAGAACAGGCAGTGCGTTATCGTGATGGAGCTGCCAATTGCTTGGACTTCAAATGTCCTATATTATTGGGGAAATACACTGCATACCAACATTAGAACTTCATTCCAACTGCAAAGAATGATGGAGGTAATATCATAGATTGGAACAATTCATTCCAAGTTGTATCAAAATATTTTCCAGGAAAGGGTAAGCGCAGCAGCCTACAACCTGAAGCTGAAGAGCTGAATGCTGGTTGATGCAACAAGACAATGACCCAAGTAAATCAGCTATGGTTGAAAAGAAGATTTGTGTTTTGAAATGGCCTGCATTGTAACCTTATTTAGATGCTCTGGTATTGTGCATGTGATACATCCCAGAAATACTAATAAACTGAAACAGGGAAGAGTGGAACAAGATTTCTCCACAGTATTGTGCAAATCTTATGAATAACTACACAAAATATTTGGTGGAGATTATTGCTGATAAAGTTGGATTTACAGGTTATTAAATTCAGTGGTTCACTTACTTTTTCTAGCCTGCACTGTGGATGCTTACTCAAAGTGTTTAATAATAATGTACAACTGTTTTTCTTAGTTTTTGTTGAGTTTATTAGTTATTGTGACATGTAGAGACCACATTTTATTAGTAACTGATGCAGTCACTTTTTCAAGCCTGTAATGTAGATGTTTACTCAGCGTGCTCAATAAAAAACATGAACAATATAAACAATATAATAAATTTCACTTCATTTTCCTCACAGCTCTAAAATTGTTTCATATAATGTAAGCAAAAAGGATTCCATATGGAAAGTGGTTTGTCACAACACTGCAGCCAGTTCTGATGCCATGTAGGTACATTTTACAAGCCATCTACAATGGTTAATAAATGGTTTACTAACAAACCCTTAAAGAACCATAAAAAACAAGGTATCTAGCTTTGGAATTATAGCCTTTGTGTTAATAACCTTGACCAGTGCTTGAAAGTAAACCTATACTGTAGGTTTCACAGTTCTGCAGCTCATAGCTTTATCTCTACTATGAAAAATATATTCTACTCAATTTAATGTTGACTTCCAGTCCTGAATACTATAAAATGCTTTACAGAGAGAGTGTGGAAGGTTTGCTGAGGCATGTGTGTTATGCAGCAACCTATATGCTTTCCTCTAATGAGAACAGGACATTAAGTACGGCTGTCAGCAGACAAGATGAGCTCATGACAGTATAGAGAACTAATTCTAAGAGGGATGAGTCCCAAGATTTCCATTACCGTGAAGTATGCGCACACACACACACACACACACACACACACACACACACACACACACACACACATAGTAATAGGGGGAAGCAGACAGCCTAGGCCCCTCAGTGTGCTGTGAGTGGTGAGTCAGCCAGTGTGTGTTGATGAGCAGTGTGTTCATAAATATTTAGATGAGGCAGCCCCCTGCTGAGATAACGATGTTTGCTGATGCCACAACAAACAGAAACAATAAACTCACAATTAATTTCCACTGGATAACAAACTCAACATACGCAAGAAAGGGGTATGACGTCTATACATGAGCTGTCAGCTCACGGGCCAAAGAAAACTGCTCATATTTATCCATCCATTCCTGATGTTAGAAAACTTCATCCTCACTTTGAACTCTAGACCTTTTATTCAGAAACTCCTCAAAGTAATCCAATATCTATTATAGATGATTCAGTAACTGCTATAAATAATTCAGAATCTACATATCTATAACTAGAATAACTAAAATGATCCCACACATATAATAAATAATTTAGTAACTGCCATTAATGATTCTGTATTAAAAACATCACTAACTACTATTTTGTGTCTAATAAAATGTATTATAAATTATTTGATATCTGCTAATTGATTCAGTATCTATTATAAATAATTAATTAAATCATATATATATAATTTAGAATCTACTACAATTGATATGGTAACTACTAAAATGTTACAGTATATACTATAAATGATTCAGTTACTGCTATAAATTAATTAGTATCTACTATAAATGGTTTAGAATCTGTTCTAAATGATAAGGTAACTGCTGTATTTGATTTAGTATCTATTATGAATTGTTTAGTAACTTATGTTTAATTCAGTATCTATTATAAATGATTTAGTAACTGCTATAATTAATTCAATATTTGAATTGATAAAATATCTATCAAATGATTTAATAACTGTGATAATTAATTCAGTAACAATAAACAATGTTTATATGATTCAGTATCTATTATAAACGTTTTTTTGTAACTGTGAAAATTGATTCAATATCTATTATATATGATTTATTAAGTGCTATAATTGATTCAGTATCCATTTTAAATTATTAGTGCCTGCTATAAAAAGTATCTAATATAAATTATTATTTACTGCTATAATTTATAATTTAGTAATTGCTATAATTGATTCAGTATCTATTATAAATGATTAAGTAATTGTGATAATTCCATCAGTCAAAGTTTATTTATATAGTGCTTTCACAACAATGGAGTTGTGTAAAGCAGCATTACAAAAATCCAGGTCCAAGTCTCAATTGATCAGCCCATGGGCAACAGTGGCAAGGACAAACTCCCTCAGGTTAGGGGAAAGAAATCTTGAGAGGAACCAAGGCTCAAAAAGGGAACCCATCCTTCTGTGGTTGACATTGGAGAGCACAGACATAAGGCACTAAAAGTTGTAGAACAATAGAGAAGTGTAGTAGTGGGAGCATGCTGTATTAATGGGTGATGAGTCACCTGAGAATGTAAGTGTGAGTAGGGTACAAGCTCAGTGTTAACATGGAAGTCCATGCAGATTAAATATTCAAAGCTGGCAGTGGAGTCTGAAATGTGGGCATCTAGGAAGATCCACCAGGGTACGGCATCGTCAGTGGGCATGGACCAAATAATTGATTCAGTATATACAGTATTATAACTGATTAAGTATCTATTTGATAAAGTATCTATTTGATTTAGTTCTATAATGATTCAATATCTATTATATTTGATTCAGTAAGTGCTATAATTGATTCAGTATCTATTATAAATTATTTAGTAACTGCAATAATTGGTACAGTATATATTATTATGATTTAGTAAGTGCTATAATTGATTCAGTATCTACTACAAAATGATTGAGTTACTGCTATAAATTAATTAGTATTGACTACAAAGGATTTATTATCTGCTCTAAGTGATTAAGTAACTGCTATAATTTGAATCAATATCTATTATAAATGATTTAGTAACTGCAATAATTAATTTTGTGTCTATTATGAATGATTTAGTAACTGTTATAATTGATTCTGTATCTATTATAAATAATTAAATGATATAAATGATTCAGTTTCTTCTATAAATGAATTACTATCTACTGTAATTGATTCAGTGTCTATAATAAATCATGAAGTAAATGATATAAATGATTTAGTATCTTCTATAAATGATTTGGTAACTGCTTTATTTACCACTACAGAACTAATATCCAGCTTGTTTTGTTTAAGGGTGAAAAATTGAACTGTGCATCTCCCTACAAGCCTTTTGTACTTTGAACTACATTTAAAGGATGTTTCAGCTAAACTACTGTCTGTATTTCTCCAAAATCTTAAACTAGATACAGTAGTTTATTAACTTCACAACTGACGTCTCAGTAATCTAATATCACAAGTGAACTGACTACTGAGCACTGAACCTCACTTTAAGATTTATTTACTCAACTGTTGGAGATGTTTACTCAATATTTTCTCTAAATTAAAATCCCATATCAGATGACAGATCAGCGACCCCCTCCCCTGTAATCAAGCTCCAGCAGAGTTCCCAGCAGGACCACTCTCTTCTGAGACTCTGCTTTAAAGAGCCCAATCCTAATCATCTGCATCAGCTCATCTGCTTTACTGCCACTAACTCTGTCCTCTAACACAGCACAAGAGGCAGAGACACTGAGCTACTTATTTTTTAACCTGTAGAGACAAAAAAGGAGAGTAAAAATAATTGGTGTTAATAATTGGTATTCATTTGAAGCAGCTTCATTCTATTTTAAAAGGAAGGGGTTATGTTTAATCACACAAGGACTCTCTGAAAAATTTGGTTTGACATTAAAAGATCAACACTTTCAGCTTATATTTACATCTGGATCTGATACACAGTTCAGAAGATAGCATCCTTTGTGTTAACCCACCCATTTTTATATTGGGCAAAAGTTTTGGAACAGATAAATCGGTTAAAGCAAATAAGACGTAATATTTTGTTGAAAATCCTTTGCTTGCAATAATTGCATCATCCATGTGACCCATAGACATCAGTAAACTGCATTCTTCTTTTGTGCTGCTTTTCCAGGCTTTTCACTGCAGCCACTTTCAGGTGGTGCGATTCTCCCCTCAGTATAGGGGTTAAGACTGGATATTGACTAGGCCAGTCTAAAACCTTCCACTTCATGGCCCTGATGATCTCCTCTGTAGTTCTGGGCGTATTTTGGGGCATTATCTTCCTGTGTGTTGAAGGATATCCAAATCAACATATTTCTTAAAATTGACTGACAAAATTCATCATCAGTGAAGATTATTCAGCCTGTCAAAGAAGCAGCCATGCAGGCCCAAGCCATGGCATTACCTCCACTGTGTGTCATAGATGAGCTTATATGTTTGAGATCATGAGGATATCTTTTCATTCTCCAAACTTTAGCCTTTGCATCGAATTGATAAATGATTAATCTTCAGTCTACAGCAAAAATATGGAGAACTACAAAAGTACATTTCCTGAAAAATGCAGAATGGTTGCACAGCTGAGGTGGTTCCAACTTCCAGGTAGTTCCTACATGGCCACTAAGGTGTCTCTACATTGATGCTATGGTAAACCAGGTGATTGGTAGGACAGTTGATATGGTATTTCAGATGTCTGTTAATTTGTTATGCAGTGCAATCAGAAGGAACTGATTACAATGCATGACGTGTTGTGCCACACCCTCACTGAGTCATTTACAAAGGCAGCAAGTTACTTCAGTAACGAGTGATGCTCTTGTCTTGGTGACCAATGAATCAATGGGTAGAGGCACTGGGATCAGCTCCAAGATCTATGGGTTTGTTGTTATGTGTCACATGTCCTGAAGGCCTGGTGTCATGGTCTTGGGTGCAATTTTGCATGATGTCAGATGGATCATGTTTGGTCTTCATTACAGGCACGTTGATGGCCAGTCTTATATTATGAAGTACTGCAATCAGTGGTCCTACATTCTGAACAGACACTCTGGTGCACTATTCCAACAGGACAGCGCTTATCTACATACTGCTGCCTTCTAGACCTATCCCCTCACTGAAAATGTGTGGGATGCTATTGGAAGTGTGATCAACATGCCACCCCTACCGCAAAATCTGCAGGAACTGCTTGAGGAACTTCAAGGTGCATGAAATGGATTATCGCAGGACACCATTAGGAAAATCAGCAACTCCATTCCTGAGACATCTGATGCCATACTGCCCATATCAATCCCACCTGTTCTTCTGTGTGCTACTATTTGTGCAACTCTTTTTTAGATGATAAATGTAGTTGCACACTGCAAAAACTGCCTAGCCCTAACCATTTGGCTTCTATTAAAAATGTATTTTGAGGCAACAGAATTTCTGTTGTATAAAGAAATTTCTGTCCAAATGAGTAAATCACATGCTGCAGATGTGGTAGACAGGTTTGAGAAGCTGAAAACATTTTAGTGTTCCTTTAACATGAAATCATAAATATGCTTTATATCTGAACATTATTTCAAAGGTGTATCACTTTAAGGCATCCTGTCTGAGTGACGCTGTGTGTTGATCGAGAATGTGACCCATCCTTTGATGATAAAAACACATGCGTTTTGAGACTCCCACTCCAGTAATCTCTGGCCGCTGGACAGTGACATATCACCCCGTCACAATCCCATGAACTAATGGGGGGATGTGTTCATTTCTTATCACGTATATTGATGTGATTGGCTGACCCTGTGGGCATCTGAGGCCAATCTACTTTGTCAGGCTGCACCCCCCATGCACCCCCCATAAGCCTTTGAAGTTCACTTCCCTTTGTGGGAAATTCTCACAGACAAGGAACCCCAAAAGAACAGAACATTTAGAACCACCTCGGGTTTATAACACAAGGCTCTGACTGATCATTTTGGTGTGAAATTAGTGCAGTTGTGTCATCGATATATTTGGGTTTAGAGAGCCAAGAGATAATTTTTTCTTTCCTCCCCAACTTCTTGGCATTTCTGTTTCTAAAGCTGGATTTGAGGAATGGAGTAAATGATAGCATTAACTCAATCTCACATTAACTCCATGTGTCATTTTCGACATAACCTTTGCTTAGCCTTTGAATAGTGAAATGTAAAGTATGTTCACCTGATTCAGTGTGTATTATCTTATGTATGAGCTATTCTGCCTCTGTACTATCAGAGTAGCGTTAGGGAAGTCTAGGAAAAGCTCAAATTCATCTGAATGTCAACTGCAATCTGCACACTAATCACCTCATTAATCTCCACTGAAGGAGTACTGAGCGACTGTGCAGAACTGTGCAGAGATTAGATTATTTTAGCATCCCAAATTTAAAAAATGGTAGCATATCAAATGGTTTGATCTCATTGCTTGGCCATTTCTTTAGGCCCTTACTCAGGGTTTTAGTTAACCTGGTTTGCTGTCCCAACTAGTGAAAATATCCCCATGACTCATTGGTCAGCTGACTGAAGGTGCCAAACAATGGAGTTTTTGAGTATTTTCAGTTTTTGATGCATAATTACTAAGTGTGTGAATTGTGGTTGGAAGTGGTTGGAGTGAAAATGCTCAAGCCTATTAACCACCCTGCTATTTTGCTACAGAAACACTGATTTTCCATTTACAGTGGGCTTTTGTTGGCTGATTTCTGTCCCCGAGGCATTCCACAGTCCCTTATCTACCCCAGCTTTGCCTACTTTAGCACTGTAATGAGAACAAATACATTTTCTGTAATTATCTGGTCAGTCATAGAAACTGAATAGCTTCACCAGCTTCTCCACAACATACAGCTCAGCTGTTAATAGGCATTTCACTTCCCAATTTGCGTCCTGTTCCCAACTAGTGATGAGCAAGTTGGCCAAGAGACGTGGATCAGGTAGCCACTATTGTGACAATGCAAAACAACTTACACCAACATTTAAGTTTTTCTCTTTGGATATGTGGGTTTTGCTTTTAAAAGGGGAAACAATTTTTTGAGATTCACAGTTTGTCACTTTCATAAAACTGAACCCCTTATAGTAGATAGATTTACACTATATGGTTACGTTTGCAGATGCTCCTTCTAATGAATGCATTCAGCTACTTTAAGTAATGCTCAAATGCACACAGAGCAGTGTGTCCCTATAGAGAAGTGTGGCCAATAGAATAGAACTCTGTGGAGCAGATAAACCTGAACCTACTGGCACTATGCCTACTGTCAGACGTGGACTAGAGGGGTATGACTTCCCCAGCATTGAGGTGTGGAGCAGTGGAACTGTGTTCTCTGGAATGATGGTGCTCCATCCAATATTTCTGGAATGAGTTGGAGGGTTGAGGATGGGGTGGGTTGGTGATCATCCAACACTCTGACCTCACTAAGTGCTTGCTGAACGCAATCAGATCAACACAGGAATGCTTTAAAATGTAATAAGCTATCCTGGATAGTAGAAAGAGTTACTTCAACACCAGCAGGATTTTTTCTTAACACCTTTGAATTGAAACAATGAACAGCAATGAATAGAACAATCAATACTTTTATCAATACAGTAGAAAATAACTTCCCTCATGCATCGATTTGCATTGCCTTGTACTGCAATGACTTCTTCAAATTTTTGAATTTTTGAATATCTCAAACTGTTTTGCATTTGTTTGGAGACTGTTGTTCTGGCCTCATTGTGTATTTGCAGTGGCTGCGGTAGAAAGGAATAAGAACACTTCTGTCTTCATCTGCTAATCAGGGCCATTATCAGCTGTTGACGGATTGTGCTTGGACACCTCTCGGATGACACTGTTGCTCTAACAGATCTGCTCTAAAGGAGTTTGTGTCACTGAGCCGGGCATCGTGGAGCATTGTAAACACCAGGCTGCTGAAGACAACCTGAAAGCACCACTGGGTGCCTCTAATAAGGCAGGGAGGAGGAGGGGGGCATCTCCTAACTATGAGCACTTAGCTCTGATAATTATAGAAGCTTGAGGACTCAGGCTTATCCAGAGGGAATGTACCCTAGTTGCCATACTCTCAGCAGGAAGGCTGTGGATGAGATCTTCTAGTTTGAGACTTTTATCTGGAACACTGGTGCTTTTGAGACAGGATGAGCTTTCTTGTGTTAGCACAGAATGCCTGTTATGTATGCATCTTGTAAATGCTCACTTTTCATCCACCTACAAAGCTCTGAGGAACAAATACTAAAGCTCCACCTACTGGTTATTTTTAATTAGTCTCTGAATCAATTGTATTTGTTCTGCATCAGATATGGGACTGCCTCCAGAACCATTTAGAGTAGTGATTTAGAACACAAATTCACACTCATCACCATAACATTAAATCTTCTCTGTGTGTAAGGTGGGAGAATATCCAGAACTTCTTGGACTTCCAAAAGCATGGGCATGAACATGAATAGCTGTGCCATGCTTTCTTTCTTGCTTACCCACTGTATAACAGGTTCCATTGTTTGAGAAGGTTTTCCAGAAGGCATTGGATTTTTGTCCATTCTGTCAGAAGAGCATATGTTGGGTACTGATGTTGAAAAAAAGCCAATCTAGTTCATCCCGAAGGTGCTCACTGGTATTGAAGTCAGGGATCTGTGCAGGCCACTGGAGTTCCCCCAACATCAAACTGGTCGTCATGTTTAAAATGTCTTTGCATGGTTTAGCATTATTAACATTTCTCTTGACTGGACATGAGGGTTTGGCCCAAAACAGCTCCAGAACATCATTATCTCTCCACTAAACTTTACTTTTAGTGCAGAGGGTGCAGAGGGTCTGGTAGGCGGACCCTGGAAGCCAAATCCAGGGTCATCCATCAGTGAACTAGTGACACATTTCAGTTGTTCCAGAGTTTGGTGGTGTTTTTCTTGAACTGGTCCAGTTGACTGGATCCTGAAATTCTGAATCTGTTATAGTTACAGTATAAACGTATTAGATTACAAGCTCAGTTTAAAAACAGAGTGATTTTCAGTAGAATCACATTATGTCCACAAAAGATTCATTGCTCTTACCATATTTGTTCATAATAAAATGAGTGAGTAGCTGCTTTCCAAAGTGGAAAGACATTATTTCTCAGCCTCTGGATCAGAGAAAACTATTTCTAAGTGAAGGATCTTTTGTATACATCCACAAAGAGCAGCCTACATTCAATGCACTAATGTATCCTTTGCGGCCTGTGGAAACCAACAATTCTCAGCCCACTCCATTTTACTATGAAAATGGTTGAAAAGTCTCTGGAGCAGAATTCATTTTAAAATGTTGATTTTTCATGTACTTAAATCCAATTATTGAATTTGAATCTTCTCACAAAAGAGGCAATGCCTTTCTGGTTACGTCACCAGCAGCCTAGTTTGACTGTTCCAGACTGATCCATTCATGTGATGACTAAGTTATTTTGAAGGAGTCTTCATAGGACAGTCTAACCGAGGACCTGTGCACAGCTACTGTGCCTGTGAGATGCTGTTGTTGATGTTCATCGGTTTTGTTTATTTTTTCACTTACATTTAATAAGTAAAAAAAAAATAAAAAATTAAGAAACTTTTGAAGGTACGAAAATCCCCACTGAATCCATGTAGACCTGCTAGGATTGTTGTTGTCTTATTTAGTACTAAAAGTAATAATAACAACAACAATTAAATGTCCTTACTGCCCAGATAGCAAAAAATATTCCAAATCCTCAATTTTCATCCAATCTTCTTGCTGCATAGATTGAAGGCTCTTGGGTGGATAAGTGGCCCATATATACACCAGATCAGGGCTATGTTTGGACCAGATATGATATAGAAAATGTGGGCCACATTAGTTATTTATGTATTTTTTTATTTTAAAGTGGGTAACTTTTGGATCATGTGCAGGTTTCCAGTAGGCAATCACAGAACAGGACCGGATATGTTTTGGTTTTCAATATGTGGGCCACAAGTGGTCAACAAAAGCTTTCCCTGATTTTACATCTACAGGGTGGAGCAACAAGACAGGAGTTTCTAATAGAGTGGAGAGTGAATAGACACAGTGTTTAAACACACCAGCAGTATTGCTGTGTCAGAGCCACTCAACATTTCATGATGAATAAATCATTTTATTAAAATCAGCCAAAATACTTTTTACACTAACGTCACTGGGGGAAAAATATTTTTTTAATTTCCCAGTGAAGCTCCCATTTTGGAGCTCCAATTTTTGTTCTAGCAGCAATGGTAATGTATAAATAAGACAACAGACACAGACAACAGACTTTCTGAAGACACAGTATTGTTTTATCTGTAAATGAATGTTTGGTATTTGAAGTGTCATGTGAATTTAAGCATAATGTTTTTCTTTGATCATTATTTGAATACTGTGCTCTTAAACAGACAAGAAATCCAAAATTAATAGGAAGTAATCAGATTACATTACTTATAGTAATTAAATTACAAAGACATTTTTAATTTACCCTCCCAACCCTACTGCCTATGGAGATTCATATCTATCATTGGGGTGGCCACACACACACACACACACACACACATACACAGTTCAAAGTATTCACAGCACTTGACTTATTGCACATCTTGTTATGTTACAGCCTTATTCCAAAATGGATTAAATAAATTTTGTTCCTCAATTCTACACACAAAACCCAACAATGACAAACTGAGAAAGGTTATTTGAAATCTTTGCAAATTTATTCAAAATTAAACACAAAAATATAACACGTACATAAGTATTCACATCCTTCACCACCATACTCAGAATTGAGCTCAGTTGCATCTTGTTTCCACTGATCTTCATTCAGATGTTTCCACAGCTTGACTGGACATCTGTGATAAATTCAGTTGATTGGACATGATTTGGAAAGACACACACCTGTTTATACAAGGTCCCATAGTAGACAGTGCATGTCTGTGCACAAACCAAGGCCCCAAAAGGACTCTCAGACCATGAGAAATAAAATTAGCTGGTCTGATGAAACAAACTTTGAACTCTTCAGCCTCAGTGCCAAACATCATGTCTAGAGGAAACCAGGAACTGACCATCACCTAGACAATGCCATTCTTACAGTGAAGCATGGTGGTGGCATCCCCCCATGCTGTGGGGATGTTTTTTGCAGCAGGAACTGGGAGACTAGTCAGGGTCAAGGGAAAGATAACTGCAGTGATGTACTGAAACATCCTTGATGATAATCTGCTCCAGAGTGCTCATGACCTCTGACAAATACGAAGGATTATCTTCTGACAGGACAATGAACCTAAGCACAAGATAACAACAGAGTGGCTTTGGGACCACTATGAATGTCCTTGAGTGGCCCTGCCAGAGCCCAGACTTGAATTTGATTGAACGTCTCTGGAAATATCTAAAAGTGGCCGTGCACTGATGCCCCCCATTCAATATGATGGCTTGAGAGGTTCTGCAAAGAAGAAACCAGGTGTGCCAAGCTTGCAGCATCACACTCAAAAAGACTTAAGGCTGTAATTGCTGCAAAATATGCTTCAACAAAGTATTGAGCAAACAGCTGTGACTACTTATGTACGTCACTTTTTTGTGAGTTATTTTATAATAAATGAGCAAAAACTGGATCACCAGTTTTTTTTTACAGTAAAATTTGAAATTATTCCAATTATTTTCATCATGTTCATCATGAAATACTGAGCGTCCTGGAAGCAGAAGGAACTCTATAATTTGTAGGATACCTATGCTGAAGGGACAGGAATCATTACAGAATTGCCAGGAAAAAGTTTTTACAGAAATTATGTGTACCAGGTCTCCCTCTGCAGGTGAAAACAGTGCTATGGGGGTTCACTCTGGCTCAGTACCTCTTTCATGCTGAGTGACTGTAAGCTTATTTCCCACTTCTGCTCAGTAAGAGCATGCTGTGCAGTGAACTACATAAAGGGAAACCTCATCGGCTCATGGTCCAGAGCTGCCAATGCCAATATACAGTGCAGGATCACATGACTTCCAGTCAAGATGTGCACTATGTAGTGAATACACAACACAGCTGGACATGTTACAGTGGAAGACTTCTGTAGGGGAAAGGCAAAGAGTGCGAATTGAATCAGCAGTGGGGGAGAGCAGTGGGGGACACATTCTCTCAGTAGTTGTATGGATTTATGCTTTTACTTGTATACTGTACTTTTTGCATGAAAACAGTCCATTTCTTGCCTCTACAGGACATCATCTCCCCAGGCATCAAATACAGTTCACACCTGGTATACTTGTGTCTAATATATGTGTTGTCTTCCTTCGGGATTGTTTTTCATAGTTTATCATGCTTTTATGTATTTATATGACCATGCAGTAATACGCCACTTCCCTCCATACTCACCAGAAAATTAAAGTTAAACTTTTTCAGACAATATTGCATTTTCGAAACAAGTACTGTGGACCGGTGAAGTTAAAACAGATCTTTTTGGCCAGAAAAAAACAGTACAGAATTTCATTAAATGCTTGTGTGCAAATTTTTTTTTACTCAAAATGGTTCTGAAGGCAGCTCTTCCTCTGAAGCAGAACAAATACAATTGGTTCAGAGACTAACAAATTGAAATAATCAGTAAGCGGGTTAATCCGCTCCTCAGAGGTTTATATGTGGAATGGTGTGCAATTCCGTTTCAGCATGGAAACTAGCCTCGAATGCAGCTTTCCAGAGCTTCTATCCAGTCTTTTCTTTACTGCATGCAGCTCAGAGAATGTTTTCATGTGACAATGCCACACTAAAAGGCACGTTTTTGATTCCATCATGTAAACACATCATTAGTAAAGAATATGTTCAGTAGCTAATCATTCCTGACAGTTTTCCTGCACAATATTACTTTCCTAGCTAGCTAATAAGCAATCATTAAAAATTCAGCCTTATAAATCAACATATGAAAAAAAAAGAAGAAGTGAAGTGTTCACCTTTCAATAGTCATTTTACTACATTTACATGAGTAAAAGAACAATGTTCATACTGTTAAGCACAGGGGTGCTTTTTTTGTTTTGCAACAAAAAAAGGTGGAAAAAAAACAACAATAACCAAGAACTGAAAAGCAAAAAAAGTGTTTACCATTTGTAATGACTGGTATTACTAACTATTTACCATGCAGGGTAACAGATGACCAGAGATGCACTCCATATAATAACCTACACTCTGCTTCGTCAGAAAGACCTGCTCTCTAGCTCCACCCTGTGTGGAAAAGGATCAGCTTCAGAGAGTCTTGCTAAAGAACCATTTATATCTTAACACGTAAGTGACATTCCTGGTTCTTTTCTTGACTGTAAGCTTCTATGGAAAAATTCTACTTTGAATCAGTATTACTTTTAGATAGATCTGTAATTCTAATTTAATCACACGTATGAAAATCTCTTTCAGTCTGAAATGACACCAGCAGTCGTGATTCATATTATATGAGCAAAATCTCAAATAACAGATCTCTGTAATGGAGTTTTTACTGCCTGAAACTTTCATTACAGTCATTAGTAATTATATTAGATCTCCACATTTACTCCAGATTTACTTGCTCCAGTTTTAGATATAAATTACATTATTACCAGTTTAATGTTCCTGATTTCTTTTATCTTCCTTCCCAATAGCACTGCAATCCCACAAGTTCCTGTTTTTTGATAATGAGTGTACTGTACGATCTACATCTGCAGTAGAGATATCTGGAACTACAATGTCTATCAGCAAAAAACAACAACAACAACAACAACAACAACATTACTTTTATAACAGTAACAGTAGGAGTGTTTACTAGTAAAAACATTATAAAGGAGAGTGAAATTCCTTGTAAATCAGTCAAAATGTGACCAGAAATAAGGGCTTTGTATATCTGCAGGCCTGAAATGACTAATTATTGATAAATAATTCATAGCTGAGATCTGAAATGGGAGTTTCTGATATTAAAATGGCTTGTATTAATGGCGTATCACAGATGACACTAGACCAAAACAGCTTGCCATAGGTTTCAGTGTTGTTCATTGTCTCTGAGCTGCCAGATGTCGTTGTGTTTGAATGTTGACTATTGCTCCTTTAAATACACTCAACGTGTTTTGCTATTACAGAATAGGCTCTAACTGAGTGGAAGAAATGGTGGAAATATGAATTCAGGAGACCCAGGAGATTCAGGAAATTCAAAAGCAATGAAGCAAGACTCCTGTAACCAACCAAAATAATTGTATTCTGATGAAACTCTCGCTGTGTTCATATCTGATGCCACTGTATTCTGTGGTTGGTGTTATTTAATGTCTGGGGGGATGAGCTATATGTAATGCTATGGCATCACCAAGTTTGATATGAGAGTAGATGATGAACCAGGAATGGTTTGTTATGCTCAGATGAGCTAAATTGAAGCGGAATTGTTGTAAACATGTTCATCTCTCTCTCTCTCTCTCTCTCTCTCTCTCTCTCTCTCTCTCTCTCTCTCTCTCTCTCTCTATGTGAGTGTAGGTGGGTTTCTGTAATTTTGCAGCACATACATTTAGGCCAATGACTGTGATTCATCATTATCATTAGTTTTCAGTGAATGAGCAGAGCTGGGATTCAAACCCAGCCAAAAATAACACAGTGTGTGCCTGTGAAATGTTCATGTGTACTGAAGCACTGCTAATATGAAAGAGAAAAAGAAATGAAGCACTTTAGTTAGAGACAAACCGCAGCTCTTTAACTTCACTGAGTCACCTCATCTTTTGTTTTTCTTTCTCGTGTTTGAGAAGAGCCCCACAGACTGGAGCAGAAGTTAAGTGCTTTTCAAAGAAACTACTCAGACAGAAATGTGGCTCATTCTGACGTAGTCTCGTAATGGGAGCAGGCTGAGCTCAGTATTGTATGTGGAGATGGAAAAGAGGAACAGGCCTATGTGCTAAATTCACAGATCACTTGTTGTAGAGGGATTTAATATATCAGTGCTTCAGGTCAAATTTTAGTGGGTCAAGAGACTAAAACTGAATATTAGGTTATTTCTGATATGCAGGGTTGGATTATACAGTTGAGTTGAGTAGAAGCTGACAGCAGGTGGCAGTGTTAGAGTAAGCCCTGGTCTTAATGGAAACCCTGCCCTGCATATTTTAGCTTTAAGAGACCCCCTGCCACTCTTGTTAACAAGGGTTTGTTAATGAGCTGATTGGTTGAATAAGGTGTGCTCAGGGAAGGGAAAGGTCTAAATATGCGGGGTACGGGTGCCTCTAGGACCAGGGTTGAGAAACACGGCCCTAAACAACATCATTTGATTGCATTCAATTTATAGTCCTAAACAAGTACAGGTGGGGCCACCCATGGGCCATTCTACAGAAATGTAGACTTTTGGGATGGCAAAATGTCTTCAAATGTATTTCTTTTTTTCTAATGTTTAAACTTAGACTTTGGGTGCATAAATGTGCATAAAGGACAGCTTGAAGAAAATCCGTTAGCAAAATTAGATTTTCATTAAATAATATTTCTCAGTCTCTTCAACACATGTAGTCAGAGTTAGAGGATAATAATGATAATCATAAAATCTGTGATATTTTATACAAAATAACTAGCATTGTATTAAGTGCATTTATAGGTGTTATTGATCGTCACTGGTGTTTACACCGGTGACATTTTTTAATGAATGTTATATATGTGAACCCTTTAGAATGTCAAAAAAAACCCCCAAAAAAACACACACTAAAATCAGACAAATGAGACAAAAATATTACACCTACTCATTTGTTTATTGAGGACAATATTGGATATCTGTGAGTGGCAAAAATATGTGAACCTTTAGGATTAGCAAATCATTTTAAAGTGAAATTAGAGTCAGATGTTTTCAATCAATGGCAGACAATCATGTGTGGCTCCTGGTTTGTTTAAAGATCAGGGTTCTACCAAAGTTTGATTTTCGCAATACATGTTTGTGGAAGTGTATCTCATCATGAACAAAGGAGAAGAAGAGTTGTTGATGCTCATCAGGCTGGAAAAGGTTACAAAACCATCTCTAAAGTGTTAGGACTCCATCAAACCACAGTCAGACAGATTGTGTACAAATAGAGGAAATTCAAGACTGTAATTACCCGCCCCAGTGTGCTCCACCAACAAAGATAACACCAAAAGCAGGCATGTAATGGTCTGAAAGGTCACAAAGGAACCCAAGATAACTTCTAAGCCAAATGAAATTGCAGAGTCAATGTCCTTCTCTTAATACACCAGAAATATTGTGGAAGGACCTGAATCAAGCAGTTCATGGAAGGAAATACATAACATAACTTCAATAAACCCACCAATGATGGCTGTTTTGTATGGAGGAATGGGATCAAATAGTGCAGGAATAATCAACAGTTACGCAACCAACCATCAGTTTACATCAATAAGATAAAAAGTGCATATTTCCTTACAGGGAAAATTCACAGTCCATATAAAATAACAGCGTCTGAGTGGACAGTACTGTGGTGCACAGTGTGATAACTTACAGCAAACACAATTAGTCCAGAACATGGTGGTTAGGTTGCAAAATGCTCTTAAGTACTAATATTTCTTCAATGCCTGCATCTTACACAGTCCAGTGAAACCCAGATATGAGGGTGTGTTCATTTAAAAAGCAGGGGGTGTCAACCCTGGCACCTAGTGTGGGTGTTTGTCAGGTTTAGGGTTGCCTGAGCAACATGTAGCACCTTGTTTTGCATCTACAGTATGTGTCAATGAATGCAGCAAAAGAGATGCTGTGAAAAAGACAGTACTGAATCTGTTACTGTCTTCTCTTTTATGCCACAAATTCCCCCTTTGACTCAGTGCACGTTCTACCCCCCATCATTGTGTGAAACTGTATACAGTACACTCGGCACCTGTGCTGCCTGAGTTGCCACTGTGCTCTCTGAGTAGGAATTTATCACCTCAGGCCTTTAGGGAGGAGTCCTTCACCCTGCAGATTATGTTACATGAAAGAAATATTCCAGCATATTTCAACCTAATCTCTCCTACCTAATCAATGTCTTCCACAGATGGAGTATATAGTCAGTTACAGATTTTCACTCCAAACATGCAATTTAATTTATGCCATCCTGAGAGTTGTCTGTAATTATCGTGTGATGCATATTTTGCAAGTTGCAAGTTACAACTCTGCATGCTTTTTGAAAATGTTGCCAGTCTTACCATACTTAATTCAAACGTAAAGGTGTCCCTTGTATGGGAAGCAGACTTTTACCAAAACTAACCAGATACCCTCCTGGGGACTCCATCACTCTGCCCAGTATGGTGAGTATGAAAGCACAGCTAAAGCACAGCTAAACAGTGCAGTTCTGCTCAGAGTTCAACCTGCTGCTGTGCACTTGAAACTATTTGTTCTATTTGTGTGAACGATTAATGTTGGCATGGTAAACCTAGCTGGGTCTGAGTTTTCAGGGTAGCTCTCAGTCCAAAATCAGGTGAACCATGGAGATTCAAGGTGAATTTCTTCTTTTAAGGAGTGGTTGGGGGATGTCAAGAGCAAACCAACCCACACAATAAGAGATAATCCTTCCACCAAAAATATGGGGAATATGTCTCCATCTGCTACAGGGAAAGCAAAAAAAGAACAAATAAAAAACAAGAATATGGAATGAACTGACTACACCAACGATGAACAGGACCTGATAATAAGCCATAAAGTATCCTACTGATGTTAAGACCCCATCCTACCTGTAAGTCACTCCTTTTCTTTGAACGACTGAGTCTTTACAGTTGAGGCCTAAAGTGGGAAAATGCTGAAATATTTCTTTGAAGCATGACAAATGAAGCAAGATAAGGAGCCATTTTCTGAGGGTCTTGCCAAAGCCTCCCTGATAGCTGCGTAGAGAGGGGTCCCAGGGGCCCTGTCTGCTTGGGCACACCTCTCCAAATATTAGCTCATCCTTATTCAACACAGTTCCTGCTACTTTGGACTCATCAACAGCACGTATGCGCCTATGTTTTTAAGTCTTCATCTATAATGCAAAGCCACACACAGTTTGGGCATCAAAATGAATGAATGGCAACATTTTGCTTCAGGATTTTAGTATCTGGTTAGGATTTGTGTAACTGTTATGGTACAGCAGTATTCTATGCCAAATGGTGAAGACCATTTTTTGGATTGTACTCATTACTTTGACCTTTGGGAAAGATTTGGGAAATTAAATCCAATAAAATCGTTTTGGGGATTAATGCTAATGTTAATGCACAGATTTGGAAAATCCAGGTCCAGCAATAAAAATCTACCATAGGAAATATACACTTCTGGTGGTCATATTTGTAGAATAAAAATGGCCCTTACTCCACCTTTACTTAATATGATAATAATAGCTTAGGTGCAGCAGAACTGCCCAGGCAGTCAGAACATTGTGGACCTGGATTTTCCACCTCTACTAATACACAGTTGAATCCTGACACTTTAGCTTGGGCATCTTAGGAGTTAGCAGCAGAAGTGACAGAATACAGCATGATAACAAACAGGAGCAATTTGCATGATTTCAATCTAAATGTCAATATTTTGTTTGTGCTTGTATATGTGCTTCTTATAGCAACAACAGTGAGAATATTGGACTGCTGATTTAATGTTAAACACCACAAGCGTCCTTGGGGCATTGAGGTAGGAGACAACAATATGTTTCTCCCTCTGCAGTATATATATATATATATATATATCGTGGGAAGTATGTTTCCTGTGACTCAGATTGTCCTCTGCACTTCACTGCTTTTCAGCTCTTGGAACTTGAACATTCTTCTCATTCCTGAGCGGTTGTCAGGCCTGAGGTATTTACTCAAGAATTATCCGCTTGCTCTGTTTGTTAATGATTGTCCCGTTTGTTTCTTTTGAGTGTTTACTCACTGGTTTTTCGGCTGGTGCTCTGTGGGATAATAACAGACTAAGCTACTTGCCTGTTATTGTTTAACCCCTTAAACTGAAGGACCTGTAGGAGGTTCCAGACTTCCATTTCTCACACTTAACTTTCACATTCAGTAGAAACAGAAGTTCTGTTAAATAGGCAGATTCTAAACTTCAGCTCAGCCATTACTAAATTCATGTTTATTAGTGAAGTAGGAATGGCCTGTTAAGATTCAAACTGTTAGAGGAATTGTACTTTATTCCAAAAGTAGTAGTGCATCTTAAACTTAAACAGAATGTTGCAAAATTAAATTTGTGTTCATAACTGAATAAAAACATAAACGCATATTTAGTATGTATTATATGTAAACAGATTAAAAGTAAATCAAATGAACCTTGAAATATGACCTTCTTAAACATTTGTAATCATTTTGTGATCATTTTTAAATTAATCTCTAGAACCCTAGGCCAAATTTGTGGGATATTTATGTAGTATGATGTACTTTAATTCACCAAAAATTAGAAACATATTTACAATCACACATGCCAGGAGATCCAGGAAAATGGTGGCGTGTTGGGTAGCGCTGTTGCCTCACAGCAAGAAGGACCTGGGTTCGATCCCTGGGTGGGGTTTCTGTGTGGAGTTTGCATGTTCTCCCCGTGTTTGCGTGGGTTTCCTCTGGGTACTCCAGTTTCCCCCAAAGACACGTGTGAATTGGTGGCTCTAAAGTGGCCCTTAGTGCATGTGTGTGCCCTAAAATGGATTAGCACCCTGTCTAGGGTTGTTCCCTGCCCTTGTGCTCAGAGTTGCCAGCTGGGCACCGGCTCCCCCGTGACCCTATTCAGGAGGGGGAGTTTGGAAAATTAATGAATGTACCCTTCAGTATTATCCCTTTTCAGGACTTTTATTCTGAAAATTTAATACTGTGTGGGCAAAACAGCAGAGCAAACAGCCCGTCATTTTCTTTTATAACCCAATATCTAGGTCAGTTACATCATTTGCTCCACCCCTTCTCACTGATCAGTTGGAGTCTGCATGCAGGTTGGACACTGCAGTAAACAAACAAACAAACAAACAAACAAACAAACAAAGCTCCTTAGGCATTTAAACTGTGACTTAACTCAGTTGGAAACAAGGGAAGCTGCTTTCTGAGCTGAATTACTCACTGATAAGTCATCTCACAATAATGAGAACTACGTGTATCGTGTCTGTAAATTACTGTGATCCTGAGTTGCAAAGCCTAGAAAACAGCATGTAACCAGCCGCAAAGTATGGATCTTGGGTTCAAAGTGTTAAATCAACTTAAAAATTGCGTTTAGTAAATGGATAGTCATTTTCCCATGTAAGGTTATAAAAAGCACAGAAAACTACCCTGATGTTAGGTTATTATAGCTATTTGTTTCTCTCCCCTATTGAGTCAATTTCTGTCTCCTATTTCTCTCCTGAACTGAGTCAGCCATACTACTTCAGAAATATACAGTGGGTTTGTGTGTGAAGTAAAACCTCTTAAAAACCACACACCATTCCCATAAAAGTTTGTGATTGCAGTACAACTTCACTAAACTCCATCAGCATCAGAACGTGTCATGTTTCTAACAGCAATAAAAAATAATTTTTACAACAGGTTGACACAAGGTACCATGTCCAAAGAAATTTCCATTTAGAGGCAGAGGCAGGAGTGCTGCTGTGTCTACCTGCTATTCTCTACATAAACCCATATAAACCCTGTCCTGTGATATAAGACCCATATAAACTCCTTTGTCCTGCAATTTAAAACCCATATAAATTCCTCTATCCTGTGAAATATGAGACCCAAGTGTCCACCTCTGTCCTGTGATATAACACTCAAATAAACACATCTGTCCTGTGATATAAGACCCAAATAAACCTGTATGTCCTGTGATATAAGACCCAAATAAACACCTCTGTCCTGTGATATAAGACCCAAATAAACCCGTCTGTCCTGTGATATTAGACCCAAAGAACCACTTCTGTCCTGTGATATAAGACCCAAAGAACCACCTCTGTCCTGTGATATGAGACCTAAAGAACCACCTCTGTCCTGTGATATAAGACCCAAAGAACCACCTCTGTCCTGTGACTTACTTATCTAGAAGTAAATAGAAGCCTTATTGGAACAAATGAGTGAATGACATGTTAAGAAGTCAACTGTATTTTAAACTTCCCTTGTTAAGTTGAAACAGTATGAACTAAATAGGAATCCAGTACAGTACACATAAAGCCTTGAGTTGAAGTAAATAGTAATTATAATTTCATTTGGCCTAAAATTGAGTTTAAAATTGTAGTTTTGAACTTCAATTTTTGAGTTGCTAGTGTGCCATAACTAACTTTCTAATTAATGATGCAGTTGACCACTCCAGATAGCATTTACTACATTATGCTTTTGTCATGGAAATTAGACTGAATGGCTTTTATTTTCCAGTGCATTGATAATTGATAATAATTCCTTAAAATCTTCTTGATTAAACCTAACCATGCCCCTTAGACACTAATGAGAGCACTGACTGGTTTCAACATCTGCCTGCTCTGCCCCCGCCCCTCCAGTGCCCCTGTTCTTATCATCTCCATCCCACATGCAAACCATGTGAAGCTGCAGGAAGATCAGTGGAGAGCCTTTGTGGGCTGAATTTACACACGCAGACAGATGAGTTCCAGTATAATTTAGTGGACATGTACATTCAATCGATAATGAATAGACTTCACTTAGACTCCCTGGAGAGTGCATGTTGCTCAGGACTGCACATGAACTGTGCTTGTGACATCACCGGCTGAGCTCAGTTGCATGTTTATATGGCTGAAAGGGTCATTTAATGCAATCTTCCCAAATAACTAGACTACATATAGCCTATTTTTGCTTTATTTCGCTAAGATATGCTCAGCCTGTGGAAATACCCACACCCCCACCAATCAAAGATACACCTTTCTGGGGTCTGCATGCCCACACATCCATCAAGCAGTGAGCAATCTGAATAAAATATCAAAAGCAGCCCAGAATGCGATTGACCTTTCAGGGAGATTCATGGCCTGGTCCTGCTCTCAGCTCCTGCCACAGCATTAACCTTATCTAGGAGGCAAATAATGGACTCCTGACTGTTGCAGCAGCCACCAGACCAGCACCCCAGTCTTTCCTCCTGCTGATACCATCCATCTTTTCCGTCTTTGGCCTCCCAGACAGCAGTAATGAATGGCAGCGTCTCTGCAGTGTTCCCTTGCTGTCCTTCTCCAGCTCCAGCAAGGCCAGGAGGGGGCGTTTGGAAAGCTTTTCATGAAAGCAGTTTGAATTGAATCTATTTCAGGGCCCATGTTGAGTTTATCCTGCTGTGTTGAACTTAAGATTTGTGCTGGTGTGTGCTGTTGGTGTGTCATGTGTAAAAAGACACAAATGAATGCTGAGCACAAAACAGAGATTTGTGCTGCTGCACACTGTAAAAAGTACAAGATCTTTGTGGAACTTTTGGAGGTTCTTCAATATGAACCTCTTAAAGTGCTTCAAAAAACAAAAGGATGAACATTTCTTGAGGGTTCCTTGAAGCACCTTAAAAGGTTCCTCCACAGTTGTAAATTGAAGTACCTCCAAATGTTCCTCAATAATGTTCCATTTGTTAAAGTGTATGGTATAAAAACTAAAAACAAAATGATCCCCAGTGGTTCTTAGTTCTAAAAAAAATCTAAGCAACATACTGTTCCCAGATGACAGACGCATTTGGGTCAGATAGGTCAGATGTGGGCCGAATTTGAGACAAACATGAGTTAACAAGTTAAAAGGTTTATTTTTAACCACATCAGCTGAATATTCCAAAAGGCCTTTTGCAGGCAAATAGCGTTTTTCCATTCTAATTAGGAGTTCTCTTGCAAAGTATTCATGGTCTTCCAGACCTCAATTTGACCTTCATTGGTCCTGTCAACTGCTATTTCTCAATTCACAAACTGGGGAAACAGCTACCTGCAAACACTTTCCCTCTTCTTTCCATTCCATTGCATTTATCTGAAGAAAATGAAAGAATAAAAAAGAAAAAATCTGAAAGATAAAGTCAATTTTTTTGAAGAGGCTGATGTTTGAAAATACAGATTACTAGCACTCATCACATCCTTCCTCTTCTCACCAATTCCCAGTCTGTAATACCAGACTACCATAGCTATTAAAGTAGTCCAGACTCTTAGGCCAACTGACACTGAAATAGCCTAAATGTAGCATCTCAACATTTTCCAATAGAATGAATAACATTAATGGTCCAATGTAACACAGATCAGCATAAATTAGAAAATGATGGAAAAAATAAATGTGTTCATAATTTAATTCAAAAAAGTATCATATACACAACACACAATCGAGTTATTTTGACCACCTCCTTGCTTCTGCACTTCCTACACATTTAAGTAGACTCCTCTCAGTGTACAAGAGCACTTTGTAGTTCTTTAATTACAGACCATGTAGTCCATCTGATTCTCTGCGTCTTTCTTTCACCCTGATCTTCTAGTCAGGACCCCACAGAGCCAGTCTAATTTAGCTCATCACTGCAGTTACTCTGACATGGTGGTGGTGTGTTAATGTTTGTTGTGTTGGAGTGAGTGGATCAGACAAGGCAGTGCTGCTGGAGTGTTTAAACACTGTGTCCACTCACTGTTCTCTCTATTAGATGGTCATATCTAGCCAGTCCACCTGTAAGTGTAATGTCATTTTCTGCTGCACAGTTTGTGTTGATCATCCTCTAGTCCTTCATCAGTGGTCACAAGATGCTACCCACAGGACACTGTTGATTGAATATTTCTGGTTGGTAGATAATTCTTTGTCCAGCAGTGACACTGGGGGCTTTGAGTGTCTGATCCAACACAACAAACACTAGCACACAACCACCATGTCAGTGTCACTGCAGTGCTGAGAATAACCCACCACCCACATAGTACCTGCTCTGTGGTGGTCCTGTGGGGTCCTGACCATTGAACAACAGAATGAAAGGAGGCTCACAAAGTATAAAGAGAAACAGATGTGATTATAGAACTAAAATTTGTCTATGGAGTTTATTAAAATGTGTATAAAATATAAAACCAAGGTAATAATAATAATAATAATAATAATAATAATAATAATAATAATAATAATAATAATAATAATGTGAATGAACTGTGTTTTTTATATTCATAAAATTTAAAGTGAGACAATTTCAAGATATTCCTGTATAAATGTTGACAATGTCTTAAGAGTTTATGATTTATTGAAATTTATAAATTAAAAATCAAAACTAAATATTCCAATTATTTGAATATGCCATATTAATCAAAATGAAAACAACAAAGTTTGAAATAATTCACTTTATATTTAATATACAATACAATATATTTAGTATACAATGATAGTTTACCACTTATAATGAAATTATGAAATTTTATACATATAGTTGATATATACAGTATAAATATTTACACATACTTTTTTAAAATTAGATTTCTAATTGATTAGATTTCTAAAACTGTTAGAAAATCCCCCCAAAAGAGTGAAATCAGTCCAGGTTGCTTTTTTTAGTACCATGCTCCACATGTAGATCTGCCAGAGTGACACATCAAGCACAGGAACCCAGCTGATGTGAAAGATCTGAATCAGTGCATAATAAAAGAGAAGCTCTGTCTGCCTCTCTTTTTCCGTGTGTCAGGGCAAGTCACTCAGCCGGAGATGGAAGATCAGAGTGCGGGGGATTCAACACAGATTTATAAAGTGTTTTCAGGGCTTCTGGGAAATCACTCAAGTCTTCTTGAGGCTGATAATGGAAGCAAATATAAAAACAGTCAGCTCTCCTTGCTGGCACTCCTCCTGGCCTTCCTTATTGCTGCTGTTTAATAACCATAAAAGTGCATACATACATGAACGAAGGCAAAACTCCAACTTTTAAAAACGACAGAACCTTTATTTCCCTGATTAGTGTTTATTGGAAATTGTTGTTTCTGATAAAATAACCTCATTCTCTTTGTGTGTTCACGTGGTCCTGACATGTAATCTTCATTAAATGGCCAAGTTAGAAGAATGTGAGATGATACAGATCTCTTTTCTTTACAAGATACAACATTAAATGCTAGAATACTTGACTTCTGTCCTATTAGAGATGTGTACACCAATCAAATGCATAAATAAGACTAAGTACTCTCATACAGCAGACATGAGGTTGACAGGTGTGTTCCTCATGCTGAGGTTCAAGTGGACAGGAATGGAGAGCCGGTGGTTGCTTCTGTTTCAGATTAGCAAGTCAATGTCTTTGTCTTTCTCAACAACTGGAAAATTACAGTAATCATGCTGCGTGCCTCACTCTACTCCCTTTAGGATGCTGCCAATATTAACATAAATTGGTTGTAACATCTCTCATAACTCACAGCTGTGCCATTTAATGAACTTAATCTCTTCAGTCGCACAGTGCTTAGCTGCTGTTAAAATCCAAACACGGCCCTCTGCTTAAAGTGGACAGAGCGGCGCAAAGCACAGAATTATCTTAAATGAGAGCTGCCAACAGGTAGGATGCTGGTGGGTAAAATCACATGCTCTATATATTTAAGCCTATTTGGCTTAGGGTGGTAAAGTGTCTTCACAATGCTGTTATTCTTTAGTAATTTAGGCTTGTTTGTGCTGAGGTTGAGTCATATGGAAACAAGGTTTGTTCTAGGCTGGCTTGGTTCTAGACTTTAGGCTCCTTGTGAATCCTGGTCCTTCTTTTCACTTTGGCTATGCATTAACTTTTTGAGGCCTGAAGACATCTGTAAACCACTGTGTACTGGTTTGAGTAACATACAGTGTGTACAGCACTATACACTCATTCATGCAGTACTCTAAACACACAAGTTAAGCATTGTTGTTTGAGAATAATAATTCCAGTAAATGTTAAGGTGTGGTCACAGTGGGATGTTGGCATTTCGTTTTGCCTTGCGAATGGTTGTGGCTGTAAGCAGGGAGGGAACTCAGCAGTATAAACATTTGGGATATTTGCATGATCAGCAGTTTCACATCTCAATTTTCACATTGGGGCCTCTGTGGCCTGCTGGTTAAGGAACCAGCCTTGTGACTTGAAGGTTGCTGGTTTGATTCCCTGAATTGTCAGAACATGACTGACACTTAACTCCCCAACTCCCCAACTGCTCAACGTGGATAGGGCTGCCCACCATTCAGGCCATATGTGCCACATAGTGTGTGAATTCACTGTGATTTCAATGTGTGGATGGTATCTACAGATCTAAGCAATCAAAATGGCTAAAAGGCAATTACCATTTAATACCACCTCCCACTGTCCCATGACAAATTCTCCAAATAGTAGACACATTTGGACAATGTTGGACAACATTCACTGCTGCTGCAACACTCAGTGGTTTCTCTATGTTGGCTCAGACAGAGCAGAGACAGTACAAAATCACACAAGCCTGTACTGGTGCTGGAGGCAGCACAAATGCAATTGGTTCAGACAACAACCAGTTAAAACAACCAGTGTGTGGAGCTTTCTGCTCCTCTATGCTGTATATTTGGATGTAGTGCATACAATATGTACAGTTTGAGATTTAGATTTTTTAAAATTAGACTTTTTATATAGTGATGATTTTTCAAAAACAGTATGGGTAACTAGCTGTCTAGTTTCTAGGCAGCATTTCACAGCTTCTTTCCAGTCTTTTCTTTAATGCATGCTAACAGGGAGAGTACCATGGTGTTTTCATGTAACAGTGAATTCAATTTCATCGTGTAAATGCAGCTTTACAGCATGTTTAATAGCAAGGTTAGCTAGACAAACAAAACAAAACAACAACACCAAAAATGCTGCTTTAGAGAAACCATATAAAAAGAATGTCTTAAAATCAAACAACAAAATCTCAAACTCAATTGCACAACTTTTATGCACATATGATGTTCTGACAACATAACCAAAATTTGTTCACCTGGATGTCATGTACATGAAATGCTATAGTGAATTCCATTCAAATGCATGGATTTTTGTGTGCAAAAAATTTGCAGACAAAAGTGTAGTGTGCCTTAACAGGGGAATTCATCTACTCTTTTTTCCCCTTAGAATGCTTAGAATATTTATACATAATTCCATCGCTGAATGATTTAGAGTAATTTGGCATTACATTGTTTCATATAGGAGAATCAGACTCTTTAAATTGACATTCTCCACACTGGTGGTGACATAAATAATTGGTGATGGGAACCAGGTTTTTACCTTCTAAAAAATATAATCCTTTTAAATGATTCTCTCCTAATTACTGTTTATTTGTACTCTCCAAAATGACCACAACCCATAATGTTGATAATGGTAAAATGGTGGAAAAAGTAAACACTCTGTGCTATGCTGTATTAAGCACCTCTGGTCAAATGAAACATTAATACATTATTAAATAAACAGTAATGATGATTTAGAATGAGAGCTGTGTCTGTAGAGGATGTGAGCCAATTTACACTACAAAATCAACAGTACGTTTTTTAACCAGGGGTACCCAAACCTTTGCATAAGATTGTAGGGGCACATATCCTCCAGTGTTTTCTCAGTTGTTTTTTATTGATTATCTATTTGTGACCTTTATGGATTTACACCCCATGAACGTTGACTAACATATTTAAACTTACAGACATTTGATCTTCATTTTAAGTATATTGAGAGGTGGAGGTGGTATAACTAAACACATACAACTTTTCAAAATCATTTGTATGATGCAATTAATAGAAATGCAATTTTATTTTAGTATAATAGCTGGTATTTCCTCACAACTGCCCTGCCTATATCAACACACCTCATTCACCTTGTCAACTCAGTAACCCTTTCAGAGTTGCAGGGCATGTGTTAAAGCTGAAACATGCAGGGCAGGGATGCCTCCAGGGTTAAAAAAACTTTATTATTTTATTATTTATTATTATTATTATTATTATTATTATTATTATTATTATTATTATTATTATTATTATTATTATTATTATTATTATTATTATTATTATTATTATTTATTATTATTATTATTATTTTTTGTTTCCCCTGTTTTTACTCTGTTTCAGGTTGTTTAAACCTTTTGAACCCTATGCAAATTTTTTTGTTTTTGGAATGTTTTCATGGTTTGACTTTTTTTTTTGTCTTCAGAGTAAAGACACAGTGTGTGGCTGACCATTTTAGTGCATTGCTGTCCGATCTGGGTCACTTCACTTGCTTCTCTCCTAAATTTGATCATGTTTCTCATCTAAGTCCTAAGTGGTGTGCTGTGTAGCTGTGAATGGCTAAACTAAATGAGCGACATCCCTCAGGAGGAAGAACCGATTCCACCACAATGATTTTGTTTGTCAAGGTGATGTTATGTTGCCTTTGGAAATTTAAGGTCAGGCATCAGAAACCTTTTAGTGGCTCTAAATGAGATTGTGCATGTATGATTTATTTTACTTTAATGCCAATTTGCTAAAATGAAATGGCCCGAACTGTCTGCGCCCTTTCTAAAATTCAAAAACATGTGTTCATTGCTTGCATTATATTAGTAAAAGGAGCATTCTGCTCTGCTGCAGGGGCTATTAGCCTCTGGATATTAGATCTGAATATACCAGCAGCACCACGATTAAGGGAAAAATGTTCTAATGGTTCACCGTCGTTGGGTCTGGATCATCAGTGTGTCTGGAGGACAAAAATCCAGACATCTCTTCAGATGTAATTGCCTCATTATTGGATATTGCTTGGTGGTTCATATGCCTGTGTGGTAAAGATATTAATTAGCAAAAGCAATAATGACACAGAGAATGTGAAGCATCCTTTTTTCAGACCTTAGTAATCCAGACAAGAAACATTAGAATACACAATTTGATATGCTCTTTGAAAATCGTGCAATTCAAAGGGCACATATCCTACTGTATATAGTTTTCTTGATTTTTATTTCTATTGAAGTCCATTTGTAACAATTATGGCTTTACATATTTAAACAAGGATATTCAATCTTCATTTTAATTATATTGTGAGACAGATGTGAAAAAAAACTTCTTTAAAAATCAGTTGCAAAATGTAATACCAAAATGTATTTACACCTTTGGTTGAAATATTGTCAATTAGATATTTCCTTTAAATGACATTGATTAGAAGAAAGATTTTTCCACTCCTCCATACAGAATTCTTTCAGCCATTTCATCATCAGTCATTGTACAGACTTTGTACAGTCTACAATGCTCCTCAAACCCTGATATTATAAAGATTTCACAGTGGTTTCTGTGATGGAGAACCCAGCCTGCAGCAATGCATCTCCAAAATATGACACTTCCATATCAATGCTTCAATTGTTTGAGGATTTTGTGCTCAAATGCTATTTTTGTTTTGCACCAAACATGTCTTCTGTTACTGTTCCCACATCATTCAACTTTGAATTCAACTGTCCAGAGCACATTTTGTCAGAAGTCCTGGTCTTTGTCTAGATGTTCTCTGGAAAATTCTTGCCTCTGTGTTTTTGTTTGTTTGTGTTTAGTGTTTCCTCTTTGCACATCTCAATGTAGTTACAATAAAGATCAAAGTCCATGTGTTTAAAAAAGTCAAACACGAGGTAACAAAAATGTCATACTTCAATTTCTTCGCTTTTCGGCTCAGCTCTTCATTTACTGGTCAATCTACGTTCCCGCCCTCACCTATGGTCATGAACTGTGGGTAATGACCGAAAGGACAAGATCGCGGATACAAGCGGCCGAAATGAGTTTCCTCCGCAGGGTGGCCGGGCGCTCCCTTAGAGATAGGGTGAGATCCTCGGCTACCCGGGAGGAGCTCGGAGTAGAGCCGCTGCTCCTCTACATCGAGAGGAACCAGTTGAGGTGCTTCGGGCATCTTTTTCGGATGCCCCCTGGACGTCTCCCCGGGGGGGTGTTCCAGGCACGTCCTACCGGGAGGAGACCACGGGGTAGACCCAGGACACGCTGGAGGGACTATGTCTCTCGGCTGGCCTGGGAACGCCTTGGGGTCCCTCCTGGGGAGCTGGCTGAGGTGTTGGGGAGAGGGAAGTCTGGGCTTCCCTGCTTAGACTGCTGCCCCTGCGACCCGGCCCCGGATAAGCGGTGGAAAATGGATGGATGGATGGATACTCTGAGGTTCATAACACAGTGGCCATTAGCGGAATCTCGTGACCAAAATGTGCTTTGTGTATTTAGTGGATGAGGGGCTTTTACAGCTCTTAAAACAGTGCATTAGCATGACATTTGAGGTTTAAATAAATAAATAAACTGATAAAACAAATGGCAGAATACTTTGTCTGGAAAATTTTATGTAATATATTAAAAGATATTACACCATAATATATTTTGAATTAATATATAATAGAGACTGGAGATACTCTACACTTATAATTCTAATTGCACATTGCTGCTTGTTTCCCTTCACCATGATATTGATCTGTTAATATTTACCAAATTCTAAAATGATATTATTCACTATTATTCACATCCTACCAAGCCAGGTTTGTATCACTAGGCATTACTCTCTTTCTCACTTTCTCACTCACATTCTCTCTGCCTCTGTGTCTCTCCCTCTGTGACTCACTCACTATCTCACCATCTCTATCTCTCCATCTCTATCTCTATCTCTATCTCTATCTCTATCTCTATCTCTATCTCTATCTCTATCTCTCTATGTATCTCTATATCACCGCTAACGACCCTCAAAGTCAGTGCCAGGTTTTACATGCTTTTGAATTGTTCCCTAAAGCAGTCACATGATTGTGTGCAGAAATGAAGCTTCGGATGTCATTGGTCATGTGAACAATGTAAAACATATCAAGCATCGGCACAGTGATTTGAACCAAATGCGTATAATTTTTTCGACACACGCCTCGTAGCTTCAGATTCAAGGGTATCATCACTAGAAAAAAACAAATTAAGAAAGTGAGAAAATATGATGAAAAGTTTATATTTTACGAGTTATTGATGCCGTTTTATCCCGGGAGTAGGGGGGTCATGAAATTTACAGGAGCCTAAAAGGGGGTCGCACAGTGAAAAAGGTTAAGAACCTCTGCTTTACTGTTTCGCACATTGCAGTGAGGATTTAATTACATTCAGCAACAAGAGCATTTGTGAGGTCAGGATGTTAGATGTTCACACCTCACCTCATCCCCAAATATATTGAATGGAGCACCATCATTCCAGAAAAGTTGACGCACACACCTCTAGAATATAGAAATTACAAGATGCAGTCTAGTCAACAGGGACCAGAAATACAAAGGAATGTTTCCTACATCTTGTGGAATTTATCCCACAAATTTATCACACTCAACATCACTATAATGTTCCTAATAAAGTGCTTGGTGCACTTTATTGAAACCCTTGCTGGATTTTGCTAAATATCAGAATCTTTAGTTTTCAGAATCTACGCAAGTTTTTCTCTACTCTTGCAATTTATAGTGCATAGTTGACATGCCAGGGCCAAAAGAAACTTAGCAACCAAGTGGCAGAGCTGCTTTTAACATGACTGAAGCTGCTGAATGAACGTATTCCAAATGTAAACGTTTTCATGGAGATTTTGGTTTGACTGAAGTTAGTGTCAGACGACATTTGAGCACTGGACTTCCTTAATTACCATGAAGCATTCTGCACACTGTTGATAAGGACAAGTGCACACAGACATAGGCAGTTTAATTGCCTGTGTCTGTGTGAAAAGCATTTCTTCTTTTTGAAAAGTGTCTGTGTGAAAGCTCATGATGTTACTCTGTTAGACGTTGGCACATTTCCTATTTAATTTTTTAACTGGATCATTTATATTGATCCAAAATCATATGAAAAAATGTAAACTGTGGTGTTTATTATTTCATTTTTACATTTTTACTTATTATTTCATAGTTACTAAATAAATCTATAGTCTAAATACAAATATAGCAGTGGGGTGCTATAGTGGCTTTCCATAGTGGCTGTTCTGCCCTCATTGTTTCCAGTGGTATTACTCTGCTCCATCTTTATCTGTATACTTTTAATGAATGTTCACAAATACAGATTAAATGAATGCAGAGTAAACCCAATCCATATCTGTATTTATTGTTGCACATGAATTAGCATAAAAGTATTTTGAGGAATTAGTATGAAGAATTTGTCTTCATTTGACATGTTAGAATGAATCAAATTTAAATATTTGTATGAATTTGACCAATTTACTTATTTACTAATTTACACATACAAATTAGTTTTTTGCCCATAAGGACACTTAATATTTCAGAACACTTGTTGGAAATTGATCATCCTGAGTGTTTTTGAGCTACAAATGCAATAACTTCATGAATTATTTGTAAAGAGTAGTTTGACAATGATATTTAATGTTATATAAGTTGATAGTAGTAGTGTGTGTATCAGTACAGTCTTTTTAGGACTGTTATTCTGAAATTTAAACACTTTGAGAAAAAAAAAAGAAAGCAAACAACTCCTTCCTTCTCATTTTCCTCTATAATCCAATATCTGCATCAGTGATGTCAATAGCCCTGCCCCCTTTCACGAAGTCTGTATGCATGGACCGAGCTGTAAACATGCGCTTGAAGCTCCTTTATCATTTAAACTGGAATTTAATTCAGATGGGAATGAATGAATTTTAGCTGTTTTCCAAGCAGGAGTACTAATTCATCCAACAATAACAAAAACTGGAACGTAAAGCAGCTCTATGTCATGTCTCTTTATTGAAGGATACACTTCCTCAGGAATATACATGCCTATGTATCCAGCTTCAAAGCTTCAAATCATTTCAAAGCTTCAAAACATTACATTTTTAAATGCTACAATTTGTTGTTTTTGTTTTTAAAAAATAATTTGTTATGGTGTTGGTTTCTTTAAACTATTGAGAAAACAAGCTAGATTCTTAGGTAGCATTTCACAGCTTCTATACAATTATTTCTTTACTGCATGCCAACATAGACAGTAGGCATAAGAGTCTTCAATTCCATCATGTAAATGCAGTTTTGTTCAGGAGTTGTCAGTTTTGACAATTTTCCTGCAAAAGTGAATTTTTCTGAAACAACATATAAAAATCTTTATAAACAAACACAAAATCTCAAAGTGAATCACACTTTTCATCCATGTATAAAGCTCAGAGAAACAGATTTACGTTTCTAAAGCTCTGCCTACTGCATGTTTTAATTGTTTATTCTCTAAACCAATTGTGTATGTTCTGCACTGCCTCCAGAACTATCTATCTATCTATCTATCTATCTATCTATCTATCTATCTATCTATTTATTTATTGTGCTATTCTATCTATCTGTAGGGAGCAGCCGTGGCCTGCTTGTTAGGGAACCAGCCTTGTGTGGGTAAAATGCGGAGATGTAATGAGTAAATTACAATGACTATATGTCGGTCTGTCTGCCTGTCATTCAGTCAGTCAGTTTGTCTATCTGTCTGTCATTCAGTCAGTTAGTCAATCAGTCTGTCTGTCTGTCTGTCTCTCCATAACATTCCTAAGCTAGGACGTCACAATAAGAAAGGTACCCTGTGCTTCACATAAAGCCAGCGTCTGGATCAATGTCAGCTGCTGCTAATGGAATGTCATTGGAGAGCTGAACGCACTGTCCAGAGCTCTAACAACAAGTTCTGTTGTCTTAGCTAACAGACACCTGCACTGGCTAGAACCATAAAGATTGATGTGAAAGTGTGGACATACGTTCTACCCATCCAGCAAGAGCGAAGTCAGTTGTGGTATCGAGACAGGGATTCCGTTCTTTGTGCCTAGAAAAGAGTTAATTTCCGGGTTTTGTTCTCATTCCTCACACACATTCAGAGCCCTGATTAGAGCAATGGTGAGAGTCCTCAAAAGCTCTCAACTCCCATTGTTCTGTTCTATAATTCCATATCTGATATCAGAGTTTGTATTTTAAGGTGGGGAAGCAGCTTTTTGTTGCTGTACCTCCTGAGCAAAGGCAGCGCTTTCTGTAATTGTTTGCTGTGATCCTTCCGCTTAAGATCAATTTACCCATTCAGGGAAACATAGATGCTTTCTTGGGTTCCTAATATGCTGTAAGTAATAAGCCCCTGGATGCCATTTCGGGGGCGCCAGTCGTGCGTTAAAACGACATTTCACATCAGGTTTGTAGAGCTTTACAGTTGTAGATGTTGTAGCTGAAAGCAAATGGTTTTAGCTTGGGGTGTGAAAACAATTAGAAAGGTTCAAGCATGCATTCTGTGGGGGAAGAAAACCTGGCCCACCCTCTGCTTTATGTATGATGAGACTTTAGTGCACTCGAGTGAATGTTTGGAAGAAATCTCAGAAGGAACTCCAGAAACATGGTGCGGTTATGAAGCGTGAATTACACAAGCCTCTGAAAGCTCACCTACTGAGCTTGTTTGTGTGGGTTTTTATGTGTTTCACAACTTGGAGCTAAATATGTTTAAAGGACTGTAATTAAATATGTTTAATTGCTTCAAAAATTTCAGTATGAAATTGGTTTAAAACATATGCTGCAGTTTGGGCTTCAGATTTCAAACATGAACTAAACATGAATGTAAAATCACCCTTTAATACTGTGATTTATTATCTCAAACTGAGGTTAGACATTCTCAACTGATTAGTCTACACATATTTAGCCTTAGGCCAATTATGTCCTTTTCATCTGCTTTTCCCTTCTTTCATTTTTTTAAAAACAGGATTAGGTGAAAAACAATCCAAGATGCTTGTCAGAATATTCTCTATGAGACTTGTGGTCAACCCAAAACCTCAGCTTAAAAAGGAAAAACCATACCTGTACATAGAATTAAACAGATTAAAGGACAACAGAGGTAGATTTATTAAGGATCTTGAGCATTACTTGAGTATTCTGTCACTTTTTACTTTTTTAAAGGTTGTGCATGATGGGAGTCGTAACAGGGTCGGGAAATTGGCACTTCCAAATTGGGGGGAAATTTGGGATTAAATTTTATTTTTTTATTTTTTTATTTTTTTATTTCAGTGTCATTCCAGGTTTCATTCCTGTGAGCAGAATTTGTTCTGGGTGCAACTATGTTTTGACAATGAGTGTAGAATGCTTTGGTCACAATTAGCAAAGGTACATTTAGAGTTAAAAAGAAACAACATTTCATGAGAAGAACACCTTGCCAACTGTGGAGCTGTGGAGGTGAATCTGTCATGCTTTGGGGTTGTGTTGCTGACACTGGCACTGGCAATGTTGTACTGGTGGAGAGAAAAATGGATTTAGCAAAATACCCGCAAATTCTGTATGCAAGTGTCAAACCATCTGAAAAGAGGATGACATCATGATAATGATGACAGGATAATGATCAACCCAAAGAGACAAACAAGTAAACCCAAGAAAGTATCAGAACTAGAGGCATCCTGCAAAAAAGAATGATTAAACTGCCAAATATACTTATAGATACAAGACAAAATACAGCAGTCACTTGTGTGTTAAAAATGAAAACTTTAATACTGCACTAGATTCAAAGATTTACACTCATTTGCACAATTTTTCCATGCTTAATATGTTAAAATCAAAGGACAATTTAAAAGTGCCTCCTTGAAAGCTTACAGTTCTTAGTGTGAGTGTGAGTGTGTGTGTGTGTGTGTGTGTGTGTGTGTGTGTGTGTGTGTGTGTGTGTGTGTGTGTGTGTGTGTGTGTAGGGGTAGTAAGGGCTACAGTGAGGCTCTGAGGAGAGAGATAAGTGAGAACAAAGTCATCCTTCCCAGAATGTCAAAACAAAGGCTTCCCATTTGAGCCTAAGGCTGAACTGCCTTGAACTCCTTACAGGAGACTCAGTTTAGATAGAGCTGAGCTGCTGCAACCTACTAGACATAACTATCCTCAAACTGCTGTGTTTTGCTCTTTTCTGTGGCTGCTATGTTGTGGGTTTTTGTACTTAATGCGCTCTCTGTTCTGCTATGAATCAACAAGGCTGAAGGTTGGGAGGAATTATGAAAATGAGTAAGATTACAGCAGTAAATATCTTTTACCTTCAGATATCCTACTCGAACAATAAACACTTTATTAACTTCATTCTAAATGATAAAATGTTAAACCTGGTGTAATAATCTTTCTTAAGATGTATTTCTTGTTCCAAGACTGCTTAGAATGGGATTCCACAGAAACCAATGGGATTCTCACAGAAACCAATGTGTCTCAACAACCAAATGTGCCAAAAATTCACTGTCCACTCCGGGTGGGAATGCCTGCTATGATGTATTCTCGATACACATGTGACACTGTGGATTGCGGCCCACACAACTTCTGAAATGTCCCATCCATCTGACACCCACTATCATGTCTTGCTCAAACTCAACAACTTATACATTGTCAATCTAAAAGTATTGGGACACCTGCTTATTCTGCATTTCTTCTGAAATTAAGAGCTTCATAAGAGTTTCCATTAAATGAAATGCCCAGGGAAGGCTTTCTACTAGATTTTGGAGCACTGCTGGAAGGATTTGAGTGCATTCAGCAACAATAGCATTTGTGAGGTCAGATGTTGAATGATCATCACCTCACCTCATCCCCAACTCTCCAACTCATTGCTGGGGGGCTTTATACCCCTGTAGCCTGGCATTAGTGTGCCAATCAGTTGATGTTTATCTGCTTTATATTACTCCAAAATAAAGAATGGCACCTACACATTTCACATCCAGTGCTGATAGTCACTGTACTGATAGTCACTGTACCGATAGTCACTGTACTGAGAAGGTCCACTATGATGATACTTACATACTGTACAGCAGACACGTGAACATGCTTTCTAATTGCTGTTGGAGCAAGTAGAGTTAGTAGAGTTTGGGTTCTTCTATTTCTTCAGCTCCTTTTTTGACATCTTTCACTCAAGCTACTGTTACTGCGACTTGAGTCATTATCGCATCGACAGCATTCTTACACTCCCTTACTCAGGGTAGTTTTAGACTGCTGTTCCACTTGGTTCCTGCAGACAAAATTAGATCTCCAACATAGATAAGGTTAGGTGCTCCGTATGATCCAGAAGGCTTGATTCTTACATTTGAACAAATCCCTCTGAGGGTTGGTCTTTTGTGGCAGAGCTGTTAATGGGAACCACAGGTAAAGCTAACTGAGAAATAATTGGAACTGAGGAGAAATCCCCTTGTGAGGCCAGTTTGAAAACTGTGCTCAATTTAAATTCAGGTCCTGTAGGTTCGTGTCTGGGCCATGTCTTTGTGGAGTTAGAGTTAGATTCAGATACAAGATTGCCTGCACTGTCGGTGAGAAAAGTGCTTTAGGGGAAAGTTTAATGAATTCCACAAAGGTGAGGAAAAGACTTTGGATGACATTAATGGAGCCAAGGTTAGACATGTTTTCCATGAGCACTGAGGGCAGGCAAGCAATGACTCTCATTTGCAATTGCAAATGTTTTAAAGTGGGGTATTAAAAGTTTTTAAAAATGGCTGTATGCAAATAATTTTCTGGACCAGTATCAACCTCTCTTAAAGGTGTGGGATGAGGGGTTTGCAGCGTATAAAGATTATAATAATGGAAAATACTTGAAAATACTTTGCTAGTAAAATATTATTTTGGAAGATTTGTAATTTACTAATGCATTATTACAACCTGAATACTCCGACATTAAGTTTTTTGATATTCCTTCCATCAATTATACCTTCTAAGCAAATAGAAATGAATTCTTTTTTCAACCATCTCATAATATTACCATATATGTCATATCTGTATTACCACAAACTAGGCGGGGACATGTGAAGAGATTTCATTTCTTGCACTGTGCAAGTATTAAATGACAATAAATCTTGACACAAAAAAGCAATATTTAAGTGTGCAGGGTGTCTCAAATGTAAGGACATGCCCACAGAAAACGAAAACACTTTGGCATATATCTTCCATATTATGCTTCTTTATGGCTCCAACACAACAACTGCTTTCATTAACAATTAGAGATATTTCAGTGGGACTACATAAAGAACATGTTCAGTAGTCAGCCTCTTCCAAAATGTGGAATGAGTGGTTTTGGGAGTTTTGCTGATACTGTCAGAGACCAGAGCTACCCAGCAGTAACAATAAAGGGTGTTTCCTGTTGAAATGAAAGCTGTCACCCTCGAGTGCAGCCTAACTGATTACAAGAAGGAGAAGAGCAGTGGAGGCATCAGGGTGGCTGGGCAGGTCCACAAAGCACAGGAAGCGCACTGCCTCTTTCAGGATAAGTTAAAAACAACAGCACTGTAGAACACACACACACACACACACACACACACACACACACGCACACACACACACTCATGCACACACACACACACACACACACACGCACACACTAATTTTCAGACACACTCTCAGAAGAGCAGGTCTCGACCTCTTTTCCCCAATCTAGCAGCTCCGTGCGTAAATCCAGCAGGTGTTCCCAGTAACCTTGGTGACATCACCATCCAACACAAAGGCACATCAAACCCTACACCAGCCAACCAAAGCAAAAATCAGGAGGAGTGGAGAAAAAGAACAAGTAAGAGACAAAAATACCCTTTCTGCTCACAACCTCCATATTCCCCTTAGGACTGCCACGGGTGCCGTGCACACAATGTCCACTATTTCCACACAGGAAGCAGCTTGGGGCTTCCATACAGTGGTCACATTTTTATGGAAATGCTATTAGTTCTGGATAAGTCATGAGGCAAATATTTTCATTTCATTAGTGAAAGGCCTCGGCATACTTCAAACTGAACAAAAGACAGAAGAGTGCTGGAGTAGCACAGAAATCCTATTGAAACATATCTCATTGAACTCGAGTGCCTGGGTACGGGTGGGTATTGTGTACATAATGTACTCTGCAATCCTAAAGGGATTACGGCAGTTGAAGTATGCAAGAGCTGAAAGACAATACTGCCTTTACAAAGTAGTGGGGTTAAAGACTACACTTCCTTGTAGAGGATGACATTGGAATATTGGGTATTTCGACTGCAGTGGCAACAGATTTGACCCTTTCAGTAGATGTCTGACTGAATCACTGTGCCAGTGCTGGTCGTTTCACTAAATATTGAGGATTGAAAATCAAAGTTTTCACCTGTAATTTTTTTTAAACATAACTTTTAATTGTATTTAGTGCATAACTGGATACCCACTCTCTTATAACTACATCACTCTAGTTATGAACATCAATTTCAAAGGACCTACAATAGAATCCTGTGGAACTCCACAACATATGTTTATCCAGTTAATTCACAATAGCTTCTTTATTAGGATTAGTAGCTGAATAATTAACCTAGGGGATGTAATGTAGACACGTGGACACCATAGTTCACTACACTGCACTCGTTTTCTTATTTCTCGAGCTTCCTGAGATGTCTTATTAGACCTACTGACCAATAATCAAACACCATACCCTGCCAACTTACAGACTGCAAAAGTGGACAAACTCCACACAACTGGTGAAAAAGACAGTCAAGAGATGACATGTACAATCCATGGAGACCATATCTAGGCTAGTCTGTAACCTTGGTGTCTATAATAAAGCTGCTACAGGGGGAGCTTGACTTTACAATGCCAGTCAGGCACGCACTGGACACACTGCTCTGAAGGTAGATTAAGATGGACTGTCTGCACCTGGGCTTCTCACGCTCCTCTGCAGGAGAAGGGCATTGTGTTAGTAAGGCAATTACCTACATGTTAAAGTGAAATTATGGATAAATTAGTGATGAGATAATTTGTTTCTAGTGATGTTTATGTCTTCAGCCCTGCATCCTCCCCCAGTTTAAGTGTTCTGGCGAATGCGAACATATGCAGTATTTCATTACAATGCTTTGCAATTATTGAGCATGCAGCATTGAATCGTTCATGCTAGATCTTATTACTTGGCTGTTTAATGTGTGTTTTTATTGTCTTTGTTGGATGAAACAAATACCTGTTTTGTACTGTTATGCTGCATTAGTGCATCTCACAAAATTAGAATATTATGAAATTTTTTATTCATAATTTTAAATGTTATGGTAGCATTTCCCAAACCCAATCCTGAAGCCCCCCCTGATCTGCACATTTTAGAAAATTCACACTATGGCATAAAATATACCTATTACATAAAATTAGGCATAATTATATTTGGTAGCTTAAAAGGTAAACTGCCATATTTTTAATATTCTTTACATTTAAAATGAGATGTCTGATTAGTCATTTATTCAAACTCAAAATTAAATATTCTAATAATTAAAGATTTTGCATTCATAATTTTCATGACCTATAAGCCATACAGATCAACAGTTTAAAAAAGGCTTGAACTATGTTTAATACACTTAAAATATGACAGTTTACCTTTTTTTGAATTAAATCTTGTGGGAATGCATTAGTAGATGCCTTAAGTAGGTGCCTTGAGTCTAATAACACCATTCCCAATATTGAAGTTTGGCCAAAGGACTACACAAAGGAGAAAACTCCTTTCCACCAAACACCAAACTGCATTCTGTGATGGAATCCAGTTTTGATATTGGATGATCCAGTATAATCCAGTATCAAAACATGACCTCACTAATGCAGCCACATCTTGAAGCCGTATTGCCCTGCTTGATTTCAGAAGAAGCACTGGGTTTGTACATATAAAAAAAATATACATAAAAAAACATCTGTCGGGTCTGAAGGCTATATAGCAGAAATGCATGTAGAACGTCACAGCTGGAGTGAAGTGTAGTCTGAGCATAAATAGTTCTTAGTAATACTGAAAAAATACACCCATTACATGACACACTTCACTTGTGTTGAACAGTACACTACATGCAATCCAAAATCTTGTTTCTAACTGCTGAACCTCTGGCTGAACTCTGCACTTGCAACTGGATCCACCTTGGCTTGGAGTACATAGATAAACCGAGCTGTGAGTCTATTATGCACTGATGTAATGAGTTACTGGACTGTGAAGAAGAAGGCTGTTTGCCCTATGCATTAATCCCACACTTTAAACTGAAAGATGAGAACTCAAGAGGTTGATTCATAGTGCCCTACATGTCCTTAAGTTTGTGGACACCTCATCAACATTTCTTCGGACATCAGGGCTTTGAATAGGCAGTTTGGCCCCATTTGTTGCAGTAATTGTACTCTTTTAAGGAGTCTTTATGCTAGATTTGGAACATTTGCTATGAGGATTTTATTGTATTCAGCTTTTAGTAAGGTCAGGTGCAGATGTTGGATCAGTAGTTCTAAATCACAAACAGTTTCTAAAGGTATTGGAGGTTTTACTGCTCCTTGACCCAGTGCTGAAGGGGGGGGGCTCTATACCACTCTAGCTGATGTTTGGTTATTGTGTCCTTAGACCTTATTTATGGTTACTCCTGGGTCTGCAGAGTATATTCTTTTCAGCGTTATCACAATAACCATGACTTTTGGTATGCAAGTGTATTAGTGTGTTTAAAAAAATGTGGAAAAGTGAAAAATGAAATACCTTTAATCAAAAGGTCATAATATATATTCATATATCTATAAAATGAAATAATTTGAACCTTTTTTGTTTTACTGATCAGTTTTGCTCATAGCGCATGAAAATCAGAAACCCAGAACCTCATAATATTAGAATATCTATTTCTTAAGTTATTTAAGTTACTCTACCCCATTACAAAATCCCCTTAGGGATCTCTAAAACTCTATTCTGAAACATCTGGCATGTTGCATTATACCTAATGTTACACTGAGAGACACTACCTTTGTATGAGTAGCTCAATTAATATGATCCAGATCAATCAAAATTATTAATCATTTATTGTTCCTGGTAATATTTATGATTAATTTATCCATCCAAACAGCATTGCAATCCTTTTTGATTTAAATTCATAGAAATGTTTCAGAATTTTCTCATTTTATGAAAGCACAAATATTAGTGGGATTTTGTTTCACTGCAAAATTATAACATCTGAATATAATCATGAGAAATAAACACACATTTTTTGTAATATACAAACATTTGCAACATATTAATATATGTACACTATATTATAATTACTAGAAAATTGAAAAACTCTGATCACAAGATCTTTAATGAATGTCAGTATGTTCAGTCTTCCGTATTCGTACTGTATAATATACAGCATTTTATTTTTCATATAAACAGCACTGTTTGCCCCATGCACCCCTTATCGTGCTTCAGTGACTTGTCTCCTATCTACTCCTCTATGCCCTAGAAATCTCAGTTCTTGGTCATTTCTGTAGAATGTAAACTGCAGAAGTGTCAATCTCTACTCTGCTCTTTGTGGGCACACAGGACCCAGATTTCAACAGGAAATGTTCCCCATTGACTCCAGAGGAAACCACTCCCAGCAAATGCACAAAAGCTGGAGGAAAGAGATCTATAATAGAGCACTCCACTGATAGAGTAGCCTTCACAGAGCTACTGGTCAGAATTTTTTTAATATTCTCTGCTTTATAGCAAATGCCACACCCTTATTCTTGAGTCCTTTATTATTTGTCTTATATTGCTCTGTTGTATACTGTACCAGTCTGATTGTGCCCTCTTTAAAGAGCAACTCCAGTCAACCAAGTCTATGAGTGTGAATTCTTCAGTACTTTCCACCAACAAAAATAGTTCCCAAAACATGAAAAGTTTGTTCTCAGTGGGTATGAAAGATCAGTAGTTTTTTCAGCGAAAGGGCAAATAGTTGTACAGGAGCAATGGAGCAAGGAGTAATGGTATACCATGCTTGTTGTAGTTTGCTATGTCTTCTTGTCACCAAAAGCTGATCCATGTTGGCTTTTTGGAGAAAAACAAACATCTATTACAGTGCAAACACTCGCAGGTTTACTGATGCTGAGCAGTGCCCTCTGTTGATGATGTATTCTGTGACTTTGGTGCAGAAGGCCTAAAAGCCTAAAGACCCCCTCCCCTGCTGCCACCCCAGATATCTAATGAAAGATTTTTCCAAGCACCCGATTTAAGAACCATTTCTAATCTTTCTTTTAAAAAGAGTAGCTTGATCTTTAGGACAGAAGATTTGCACATAGGCAACATTTTGAATGCATGGCTTCCACAACAGTGCAAATGTTTGGTTGCTATAGTGATTTCCAATGTACAAGGTGTGAGTGAGGAGTGGGGGTGGGGAAAAGGCTCTGAAGAAATTAGCATCAAATCTGATTAATCTTCCAAACAGGCTGGGGTTCTTCAAAGTAAAATTGAGGGATAAGTGCATCGAGATTAGTGTCGTCGCCAGCATGTTCTACAGGAAGCGTGAGAGAGCAGCGTGTGATCAAAGGCACACCATGCAAGATCTAACACAGCCAGGATTGGCCCTCAACAGTTCATATACTTCAAGCCTCCTACCGCAGGTTCAAAGCCCCCATTGTGAGCGTTTCGGTAGGAGCTGCTGTCACAAGTGCCTCAGCATTGCGTCTGAGTTCCGACACTCAGCACATGCTAAAAGCTGCTTTGTGTTTGGAGGATTAATGAATCTGTATAATATAAAAAATTCTTTCACTGCTCTGTCACACAGCAAAGATGTCCATCATGAGATTGCTCTTAGATTGAAAGGAGGGAAAGTATATTGGTGAATCAAAGGCAGAAAAGAAAATAAGAGAACAGCCTGCTCATATGGATTCATACTGATATTGATAAATATGCAACAAAAGGAGAAAGAAAACAGGGAAGAAATAATGGACAAAGTAAGAAAGGAATGATGAAAAAGAAAGAAGGAGGAAAGCAAGGAAAGATGGAATGAAGAAAATGGAGTGAAGAAAAAAGAAAGGAAGGATGAATGGAATCAAAGAAGGAGGGGAAGAAAAAGGGGGAAATAAATAATAATAGAGGGGAGGAAGGATAGGAGGAAAAAAGAAAGGAAATCCGGAAGGAGGGAGGGAAAGAAAGAGAGGAAAGAAGGAAGGAAGGGTGAGAGAAAGGAGAAGAAAGAAATGAAGTGAGGGAGTGAAGAAGAAAGAAATGAAGTGAGGGAGGGATGGATGGAGAAAGAATGGAAAGAAAAAAGGACAGATAAAAGGAAGAGAAAATTAATGATTTTTTCTTAAAATGAAGATACTAAGGGTTCTTTGAGCAATGCAAAAAAGGTTTCATTAAGAGCTTTTTTTAAAGGTTTAAAGAAGCCTTTTCAATGGTTCTCCAATTCAAAAATTCAGTACTGTCATCAAAGAACTATTTGTCTCACCTTTATTTTTAAGAGTGAAGAATAAATAATTAAATAAGTAAATAAAGACATCAGTTTAAACTACCTATGATTTTTCATCTTCTGAACTTTATTGTCTTTTGTTTGTTGAATAAAAAGCAGAGAGGTGTCCCTCAAACTGAATTCCTGAAATGGAGCTCTGTGTGGGAGACTGATCAGGTTATCCAGAGGAAAATTCTGTGAAATGCAGAACTGGGTAAATATGTATGAGGAGCACTGATTTCTATCTACATAACATTATACCAACATTATTCAGCTCCTTTTCCTGTTCTCCAGTGATGTCAGTATCACCTGTCCCTTTCCAACAGGGATCTGAATACTTGGCTGTCTGATTAACACTGATTTAAAGTATTAAGCGGTGGCCAATCAGAAGATTTACACATTCACAAATCTGCAGAGAGTGAGGGTCTAGGAGGAGGGGATTGGAAGGGCATAGGTGAATCAGAAGTGCAGACATCAAGCTGGCAAGTCAATGTTTATACGAGTAGCTAATCAAAAAGACACACGCAGGTTATGAAGGCCTGCAGAGCAGGAGGGTGTACAGGGAGACCACTTGGCTTCTAGGAAATTCACATCTGGATGGATCTTGTGGTACACTATGGAATGTGAAATGTCTCATGCTGAAAGGAAGTTCTTATTAATAAGCATCTCGGCTCTCTTGTTTCTCCTCTCTCTCTCTCTCTCTCTCTCTCTCTCTCTCTCTCTCTCTCTCTCTCTCTCTCTCCTGTCTGTCTCCTTCTGCACATCTTCCAGCCATAATAGAAAGGCTTTTTTACTGAGCCTGAGAAGAACACCTGTGGCAAGAACACACACGAAAACAGTAATAATAAGTGCTGTAAAGTTGGAGCTAGAAATAGGCAGAAATATTAGAGATGAAAAAGAGGTTTGTCAGGCTGAGCTGTAAGTGTCATAGACCCTTCAGCACAAGCATGGATAATAGATATAGATGTTAGACCACCCAAGGGTGAACATGTGCATATATATCTAAATGGAAATACTGAGTGTGTTTTTCTTTGCAGTCCATGTCTACAGTACAATTTCAGCGTGGAATTGAGTGAAGAGTTTTTTATTAGTGCTGTTTTCTATATGAATGCTGGAAAGTGATTGACTCATACAGCTTTTCTCATGGAAGGGTCACTATATATCACAAAAGTGTTTATTTGTGGTGAACAAGTAGCCTGAACAAGCATAGCATACACTGCTCTCTAGTAAAAACCTAGCTATTTCTGTGGAATAATGGCTAATGTAAAATGCTTATACATACATACCATTTTTGGACATGGATTGACTTATGTAACCCTTTTCAATGCCCTGGGTTATGAAATTAAAAATACATGCCTTAAAAATTCAGTAGTAACTTAGGCATAATTTAATGAATGTTGTGCATTTAAATACATACAATAAATAAACCCTGACAGCTCGCATTGCTTTTCATGCTTATGTTAATGCCATTGCCCAACATCACTTAAATGTCCAAAATTGGCAGTGTCATTTTTTTATTATTAAGCGGTATTTAATAAAGTCTCAGAATCCCATCTGATGGCCAGAACCTGCAGAAAGGTTTGGGTGAATCCTTGGGCATGGTGCTGTTCTGCTGTGCAGCATTACTAACACAAACTATAATCTTCATGGAAGAGTCATGAGAGGAATCTCACCTCTGACCTCATCTAAAAACTCAACATTAGCCTTAGAACATTTTGTATCAAAAAGGTATGTTTTAGGAACAAAAGAGCATCTGCATTTCATAGAAAGAACATTGCCAACTGTGAAGCAAGGTTTGTAGATCTATGCTTTGGGGTTGTGTTACAATAAAAACTAAAAGTAAAGCCAAATTAAACTGTTTCACAGCGCCAAATCTCTAAACCCTAACAGATGCTGAAAACATACTTACCCAGCCAAACTGGTTTGAGTTACAGGTGGCTGGCTAAGTGCTATTTTATAAAAGCTAAAGGGCTAAAGCTAGCAGACCTGGACACATTCATATACAGTGCAAATAGACCAATGGATGTGGATGGAGTAGCCACTGTGAGCCAGTGGATTAGCAGTGGTGAAGGTGTTACACGATGCTGATCAGTATAAACTGCGGCTGTATGATGGGCCTGCAAATGAAAACTAGCCAACTAGTCTGTCACTGCCTCTAGAGTTTATATTGTGGGTTGTTTTTTCTTCTATAATATCTGTGGTTATCTTTAAAAGGAACCTTCAGTAGCTGTTTTGTATGTAGGCCCTGTATACTGGGCAAATGTTTCCACTGGCTTTGTTTACATTGAAAATGGCGAGAGGATTGGGGCAGGGATTCTGCATGGAAATTCCTATAAATGCTGGAAAAAAAAAAAATCAGTTAAGTCTGTTGAAAATTATCCCAGGTGAAGTGTAGGATATTTGTGTGGTAATGATGGAGGTTTGACCTCTTACTTTTGGAATAGGTGAGTCATTTTGGAAAACTGTACAGGGTATTGCTGCCCAGATTGTCAAGCTTATCAAACCCTTGAACCCATGCTTACTGTCTGGGTCGTATTTAAGCGGTCTGACATTACTTGCATGACCCACAGCCTTGTTTATTTTAGGGGATCTGCATCTGCAAAGAAGAGTGGGAAAAACACTCTTTGGGCCTGGGTTTATGATCATGACGCCAGTTGAACAGTTTTAATCAAACAACATAATCATCATTTATATGAGTAAAAACCATATCCTAGAATCTAAATGCAAAGAAGGGTTCCCATAAGATATTGGTTGAGTGTATTTCTGTTCATATCTCCTGCATGTTTTGGCTTTAGTCTAATTACACAAAGTTTACTAAACTTTTCGCACTGGTATGTACGTGGCTCTAACAGTACACCTTGGCTGAGGTAATTACCTTGTGAAGCTGGTGCTGTTCAGACATGCCAGCAGGTTTTAGGGCTTTATTCTTTGCTCCTCCTCTCTCTCTCTCTCTCTCTCTCTCTCTCTCTCTCTCTCTCTCTCTCTCTCACACCACCTAGTATAATTAATATTCTGATAGGTCACATTTTTCTTCAAAGACAACCAGAAACTGTGCAGCATGTGAACTTCCAGGGTGAAGACACATGTGTCTACATCATTGTAGACACATTTTTCTTATAATATCAAATAATTGTAATGGGATAAAAGTGTCAGGAATGTTTAGAAACTTCACCAGGCCCATATGCAAGCTAGAACAGCACGGAACAGGCTGGGATGGAAATGACAGCTTGTTTAATTATATTTAGATTTGTGATTGGATTTGTTTTCTGACTAAATTGTTTGAGTCATCAGCATCATTCGGTCACCTTATCGCGAGAGGGTCAGTTATAACGCAACATGACCTCCATAACTAAAAACAGCACCCCTCAAACATGGTATTAAAACATAATTATAGCTCTCAACATGTTATTGTAAGGTTCAAACAAAAGAAAATTGGGTTGCTGTCAAGTGAATTGCTTTTGTGGTTTTCAGAAGCCTGCTAATGTTCACGCTTCATGCATATGCAATGAATTGCTTTTGAACAACAGGGGAAATTTATTTTACTGCTCTCTAAAAGGAGAGCATGTACAGTGCATCCAGAAAGTATCCACAGCTCTACACTCTTTGCACATTTTTTTATATTACAGCCTTATTCAGCTGAATTCAATTCATTTTTTTGTCAACATTCTACAAACAATATCCCACAATCACAAAGTGAGAGACGTTTTTGCAAATTTATTGAAAATAAAAACACAGAAAATATAACATGTACATAAGTATTCAGAGCCTTTGCCATGACACTCAAAATTGAGCTCAGGTGCATCTTGTTTCCACTGATCTTCTTTCAGATGTTTCTACAGCTTGATTTGAGACCTGTGGTTAATTCAGTTGATTGGACATAATTTGGAAAGACACACACCTGTTTATATAAGGTCCCATAATAGACAGTGTATTTCAGACCACAAGCCAAGCCATAAAGTCTAAGGAATTGTCTGTAGAACTCTGAGACAGGATTGTATCGACACAGATCTGGGGAAGGGTACACAAAAAATTCTAGTTCCAATAAATACAGTGGCCTCCATCATCCATAAATTGAAGACGTTTTGAACACTTCATAGAGTTGTCTACCTGGCCATAGTAATTGTGGTAAGAGGGCCTTAGTTAGGGAGGTGACCAAGAACCCAATGGTCACTCTGGCAACGCTCCAATGTTTCTCTGTGGAGAGAGGAGAACCTTTCAGAAGGACAACCATTTCTGCCAGACAGAAGCCACTTCTCAGTAAAAGGCACATGGCAGCCCATCTGGAGTTTTGCCTAAAGGCACCTAAAGGTGAACTTTTTGGACTGAATCCTAAGCATCGTATCTGGAGAAACCAGGCACTGCTCATCACCTAGCCAATACCATTCCTACACTGAAGCATGGTGGTGACAACATCATGATGTGGGGATGTTTTTCTGCAGCAGGAACTGAGAGACTAGTCAGGGTCAAGGGAAAGATGACTGCAGCGATGAGACATCCTTGATAATAAACTGCTCCAGAATGCTCTGGACCTCAGACTGGGACAAATGTTTATCTTCTAACAGGACAACGGCCCTAAGCACACAGCCAAGATAACAAAGGAATGGTTTCAGGACAACTCTCTGAATGTTCTTGAGTGGCCAAGCCAGAGCTCAAGATTGAACCCAATTGAACATCTCTGGAGATATCTTAAATGGTTGTGCACTGACACTCCCCATCCAATATGATGGAGCTTGAGATGTTCTACAAAGAAGAAGGTGAGAAAGCTTATAAAATCAGGTGTGCCATGCTTGCAGCATCATACTCAAAAAGACGTGAGGCTGTGATTGCTGCCAAAGGTGCTTCAACAAAATATTAAGCAAAGGTTGTGAACACTTGTATATGTTATATTTTTGTGTTTGTTTCAAAAAAATGTTTCTCAGTTTGTTATTGTGGGGTACCGTGTGTAGAATTTTGAGGGAATAAGATGAATTGAAAAGTGATGTGGAGTGAATGCTTTCCGGACACACTGTATTTTTATGAACTGATCTATGCCAATATTCAAACCAGCAATTAAAATATGCTTTAACATTTAATATTGCTTTTGTTTAGTGTCCACACTAAATCTATAAAAACTCTCCTGTGACATAATTTCTTTCCTAACACTTGGTTAGTAGAGTTAGTAGACCCTATTGTCTTAATGACAGTTACAGACCTGACAGTTAAGGATTATACCAGGTTTGTGTCCAGTTTCTATCCTGTTTAGTCCCCTCTTCCACTGACCTTTTGTTTCATGTGAAGCAAAGGACAACATTGACACACCACATTCCAGGATTACAACTGTAGGGTGTGGGTGCATATGTTCAGTCTAGACATAATAGAACAAGGAACACTTTGGCCAAAAGAAAGACCAGACCTAAAACCAAATTTCAATCTGGAAAAGCAGTAACATGTTGAAGTACACTCCAAAGTGGAACACTTTCCAGTGCAACTTATTCGGACATGCCAAAAGCTATGGTACTAAAACTAGCTAAAGATCATTGCACTGACCTGTGGATTGTGTTGTATGAGGCTCCTGCACTGAATGTGGATGTGATTTCTGGTGGAGTGGCTTGTCTATTCACACCAACAATTCTAGCCAGATGCTTACATTCATGGTCATTAACAACCACTGCACTGTCCACTATGGGTGTCAATGTCTTCAATGATGTATTCCCAATACACGTGACACTGTGGATTCAAGAATGTCAAATGTCAGCAAATTGAGAAATAGAACAGGGGTGTTACCTGGCCTGGGATTCCCAGTCTGTAGTCCAGAATATGTTTTTACAAGATCCAAATCTTAAAAAACCCCATGGTTGAATGAAACGTACGCCAGCTACTACCCCGCCACTACCCCCCACCCCCTGGCCCAAGTCAAACAAAACGAAGAAATGTTCCCCTAATCCCATAATATGCCCAACCAATCAAACATATGCAGAAGACCCCCCTCAGTCAAACAAATGTGCAAACATCCCCACAGATCCTCACCAACAAAAAACCCCCCTCAGGGACTGAGGCCTACGTTTCTGTGCAGTCAGACTATATATCTGTGAAATGAAATGTCTCACCCATCTGGCACCCACAATCACTCCTCACTCACATCACATCACCTTGCCATGAGCTGAGTGACTAGTGTTCAACTCGTTCCCATGCCATCCCCTGAAGTGACATTCCTTCATAATCATAATTAATCAATAATGCACTGATATCCCATGACTGTTGGCATGTTAGTGTACAAGCATTTTTAAAGGTACTAAAAGGTCAGATATGAAATGTTTAATTAGGCAATAACCTCTTGTGTATTCATGTGTCATGATTCTATATTAAACCATTTCCTTTACTGAAGAATCCTTGTTTCTAAGGAGGCTTCTAAGTTTAACAGGAGACTGGTGTGACAGGATTTCCACAGCGCTGTTGTTAATGCAAGAGGACATATAGCCACATGTTGGAAAAGAAATGATGCATGCACCTTTCCAAGTTTCCTTGGCCAGTGAGCTTCTGTCGAAAACTCAAAAGATATAAGATAAGGCAGTAAAAACATAAATCCATAAAAGGTTCAACTATTTGCTTTATCTGTGGTTCATACTGGATGCAAATATGAGGGTAACTCTGTAAAATATCTTAGCTCAGATGTTGCTGCATGAAAACCTCAGCCAACTCAGCTGATCCCTATCTACCATCACCTGAGCCAAAACATATCAAACAGTTGTGAAATCAGAGTTTACCTGGAGCCTCCTTAGATTAAATCGATCTTAATGCTGGGGGTATAATGGATTCATTTCTTCGGATAACATCACCTAAACTCAGCATTTACACATATTTGTTTCAGCGTTTTGCAACTCTGTATACATCTGCTAACAACTCGCCTCGAATCCTAGCCACATAAGCAGTTGAAGTCCAGCAGCAGAGGCAGGTCTGTCTAAAATGACTGTTTATGGGATGTGGCCCAAGTAATTGTTAGTGCTGGAGAAGCCACCACAGCAGTAGAGGGAGATAAAAAGAGGCGGTAATTGCCGTTTTCAGCAAAGTAATTACGGCCATTTTGCAACATGACTGAGTCCTGGCAGGCCTCTTGTTCCTCCTGAAAGCACGGCAGAGGTAAACAAGTCACCATGGTAATGGTGGCACGATGAGACATCTCAGACTGTTTTTGCAGGCACTGTGGAAGCCTCGCCCTGCAGGGGGTATGCCAGTGCTCCGATGTCTGATCGGCACTTCGGCGAGAAGCGTAATTATCACAGCGCGACCCAAAAAATCCATAGCAATCATAATGAACCCGGATCTCATTAATATTCTGTCAAGACTGCAAGGCCCAACTGGAAAACCACGGACCTTGCACTGCCAAAATTGCCACACTATTTATAAAACTGATTTGCATCATAAAATGCACTTTGAAACACCCCTATTGTGATTAGTCATGCCGCACGTAAAGTGAGTGCCATGTTGTGAACCTTCACGTGGTCAGCAGGGCAGGAGGACCGCATTATATAGCAATGAGACAGCAGCTTTAATGGGATTGCTTTGGCCTGCCATGCATTTGGAGAGGAAGAAAACGAGGCAATTACTTTGTGCGAAGGAGCTCAAATGTCTATTTACTGGCTCTGACTGAAAAGGTGTACAAAGGTTTTTTTCTTCCATTTGAATTCCTCGCTTACCTCATCCCTGTGCCAAAGTCAGACTGTAACCCAGTTGTAAGCATTGTTTATTCCACTCTAGCTGTGGATGAGAGTGTCAGGCTGTGATGATACACTGTAGTTACGTGTGGCCTTTCTGAAAAAATGTGACCCTATGTTGTTGGGAAGTTTTATTGGGAAAATATCATAAAAGTCAATATAAAAAAATTCGTGAAGCACAAATGGAAATTTTACATATACAAACATTTAGTATAATCATCTATGTCAGAATATATTTCTGAAACCATGACACAGTGGATCATGTTAAATTAAACTGTTTAAAATAAATAAATTATGCAATTCTAATTAAAAATTTCATGGCATTTTCTGAACTCTTAAAATTAAACATGCAACAAATGGTTTTTTGAGTGTCACTATACAAGAGCCACTTTTGGTTTAGTAAAGAACCATGTTTGTAAACAACCTTTATATCAAGTAGTGAACATTCTTTAGACCTTTAAAAGTTTATTAATTACAAACATGGTTATTATGAAACAAAAAGTGGTTCTTATATGGGATCATAGCACCTTTGAAGCACCTTCATTTTTAGTGCATCTCAAAAAATTTTAATATTGGGAAATTTTGATTTTTGAATGTTATTTCATTCATGGTAAAATTCCACTTGACACATTTTAACATATGGACATTTGATCTTCATTTCAACTATATTGAGAGATGAAGGTGATATAAATAAACATGTAAAACTGAAGAAATGCCATTAATTAATAGAAATTCTTTCGAAATAGACATTTTTTTTCTGAGGTAAAGGTCATGACACCTTATGCCCTAATAGCTGGTATTTCCACCTTTGGCTGAAATAATGTCAATTAGATATTTCCTAAAATTGTTTATCAGTCTCTGAATTATAAAGCAAACAAATCTGGATATTCTCTTTTGAGATGTACTAGCATGTGTGGATATGATTAGCTGTTCATATCATAGCTTATCAAATCGGCTACCTAACACAGAAAAAGATTTGCATATTTCAGGTAGGCCTAAATCACTTCCACAAACTTCCTGTTTTAATATAAAACAATTATTCATTTGTTGATAAGCATATTTAAAAGGTATCACAATGGCCATAGATTCTTACATTCAATGTAAAGTAGTAGTCTTGAGTGAACAGTATTAGGTTTTGGATCTAACAATAAACACTCTAGTCCCATTTAGGTGGGATTTTAGAAATTTACATGGGGTCCTGGGGTGATTTTCTTTCATGGAAGCTAGAAACTTGCTTACCCTGTGCTAATTGTATTTCTGCCCAGATGCAAGTTTTGTCACACAGAGGACATGTAAGAGTTGATAAACTAATAAATATTCGCAGACATTTTTTTGTCTTTTGACTCTTACTGAATGATATCATGTGAACTGTGTGAAACAGCAAATCAAATGAGTGCTTCATGTTATCAACATGAGTAGATACCAATGCATAATCCACTGAGATCTCTCAATCCCCTGATAACTATGCCAAGCTTCTGCATTTGTCCTTAGTTAGTAGCTTGAAGACCAACATCCAGCAATTCACATGAACAACAATTTTAAATCTTATTATCAAGCTGCCAGAAACCACGTAGCTCAGTTTAGACATCGGTATCAATGGGTGGTGGTCTGTCCACACAGGGAGACAGTGAGTCTTGACTATGAGTGGAGCTTATGCCAGTATCCGAGTCTGTGTCTGTAACATCAGTAGGAGAAAGGGTCTGCCTGAGCTTCCCCACTGTTTGCTGAGAGATGCTAGCCCTGATAGGGCTCTTCAGAGGAACAGAGCTAGGGGGCTCGGAGTAGTCCCCTAACTGCAGTGAGCTTAGCTGGGCAATGAGATGCTGATACTCCTGGTTTCTTGACTGCAACATCATACCATTGTGCTGAAGCTGCTTCTCCATATCCTGGCTTTGAGCAAGAAGAGAGAGTCCAGCTCTCATGCTTATGTCCAGCTCACTGCACAAGCCATCCAGCTCTAAAACCTCTGCAGATGACAAGGAGGACATGGTTTGCAAGTCCAGTGCAGGACTTGCAGCTGCTGCACCTTCCAGCTCATCAGAGTCTGGTGTCCGAAGAGCTCTTCTCAGCTCTAGGTCAATGTCTCTGCACAGCTCGTTGATGAGTACTTGATGCTGACGCACCTGTAGATCCAATTGTTCGACGCCATCACTGGTGTAAAGATACTCCTGCAGTTGGTCCTCGCATTGTGACATGGACAAGGACAACAACTGATCAGAGGAATCCTCTGTGCCAGGCAAGGGACCGTCCTTTAGTTGCTGTTCCATCTGCTGGATCTCCAGGTCCAGTTCTCGCATCTGGTGAATCTGCTGTCGGATGGTGTGGTCCTGTGTGATGATCAGCTTGACCATTTTGTCAATTTCCTCCAAGCCCTCTGTTGACCCTCCCTTCTGCATCTTCTCCAGCTTGCGGAAGGCCTTCTTCACCATGCGCTTCTGACGCTCCATGGGAAGGGTCTTTGAATAATGTGCTGTACCCTGCTCCCATCTCTTAGATTTGACCCCTCGAGACTTTATTGTCCTCTTGGCACCAGTGGAGGAGGGCACAAAGTCACTTGCCTTCACCAAGACAAACTGGATGAAGGGTCTTTCTTCACCCCAAGCATTCCATAGTCGGAGGATACGGGTGAGAGGGGGCAAGGCTCTCTCAAAGCCCTTCCATCGCTCCAACAGGCAGAACTCTTTAGGCTCTCCATGAAGGAGCCTCTTACTTTCTGGAATGGTCTTATGGTCTTCCAGTAAAGCGTGAACCAAGTCAGCACAAGTTGTATGCTTGGTGACACCACAGACGACTTTCTCTTCTTGGCACACCAGCACTTGGATTTCATTCCCTGGTGTCTCCTCTGCATCCTTAGCCCTGGGAAAAAAAGAATGGAGTTATTAATATGGCTGAGGCATTTTCTGAAGCAATGTATTATCTGCAAGGAAACAGATGAGTGAATTGCTTGAATACAAACATCCTCAGTTACTACCACCAAAATGCTTACTGAGCCTCAAACATAGCTCTCTGAACTTGGCCAAGACAAACAGAATCTAATTCAGGTCATGAGTTTTGTCATGAGAAACAAATGGTCAACAGACTTTTTATAGACTTTTTATTTCATTGCATTGACAGATTTATCAGCTCACTAATGGAATAATGAACACAGTTGTTTCACATCATCTAGAGCAGGTTGTGTAATACTGAAATGCTTTTTCCTGTGCCTTAGTGTTTTGCATAATGTCTCCTTTGGCTTGTCTGTATCAGCACCAAGCAGAGCTTAAAAAACTAATATAATATAAAGAGAGAACAATGTTAAACTTATGTAAGGTAAGCTTTGTGAAATGGCAAATAAGACATTGCAGAGCATCAGAACCCAAAATTGACCCTTTCAAATACTATTTAATTATAATTCCTTGATTCCTTATTTGACCACATTTGCATTTTTTTCTGAATCCACAGGAAAACTCTGCCCACTGTGCCCTGTTTGTGTAACTGTTTGTTGATCTGGCCTTTACAGATTTACAGTCCGGCAGAACAGTTTCTGAGTCTCTGTGTGAAGAAAAAAAAAACACAAGTGGTATATTGTGTGAGCCCTTGATAAAAGACCCCATTGGAATGCAATACGTATGCAAAACCACAAGTGCCTGGTTAATGGTTAGAAGACGCTGAGAGCTCAACTGAGCCAAGTAAATACCTGAGCAGCAAACAACTTGACATATCACCTCCACACAAAGAGACTGTGTGAGACAGCCTAACGAAATGCACAGTCTGGCCACCTTGTCAGAATTATGTGCAGTGTGCAGTGCTTGAGACACAATACTGAGAACTATGGAAGTCTGGAGTTTTCTTTAAACCTATTGCATTAGACACGGTATAATGGTAAAGCTGGTAAGATTATTAATATTAATTAGGGCTGTGTAGGGCTTATTAGCAAGACTTTTTTATTACAAACATATCATCATGCAGCCCAGACAACAATGAAAGTTTGGCCTCAGTGGGCCAGATTTGGCCGAAATATGCTTGCTGTCTGTGAGGGGTTATAATTCAATAAATTGCAATATATCACAAAAGTGCATCCAATCAAATTTTAGGAAAGCCATAGTAAAAAACAATTAGCACAGTGCCATCTGAAGACAACACTGAATGTGTTTACATGCACTCAGTAATCTGATATTAATCAGAATTCTGTAGCTATCTGATTGTTCAGTGATTATGTAAAAAGCCTACTCCAATTGAAGTTAAGGTCTAGAAATCAGATTAAGAAATTTGATACAGGGAGCTGGACTTTAATTTAGTAATCAAATTTCATACTGCATGTGTGTTTTTAATCTGAGTTCTCTTGGATTCAGACTGCATGCAGTCCGAAAACAGACTGTGGTACCAGAAATAAGAAAGCAGCATTTATCAAAGCTTTAACACTTTTGTAGTGATGCTGATACTAACAACATGATTGAATAGTTTACATGTTCTTCATCTGTTCATATTGTGGTTTGTCACGTCTTAAAATGAGATTATTGGCTGGTTACAAAGCAGAAACCTAATTATTGCCTGACTTATGTAGACCTGAAGTTTTTCATTAGTTGATTCCTCAAGTGCAAAATCTAATTTTTCCACTGTTATTTAGTTATTAAGCACATCTAAACACACTCACTGCTCTCTAGTGGGGTTTAAACACAACACAAACATCTTTGTATGTTAACTATTAATTAAAAATTAATACTGCTATTGAGAATAGATACAGTATTGCAAAACACAATATCATGATAAGTGT
>CM067508.1:28262904-28295989 GCA_034509495.1 Acestrorhynchus altus
CTTTGTAAAGAATGTTACATGCATTTTTGTGCAGAGCATAGTTTTATTTTTTGATTTCTTTCTATTACTGCATAACATTAATGTACAATGCAATTATATTACCATCAGGGAAAATGGGAGCTATAACGTAAGGCACACATAACACATTAACTGTAATTTATCAAACATTATATTATCCAAGCTTAATGCCAAAGATTCCAAACTACCATTTGTAGACTTGGGTTAACAGTGTAAATCAGTCGGAGAATTCAGAAGGGAGTTTTGACTAGGGTGACATCAACAAGAAACAATTTTCCTGAATTTCCTGCATCTTATCTAAGGAGGGTTTTGGAGGAAAAAACATTGTGGCTTGTTGATGTACTGCAAGACCTCATTGGCAGATAGGCATCTCGGGGAAGACAAAACAGTCTCATCCTTCCTCTGAAAAAAATGGAAAATCTCCACACCTGTAGTGTTAAATTATCAACTGGTAGGGGTTGCTCTTCAGTTAGGCTAAACACAGATAAACACTAAGTTAATTCATTACACTGGGGATTTAGCTGTGAAGAGCACAGCTAAGAACTCAATACAACAAAGTCTTGACTCAAACAAATGATTGATCAATGCTCTGTAAATGGCTATGCTTCAATTACCTTCTACCACAAAGTAATTTAATTGTCATAATAATATGTATAATATTAAATGTTATAATTTGAGTGTCATAACAAAGTATGAAATAACCACTAATTCTCAATGGCACATGACTGACACACTGATGGCAGAAGAGATTTATAATGCAGCTTTCATAATAACCATGCATGGCAAAGCAGTGATTTACTTCAAAGTGTTTTTTTTTTTTGATGGACCATTCCTGAACATATTCATAGCATTCATAACACAAACTCGTGATGAATGAAACGATCCACCAAGCAGGAGACAGTCTTCATGCACCACATGAAATAGCAGACGATGGGAGTTAAGTTACCTCTGATCTATTTTCCATCTGAACACTCAAGATAATTACAGTCTGTGATGCTTTAAAGCCAATCATACTGTAACATAAAAAAGCAAAACACATTCTTAAAGGGTCTCTGGATAGGATGGTAAATGTCCATAATATCTGGTAGACTACACAATTTAAAAGACATCCATTAGAGTGTCTGGTCCAGTATTATTGTGCATATTATTATATTCTAAAAGGATATTACTGTATAGACCCATATAAAAAGGCATTGCTAATATAATGGGACAATCTGGAGCAAGCATACATGAGGCTTAGGTCACTATGCCCAATGCCAGGTATCAGCTAGAAGGGTATAAAACCACCCAGCACTGGGTTATGGAAGTAGAACAGCATTTTCTTGATTAATGGACCTCCATCCTGCTCTGGGATCAAGTTGAAATCAACTTACTACAAACTAATTAACTACAACTTACCTACACCACTGGGAAAATGGTAGCATAGATTTCACATAACTGACCTCCAGTTATGAGTAATGTGGCTGAGCCTGACCAGAAGAAGGTCACCAACATGCCAGTTTGGCAGTATTTTGGATTCCAAGAGAACAAACACAGGAAAACACTGCATGTCAACAGTATTACAAGCAATGTTGTGCAGAGGATAGTTTTATTTTTTATTTCATTCTATTACTGCATAACATTAGAAGCTAGTAATTACAATGTAATTATATTACCATCAGGAAAATGGGAGCTATAAAGTTAGGCTCTGTAATGCAGTAACTGGACTTGCATTATAGTTATATTTCATTGGATTTGGATGAAATCAAATCCTCACCAGAAAATTAGATGCTATTGTTGAAGAAACGGAAGCAGACTTAATCCTTATTTATACTAAAGATATTATAGTAGAAGAGTGTTTGTGTAGTTTGAATGTCATAGCATACTTTCAGGTGTTTATGGTACAAAGAATACAGAACATATTACTCCAGTTTAAGCAACCTTCCATTGGCTCCCAGTGCATTACAGAATTCAATTTAAAATGAAAAATCTAAGAACTCAAAGCCTAGATCTCAGTCACTTTTGACTGTTCCACAATCTCAGAATGGAATGGTATCAGACATGCCTCATTCGTCTCTGTTTTCAAATCTAAGATTTAAACTCATTTCTATGGATTAGCTTTCAGTATCTGATAAACTGTGCAGCTGCTGAATGACGACTGGACTGTGATGTGTTGATCTATGTATGTTTATGTGTGAATGGATTACTGAGTTTAACAATCTGGCTCTGCGTTGTAAAGCAATTTGGTTTTAAATCTTTTATAGAAATGAAATGTACTTACTATCTTAAGTGCTTCAATTAAAAATACCTCATTTGGTAGTTTGGTCATTTCAAATTTCATCTTGGTATTTTCAAAGCTTTGACTCCAATAGATATTCCAATATCTTACTGGTATTAGAGCATAAAACATGGTATTGTTCTGCATCTAATACTCTAGACTTCGGTGGGTAAGCTGATGTCTATAACTTTTGAACATTATATATTAAGCCAATCCCATAGTAAAGAGAATTCTCTAATGCCTCAATTTAGTCCATGCTCATAATCCATATCTGGGAGCCTGACCCATCAAAGTATCATATCATATTTAATTTCCATTGGTGTGCAGATTACTAATGGCTTAATGAAGCTAATAGTGACACTATGCACAGATATCACTTTTATCTGCACCACTATAAACACTATAAGTGCTTGGAGTGAAGACAATCCTCTGGCCCACCTGGAGCCACTGGGACATCAAAAGTTAACCAGGCCACTTAAGGAAATTGCAAAGGCAATTATATGGGTGTTGATGACAGGATCCTTCTACACATAAACCAAGCAGACTCTGTGTATTTTAAAGAGATCAAACAATAATAACAGTGTAGGATCTGCTGTGAAACAAACCAAGGCCCAGTTTTTAAAGCACTGTTGGGATCTTAGAGAAGGGCAGCTTCAACAGAAGGGTGAGAAACAGTCATAGGTGGTTTCATTAGATTATATCTGTATTCATTTAGATGGTAATTCTCTCTCTCTCTCTCTCTCTCACACACACACACACACACACACACACACACACACACACACACACACACACACCTGCATCCATGTGAGCTGAACAGCAGCCAGGTAACTGGAGCCTGGGCGCCAAACAACACTGTACTGTATGCAGAGTCTCTGGTTACAACAGCGAAGGCATTTCTCTTTTGTGTTGCTACACCACTCTTTCAGCTCCAGCAGCCGTGGACACACTCTCCCACTGGCTACAAATGAGACTAAACTGCTTTTATCTTTAATATGAAGCTGAAAAAACACTCTTTCCCATTCGGCCCCCCTTTCACTGCTGTGTCTTCCCACCACAGAGCCTGTGAAACTAGTCCTGAACTAGAAACTGTTGTTTACAGTGAGTAACCAGTTGTTTACCTGTTTTTCAGGCGAGCTTTCAGAAAGTGTCGACCGAAAGGTGCCATTGTTCAGCTCAAACCCCCTGCAGCTGTCAGTTCTGGTCCATTATGAGGGGCAGCAGGGTTAACCTCCCACAGTGGACTCTGTGAGCTGCAGTACCGGCTGTGGGAAACTTGTGGAAGTTGTGAAGCAGTAAAAGCAGAGGGCTGTCCCAGAGCACCAGAGGGAGGTGACCTAATGGGGGGCTGGAACCAGAGCTGTGTCTCGCAATGAGCCTCAGCACCTTTACCTGCTGTAATTGACGCATTAACCCACAGAAATATCAAATACAGAGAACAGACAACTGTGAATGTTCTCCTGTTATCACCAGAGAAGCACAGGCATGATTTAGAGCACGTTATGGCCAGTAATCTCTTTCTAATCTATAGGAGCTGAACTGGACATCATTCCCTGGACTGCTTTCTAATGGCCTTGATTTCAGAAGTAACAATCAGTGAGGTGTCCCAATTTTTCTGTCCCTGTACCTTTTTGATAACAGTACACATTAAGTCAAATGTGCTTATAGATCCACTGGGGCAATTTGTCCTCCAGTGGAACACATAGACACTAGTGAATTCACACACTAGGGGGCAGTGAGCACACGAGAGCAGTTGGCATGTTAAGTGCCTTGTTCAAGGGCACTTCAGCCATGTCCTGCCAGTACAGGGAATCAAGCCGGCAACCTTCCAGCTAGCTTCACAATGCTGATTCCCGAACCATTAGGCCATGGCTAAACCCACACCCCAATACCCCCAATACCCCCAACACTGTGGTGTTGTTGTTACATATACATATACACTTTGGAAGTGCATTTCTTTTAAACATGGTAGGTTAATGCATCACTTTAAATGCTGTGTTAAATACAACCAGTTATATTAATAACTTTACAGACTGGGTCATACGTGAGTTACCTAAATATAGGATTACTGACCCACCACTGGGTTATTTGTAGCTCTTTTTTGGGTTGTTTTCTATTTTTTAATTAAATTAAGTACGTATTAGTCTCAGGACGCCTAACAGAAGCACAGCTCAATTAAAACTGAAGTGTGCTAATTAAAATGAAATCTTTATTAACATTTTAGCTTCTTCTCAGTTTGTCACAGACATGGTTGCTCCTGCCTACAGACAGAAGATGAATAAAGTTAATAATACAATATTACAGACATGTAATATCTATAAAACATTTTTCATTTAGAAACACCTGTCCGGTGTAATGTATCAAACATTAGTCCTCATAAGGGAACAGTAGTGATTATAAAATCTAGTCTAACCTGTTTTGTTTGGTTAATTATCTTGCTAGGTTAGTTTTGCCAACAACTCAGATAGGAGGGTAATGTCAGCCAGCTACAATTAAACGGGTAATATGAAAAAAGTAATATCTTAAAAAAGAACTTAATTAATAAAGAAATCTATTTTATTATTAGATAAAATAAATGGGCAAAATCATTAAGTACTACAATGTCCCAGTTGGACAGGATTATCATGCTGGGGGATGAATTAGAGCATTTCTGAAGTTCCATTTATTTTATGATCTGCATTGTGTTTGTGAAGTTGTGATGTTCGTTTGATGACAGTGTTTCTAATTATAACTGTATAATGGTTGTAAATTTGAAGTACATTTGGAAAATCTAGCACAGGTTTTGACATTTTGATGCATGTGTTTTGTGATTTTTCAGCTCGTTTTTTTGTTTTTCTAGTGGCTTCCTCGGCCACTGTACAGATAACACAGATTACAATCAATGTTCTATTTAGTATTAACAAACTTTTCCATTGGATTGGATGCCACTTCTCACTGATGTGTGTTGATTGTGTAAGTGCTGACTGTGAAGCATCCTTGGGTATCTAGAAAGGTATAAATAATATATTGATTAGTTTCACTAAATACTAAACAGTAAACTGTCTGTATTTTATTGATGTTTGCTCACTGATTCCTTTAAGCTGTGACACCATGCTGAGGAACAGCTGTTTAACCAACTCTATTGTAATCAGCTGTTGATTAATTTGTATAATTAACCAACTGATATTACTATACAATGGCTTGGCTACTAACTTCCTAAGAACTAACCAGCAGAGTAGATATCCTGGCAAAATGAACCAAAACTATGCATAGACTTGAGGCTCTATATACATATATAGATATGATGTTTTACACATTTATTGCACATTATTAGATATTGCGCAGTAGTAGTGGGTATTGGACAATGAGAGTACCGTGTACTCACAGTATACAGGCATTGCACAGTAATTGACTTAAGGGTGTTGTCAATAATATGCTTTGTATACAATTACAAAAGAAAATAGATATGGTGTTATATACAGTTATTGCACATTGTTAGATATTGCACAGTAATAGTGTGTATTGGAAAGTGAGAGTAATTGTATTCACAGTATATAGATATTGCACAGTAATGGAATTAACAGTGTTGTCAATAATATTAAATATTGCTCAGTAGGTGGGTAACATGTCCAGGGAGGTGGGAGGTTACACTATAAATGAGTTCATGTGTGAGTTCAGGGTGGTTATGCCTTTCAGGAAAAAACTGTTCTTGAATCTGTTTGTCCTTGTTCTGATGCACCTGTAGCGTTTCCCTGAGGGCAGCAAGTCAAACAGTTAAACGCCAGGGTGGGAGCTGTCCTTGATGATGTTTTTGCTGCGCTGACGCAGTGTGAGGTGTAAATGTTCATCAGGGAGGGGAGAGGGCAGCCAATGGTTTTCTGTGATGCCTTCACTACTCTCTGAAGCCTCTCTCTGTCTGCCGCAGGGCAGCTGCCATACGATACGTCAGCAGGCTCTCAATGGATGAGCGGTAGAAGGTCAGAAGCAAGTTGGAGTTCAGGAAGTGCTTCCTAAGGATTCTCAGGATGTGTAGCCATGTTAAGCCTTCTTGATGACTCCAGTGTTGTTCTCTTTCCAGAGGCTGAAATGGAGACTTAAGGGCTGTACTGTAGCCAGGACACTTTAAAAGATGCCAGTAGGAAATGTGATTTAGAAAATTGAAAGCAATATTAGAGCATTAACACTTAATATTGTACCACTTGCAATGCTCTGTGTTGTAATTAAATTATTTAGATAATCTCAAAGAATAAAAATGGAAAAAGTTCCTTTTACATAAGGTAATTATGATATTCATTACATATAATGTCACATTTTATACCTTCTTTGTTTCACTTGTGATGAGTACAGCTTATAGTTAATATCAGAATATTAAATTCACCTTGGGGTTCAATTCCCATGGGGTTCAATTCCCAGTCTGGGCAACTATGCTGTGCCACACCAATATGAGTCCTTGGGCAAGACTCCTAACACTACTCTGGCCCACCTCTGTAATATGAGTAACGTTATTAGAACCTTGCTTTGGATAAGAGCATCAGCTAAATGTGGCAAATATAAATTCACACCCTTCATTACACTTAACATGACATATTAATTGTCTAACTTGTGATCCTGCTTATAGCTCATGAAAATCAGAACACCAGTTTCTCAAATGATTAGAATATATGTTTAAAGTTTGAGTAAATTAATCAGACAGTATAAATACCATGTCTAGTTCCTCACATGCAACCACAATCATTGGGAAGACTGATGACCAGATACTTGTCCAGAAGATGATTATTGATACTGTGCTTAGCAGAGAGCCGAATGAAGTGCCCTAAAATCTCCTGGTAGATGCTACATCAACTCTGGACTTGATTAAACACAACATAAGCAGATTCTTCAGGTTCTTTTTTTCCTTGCCTGGAGATGTCTGTGTGTGATGGCTCTTTCACTGACAGCCTCAGTCCACTACTTGTGAAGTTCTCACAAATTCCTGAATTCAACTGACAACCTCTCAGTGCTGTGGTCATCCCTGTGCCTTGTGGACCTTTTCCCAACAAATATTACCCTTCCAGTCAACTCTCCATTAATATGCTTTGAAACAACACTTCGAGAACAACCATCAATGACCTACTGTGGCTGACCCTATTTATGGTTATGGAGAGTCTGATTTCCTTTTCCATCCTGATTTCCAAGGAGTGAGTATATAATAAAGAAGTAGTTTGTTCTAATGAAATTATAATTATAATAATATTTTGATAAACTGGATTTCTGATTTTTATAAGGTCCTTTCAGCCTGGTCTTCAATGGTCAGGACCCCTCAGAACCACCATCCTAATGGTACATACTTTGTGTAGGTGCCATTATGATGTTGGGTCATTCTCGACATTGCAGTGACACTGATATAGTTATGGTGTGTTTGTGTGTGTTGTGCTGGAACAAGTGGATCAGACACAGCAATGCTGCTTGAGTGTTTATACACTGCGTCCACTCACTCTTCACTCTATTAGACACTCCGACCTAGAAGATGTAAAGTCAGAGACAGAAACTCACCTGTTTCTGCACAGTTTTTGTTGGTCATCCTGTAGTCCTTCATCCGTGCTAACAAGATGCTGAAACAGGACACTGTAGGCTGGATATTTCTGGTTGGTGGACTGTTCTCAGTCCAGCAGCGACACGGAAGTGTTTAAAAACTCAAGCAGCGCTGCTGTGCTCCATTCATACCAGCTCCAGCAGTGCGGAGAATGACCTACCACACAACTGATACCTGCTCTGTGGTGGTCCTGTGGGGTAAGGAGGCTAAGAAAACAGTAATTATAGAACTGAGTGCTCCTGTGTGGTCAGTGGAGCTGATAAAACCAACAGTGACTATAGAAACAAGGAGGTGGTCATAATGTTATGTCTGATTGATGTATGTAATTGTTATTGTTTGGCACATAATATACATTTACAGTTGATTTGCATTTTAAATCAATTTATTCAGTTGTTTGGATGTCAAGAAAAGACAAACCCTTGGCAAGAAAGCAATATAATGTTTGAGAGAATCTGTTTCAGTGAGATATGAATGAGAAAAAACAGACAAAATTACAGTGTGCCTTTTTTAATGCTAGTGGTAACTTATAAAGGTTCCAAAAATATTTCAGAAAAGATGTGGAATTCAAGATGCAACAGCAGGTATCTCTTCCAAGCCAGTTATGCGGTTATTAATATTCATGCTCTCTGTTTACCACCTTCAAACAGAACTAATGCAAATAACCCTGTACTTTACTTCCTCCCCTTCGTCATCTTCCCGTCAGTATCAAACCACAAACCTCCTTGAACATTTGACCCCCTAAAAACGAGAAATGCGTATATGCGATGAGCAGGTATAGAAGTTCTGACGTCATTCGCCAAAGTGGCCAAAGTGGTGTCATCTGATGGCATCACACGCAGGATGGGGAGCTGATGGGGAATGGAATAGACAGGAGGATGGGGTGAGCTGGAGAGGGTTGGGGGAGGTGTAATGAAGCAGCCCCTGTGACATCACTCCAGTGCTTATATACTGGAGGGAATGGAGCCCACCAGTCCTCAGTTGATTCCTGAACAAGCTGAGAGAACGCAGAGCGACAGGCTGGATAAGAAACTAAGAGCCTGCTGGACCAGTTTCTCTCCATCTCTCGTTCTCTTTCTCTCTGTCACCCACTCTTTCTATTTCACTCTCTCCACTCTTTCTCTCCCTTCTTGACCTTTAACCTTATGGACTTGGGCCTAGCCTAAAGGTGTAAGGTCTGCAGGATTGTCAGCAAGATGCAGGTGCAGTTAACCATCGTGGTGCTCCTCTGTTTGATCTGCAGTGGACTATGCTCAGGTAAGCACATCCGTCACTGCACAGACAGCCCTGATCTTTCTTTCACACCTGATTCACCCCATTAGATGATTATTTAAACACATTATAAGCAGAGATCCTCATCTTAACTGCTAAAGTTACACCATTACAGATAATTCTGTAAGCATACTAACTCATATACTAAGTATATGCAATATTCAAAAAATAAGTATATCATGAAAAAGTTTGTGTTCATCATTTGAATGTCAATCTTTTATTTATTACATATAAACTGACAAACTTCAGTACTTTTTTTAATTTAAGTGTTGATCAGTATGCATGTAAAGCTGAAATCCAGAATTTCAAATGATCAAAGTATTTAATTTTGAGCTTTAATTACAGATAGAATCAACATTAAAACAAACAAACAGCAAACAAACAACTTGAAATATGTTGCTATGTAATGAATATAATATATGACACTATCAAAATCTAACAGTTTACATTTTTATTATTAAATTATGAACAAAAATTATGAACTTAGCAATAGTGCTGCGAATGTTGATCATAGTATGACTTATAAAGATACTGTGTATTCATGGCTTCAGAAGGTACACTGAGTATTAACGATATCACATTATACTTACACCATTTATACCACATATACGTAATGGAATTAAATATTACTTTCCTTGAGAAATTGATCACATATCTCAGGTGCATGTTAAACCTTCATCCACATACTTATTTAAAAGAAGTCACAATGAAGTAAAGTGACAAGTGTGTTATTAAACAGCAGGGAAATGGTACAAATAACAATTCACTCAATGTTAATTAAATGATGTGGTAAAAGGTCTGTATGTGTATTTCAGTGCACTAACGCAATGCTCACAGATCCTGGAAACTTGTAATTACAATCCTGGAGAAACAGTGACGAGTCCGTATCTTCTCATCTGCAAAATTACTCATGCCTGCTTATCGAGCATGTCCAGTCAAGCTGGAATCAGAGCTCCTTCATTTGTGAATTTAGGAGTGCAGGAACAGATACTTCTGCTTGAGAAACTGAACAGATGATATTCATATGGGCTTTCATCGTCAACAGTCTGATTCACCTGGCTGCGTTTAGTTGACCTTGTATTTCTTTAGCCTATCAAATGAATAATGCCTGCCTATAAAGAACTTCACAGCAGTTATTTCTTTCATTCTTTCCAGATGTTGATGAGGGAAAAGAGGCGATGGAAGAGGAGATGCTGAGCAGTCTCTTCACCTCAGAGGTACAATGATGGTTTCTTTGCACCTGTTTGCTGAGACTAACCACTTCAGGCAGGTGGACCTTAAAACACGAAGAGGTTCAAGGGTGTTAAAAAAGGAAGGTCTCAGAAGTACACAGGGTTTATGGGCAGGACGGATGTTAACAATGATAGTTAAAAGCTGGCTTAGAGATCAGCAGGGAGTCTCAGATCTATTGATATTCCCTTTGACAGAAGGACACACAGGTTAACCTTACTTTAGGCCATCATGACTTTCATCATGTATATATATATATATATATATATATATATATATATATATATAGAGAGAGAGAGAGAGAGAGAGAGAGAGAGTCAGACAGCAACTTGAGTGATTTTTAAGAGATATCTGCTGCATTCAGCTTCTTTAAATTGCATCAGCTTCTGAAACAGACACACTAGTCCCTGTAGAGAATTACTTCCGATAGAGTAGGACTCTCTGGAGCAGATAAACGGGAACCCGTTGACATCAATAGGGGCTAAGGAGTTAAAACGTCCCCCAGCATTGAGCAGTAGAGCAATGGAACTGTGTTCTCTGGAATGATGGTTGGGGCGTTGGAGATGAGGTGGGGTGGTGATCATCCAACATCCCAACCTTACTAACGCTTATGTCGCTGACTGCAATCAAATCTTCACAGCATTGTTCCAGAATCTTATCAAACACCTTGCCTGGATAGTACATGCAGTTACAATACAGCCAACAAAAATACTAAAAACTAATACTCTGGATTTCAGAAGAATGAATGAGCATGTGTCCAAATACTTTGGTATATATTCCCATTTCAGTCTGTGTAACAGCCAAAAAGGAATAAGCCAGTGTTTAATCGTGAACATTTCAGTAGTAAATGTATTAAATCTATTAAATTTATTGAAGCCTTATTAAATCTACTGTAGTATCCAATGACATATCTTTTTGACCATTCACACTGACCACTCAATATCGATATCACTTCATTAAGTGGCTTATTGACCATTTATCCTAGATTACTTGATAACTAACCTCTACATCATGACACCTATAGATTCTGAGCAATCATTGCTCTTATGCAATGCACAATCAATGGTACTTAAGCCAAGTGCAGTGTAATCAAACTGAAATAAATGCTGAGCTTCATGATCCATTGATAAGCAAGGCGACGCGCTTTTGACCGTGGTGAGGCACAGCTGTGCGATAACGGTCCATTGAGCATCGATTAACAATAGGAACTGCAGGTGGAGGTTATGTCGGACAAGCCTAACATTATGTTGCTTAATAGAGCTGGTGTTATTTTCTAGACGTAATGAATATTAAATGCATTTACATCAAAAGCAGTGAAAAATGTTATTGGGATCTAATTACGAAGCACATTTCTTGTGGATTTAGATAGAAACCTATAAGGAACTTGTTACTTGTGTTCTGTTCTCAGTGTAGCATGTTTTATTGTCTATTTCTAAGTACAGGGAAATTATTATGCATAGAAATGAACTAGAAACTAAAGATGCAACAAAATAGAGATGACAAAATGGTGGAATACCAATTTAAGTCCATTAGTTGTTTTATATTAAATGTAAAATGTGATACGTAATTAAACAGACTATCATCTGGTCTTCAGTCTAGCAGCCATCCAGTGAATGAGAGGGCTCAGGGGAGTGTGGTCAGTGCAGTAAACTCAATGATAGCTCACCATCCCTAGTCTTTCAACTGGAGACAAAGCCATCTGTCATGCTGAACAAATCCCTCATCTCTAAATGTACTCTCTGCTTCCTTAAACCAAGCTAATTGGACAGAATTGGAGGTTGTAGGATATTTTAATTTCCACCATGTTTCTTCTTATCTTTCCGAGAACACTTTATTATTCATGTTCGCTCCACACAGTTGGCACCAAATTGGATTTCTAGACCCCAAGCCAAACTTAAATGAAGCTAGGCGGCTCCTGTGAAGGATGTAAACCACTCAAGGCCAAACACAGGATCCTTGCAGAATGAAGACCGGGAGATGTGTTTAATGCAAAAAGTGAATTTTTCGCTTCAGCAGTCATTTGGTGGAGTAAATAAGTGTTGCAGAGAAGTGTTGTAGAGTCATGCTTTATTATTTAGAAATGCACTCAAATGCTGTCTTATGTGAACTGATGCTTGTGTGCAGGTAAAGCAGAGCAGAAACGACGCCCCCCTGTGGCAGCTGCCTCTGCAGCACATGTGCAGAATGCTGGGGAGCATCAGTGAGTCATTGCAGGACTGGACAACAGAGGAGATTCAGGAGGTCTATGAGCAGAGACTTAGCACAGCCCTCAGCCAAACCCTGCAGGACCTGTATAACCTCCAAGCTCTCTGCAGAGTACTGCACCCTAGAGAGGTGAGAGAGAGAGAGAGAGAGAGAGAGAGAGAGAGAGAGAGAGAGAGAGAGAGAGGAGAGAGAGAGAGAGAGAGCATTTTATTAACTTATATTAGTCATGACATTACTTGTTTACTTTTATATGTGTACAACATGTGTATTTATGTCCAGTACCTTCATAGAAATAAAGCACTTATTATAGACACAGTACATTCTTATAGGCACATTAATTCAAAAAGGTATCAATTATTTATGTACAATAATATATATGCACAGTACTTCTATACATTTAGGTACAGTACAGTTTTATATATTTACAGAACTTGCACATAGGTACAGTAATTGAAATATGTACAGCCCTTTTAATTATGTACAGTACTTTTATAGAGATACAGTACTTTTATATAGGTGCAGTACATTTATATACTTTTATATTTCTATAACACTTTATATGGGTACAGGAATCAATATGTTCAATACTTATAGGGTACAGGACTTTATATATCTATACTTATATATAAGTGCAGTATCTTTATATAGGCACTTACATATATGTGCATTACTCTTATATAGGCACAGTGATTTAAGTATGTGCAGACACTTTTATATAGGTGCAATAATTTTAAAATAGTGAAACTGCAATTTAAATAGGCACAGGTACTTATATATATAATCTGTGGATGAGCAGCATTTTTTTATAGATAGAAAACAATCAAGAACCATTAAAATAAATATAAACAAACAAACAAACAAATACTAAAAATACATTGTTGTTTTTATTATATGTATTAGCTTAACCATTTCCAAAGCTCTACTTTAGGTAGGCCAGTATTTAGTTCATTATGTGTTGCGTTCAGCAAGTCAGCCTGTGGTTAACCTATACATAGAAATCACACATTCTGTCTACTGCACTTACATTTATTTCTATTGATTTCTATTAATTTGGTCACGCCAAAGAAACAAATACATGCTCACACATATGCATTACGTTAGTGTCTCCACTGTAGTCTAACTTACATACATTCTGACATCAGAGCAAAACAGACTTTTAATTTTAGTGTGAATCCTCAGCCTTTCACGAAGTGCACACTCTGCCACACACCCACATCCCACTCATGCACTTTACAGAGCAGATGAGCAGTCAGAACACACCCCACTGCATTAGCCACATCACCCCCTCACGCACCTGCCTCTCAGCACACTGGCAGCCCAGAACCTGCATGCTTCACTGCTACTGAAGGCTTTGATTTCTGTCTCTTTTATACTGTGCATCTTCTTTCAGATTCGCTACGGAGAAGAATACTTGGAACTGGATCAGGACAGCGAGAACCCACTGAAAAGAAAATCTCCATACATTCTAAAGAGAGGCAGCTGCATCAACAAAGCGAGAAGTCGTATATTCTGGAACGTTCCTTTGATTGACCCCTATGTCCAGAAATAAAGACAGTTTACACTCTGTGAATACAGTATGTAGCTATTTTCAATAGTAGTACCATCTAAACAGTAATAGAGCATTCTGTTTGGATTTTCAATATCAGTAATTTGTCCCTCCACATATCTGTCCCATGTTCTCTTTTGTTAAGGGACAGTCTATGTAAATAAAATCAGCAAGCAAATACTGTATACTGTTTCTTTGAAAGATTATTATATTTGATCAATGTACATTTATTTTTCTTCTGATGTAATTAAATGACATCTTTCAAATATTCAAGACATGAACATCATTATTTTGCTAAGACGTTTTATATACAACCATTCTTTTCCGTGCTTGTCTTGGATATCAGCGTTAATCCAAAATGCACGTGAGATGAGGGATTAATTTGACTTCATGTGTACAGATGGGTTCCTTCTTACCTGTATAATGAAGCACAGTGGTGAAGGCCACTAATTAGCATACAGATGAGTGCTACACAGTATGGGGTTCTGAGAAAATTTGAGGGAAAAACAAAAACAAAAAACATCTGTAGTCTTCCACTCAGTGTTAATGACTAGCTGGTTCTCACTGGTTCGGACTGGTTCTGACGGATTCCGATGCAAGTTCAGAATTCATATTAAATTCTGAATAAGTATTAAATAATCTGAAAACTAACACTCAGATTAAAACCTCCATCCCAATCCATCCTAAATTGTGAATGTCGAGGAGAAAGTGCTTCTGTCATAATTCTCTTAGGTTCCACCTGCCTCCCAAAAATGCCCATGATAAGTGAATTGGATATGGTAAATTGTTCCCTATATAAATATTCGGGAAAAAGTGAATAAGATAATGACTGACTGACTGTAAAACGTGTCTATATATGCTTTATATACTTTACCCATAAAAAGGCCTTCTTGATGTGTTTTAGATGAGCGTGTGATTAGTACAGGTAGATGCAAGTACTAACAGATGAATTATGGCTTCAGTAAGTTAGTTAGTGTTAGATACATTACTACAGCTGTATTGCCAGAGTAAAGAAGTTGTCGGGATTTTCATGGATAACTAATGTTGTGAAAACATATTAGATTATTAACAAAAATTAAGTTAAGCCTTATATTTGCAGGGATACACTGACACAATTAATGACTTGCATTAATGAACGCTTGGGAAAGTTCTACCAGGAGACTTGACTGCTGTGCCTTCTTCCTTCCTTCACCAATCACCTGCCCCACCTGTCTTTAAAAGGCCTTTACTCACATGCCCCTTTACTGCTTTACAACACTGCCACCAGTTCAGTCCTATTAGCGACTGTGCGGTTGCCTCCATCCCTGCCTTCCATACTCCGACACCTGCCAAGTTAGTGCCAAAGACTTTAACTCAGATATGTAACCTTCAAATTCTACATTATTGGTCTTAAAAAAACATTTTCTGCATAATCAGAGTAACCAGTCTAAAGGGTCAGCATCAGAGCGAAACAGTGCAGCACGGCCACAGTAACAAGTTTGTAGACATATGCTTATACAATGTTTTATTGTCTGTTCTCCTGAGAAGACTTTGCAGTAGATGTTAGAACATTGATGAGACACTACTATAGCTCATTGCTCCAAAGAATGAAATCATGCTGGAGAGGGGTGGGTGGGGGAGGGGTATGTTTGAACTCCTCCAGCTGATGCACCCTTTGGGCCTGATGATCTTAGATGGTTTCTCCAAAGTGTCCATTTTTGTTTGCAATACTTTTCTATGGATAGTACACAATCTGTGACCACAAGTGTCAGCAAAGAGTAGGTGAAAGAGAAGAGAGAAACAGAGGTAAGAGAAACAGCCTTGTGACTGGAAGCTTTCTGGTTTGAGATGTGACTTAAGTGCCTTTGAAGAAGGCACCTAACCACCAAACTACCATGACAGCGGAGGCTTCCCATCACTCTGGGCATGTTTGCGCATTGTGTTTGTGTGTCTGCTCACTAGTGTTTATGTGTGTTTACTGCATGGATGGGTTCAATGCATAGGCAAATTTCCATGTGTCTGATACAAATGAGGAATTGGCTGTCTTTTTCCCTGAACGAAGGCCCTAAATATGCCCAAATAGAAGGGGCAGCTTCCTGATTTAAAACAAATGCCTTAGACGAAGCTTAAATGCAGCCAACCAACTTACAGCAATGATTACAGCTGAACAGTAATCACTAGGCATAGAAAACATCACATCTTTGACTAACAAAAGTGAAAACTCTAATTTAGACCTTAGCAGAACTTTAATCTCCACATTAGACAGGCCTTTATTGTATTAAGGTCTCCACAGTAATGAGACACAGATCATTAAGCTTTTATTTACACTGATAATAAAAGCCTATCAATATGTTTGATGATCAGTAATCGGGTCAAGAATTTCTCATCGGCTGTTTGTGCCGACCTCTCTTTAATTACTGTAATGGTGCAGACAGAGCACTATTTTCATTTCTTTAATTAACTACTGCTAATTACATATATCAGTGCAGCAAGGTAATTAGAGGGGAGGACAAAAACATCTCAAATATAATGAATTAATAATTTAATTTATTCTGTCTCTCACTATAGGCATTTAATGAATGCAGGCCTACAACATGATTAACATTAAGATCAACCTTTAATCTTTGGCCCAACAAATGAAATGTACAAGTCTAAGTATTTCTGAAACACATCGGTTGCTTTCTGCACTTGCTAACAGAGATGCAATAGAGGATAATAATAAGAGAAGGAGAGGCAGGGCTCTAATGTAAAGATGAGTGACCCCACACATAGCTGATTTTGGCTTTGGTTTATTGTAAAGACAGGTGTAACTACAACCTATTATTGTTAAAATAATACTTCTGTACATTAGAAATCAGTCTGATGTTTGTATGAATCAATTTCCTCTTATTTTTAATGTTACCTAATGTATGTAACTGAGTCGGTTGTGTAGAATTAGCCTTTTAGAAACATTGGCCAATTTTATGGGATGTGTTCATCATTTGACATATTTGTATTCAACAAAAAATTTGAAAGCTATTTGTAGGACACAGTCACACATACCAGATCTTGTTATTTTGACAGTAGAAATCTTAGACTACTTCAAATTTGTCTTTATTTCAGATCTAAAAATGAAGAGAATTTAATGTTTATGCATTTAATCAAAAATGTAATCAACATTTACTTACATTTTTCATTTTATAAGCAGAGATATATATATATATATATATATATATATATATATATATATATATATATATATATATATATTTTTTTTTTTTTTTTTTTTTTTTTTTTTTCATAATTAATAAAAACACCTTTATAGCTTAGAAACCCTGTTGGTGTCAGAGTAAGTTATTTGTACAATTACATTAACAAGGATGTTTATAATAATTAGGAGTCTTAATAAGCAAATAGGTATACCATTTATAAAGCACATTTAAACCAAACCAGAGTTTATAACCTATTTGTTATCTATATACTGTATGTATAAGTATTTTCTCTTATGACTTTTATCCTGAAATTTGAACACCATGTGAGCAAAGAAAGAGAGCAAACAGCCCTTTCCTTCTCGCTTTCCTCTATTAACCAATATTTCAGCCCCACCCCCTGCTGAACAGGCAGGTTGAGCATGTACTGCACATGTAGGCAGAGCAGTAAACATGCACTGGAAGGCTCTTGGCATTTAAACTGGGATTACATTTTTGGTGGTTCCCTAAGCTTGATTACTTATTGATAATTCATCACACAAAGGGTAAGTCTTGTGGTTTGTTATGATGTGTGTATCATGTCTGTAGGTTAATGATCCTGGGATATTAACAGATCAACATCAGTGCTGGAGAGTTAATGGAAACAGGAGTTCCTGTGCCCTGCCCTATAGCCTGGGCTGGAGCTGTGTGGGATGGGTTCATAATAGGACTGTGCAATTATGAAGAGTTCTTCTAGTAAATGATTCATCACACAGTGTTCAATCTGGAACAGTCTAAAAAGGCTGTGTGGTGATGTCACCAGAAACATGAGAGGACTAAAACTTGAATTCAACTATGCAACCTTTCTAAACCCATCTTTCCCACTGAGCATACTCTCACCTCTAGTGCCTCCTTAGGGGCTAAACTCCAGAACTCACACTACAGTACAGCACAGCAATAATAATACAGGACAATAAGAATGTCAAGTCTCCAGAATGGTGCAAACAGGGACAGATCATAGTTTATGAGGCTTGAGGGGTACAAAGGTCTTTGGAGGCCCCCCTCATCAAATACCAGCAAAAACCAAGGTAATTATAAAAGAAGCAAGTAGAATTGGCCTGAGGGACTTAGGGCTGAAGGGCTGAGTTGTCTCTGACCTTGTGGTCAGAATCCTGCTGAGGTCTTTAGCAGTCAGAGGCCGTTGAGCACTTGTCCCACTGGCCAGATCAGTAATCCAATCCTGACTGCAACCATCTATGCCCTGGTCTTACCATAGGGAGGTAACAAGTTTGATCCTTATGATGTTGTGAGACATTAAAGGCCGGACAGAAATTCTGCCTCATTCTGTTTTTTTGGGTTGGTGGATACTGTTCCTCCGTCCTCCTCATTGTCACTCAGCACAATGCCAACCAGAGTGAGCATCTGTTAGATGACGTGACATTCAGCAATTTGACTTCTTCTACCTTCAATAGTAGATGAAATTCACTGAGCTTCTTGGATTTTTTCCAAAGAGTGCCATTAAACAAATGCTTTTGTGGCAATGCCAGTTTATCAGCTATAGTCAATCATGACACTAATAGGAGTAAAGCGCAGTTGCAGCATGGAATGATGGGCCAATTCTGAACCAAGTGACACCTGGCATTTTCTAGCCAAAAGTTCATTACCAGAACTGAGCTGGATCAGGAACAGTTAACCAAGCATGTCCCAATAAACAAAAACAACACACACCTTTGTTCTGGGAAATGATTATTGGAACATTCCACACCTCTGAATTTATCTTCAAAGGTGGTGCTGCAGGACTGTTGGAGGTGGGGGAATGGTGAACCCACACCCGAGCCCAGTTAGGTTGGAGAACCTGCAATGAAAAGAGGGGGCCCCTGTTGAGGAGATGGCAGGGGGAAAGACCCCTGCCCCCAGTAAAACGAAGTGTCAAACAAATGGAACACCTTGCAGCCTATGTAAGCATTCTCCATTTCAGGGAAGGGAAGAATTGTTTAGCTCACAATTCTATTTATCTATTTACTGATTATTTATTATTATTTACTATATTACTTAGAGTTATAAACTCATATTAATCTGTCACTGACAGGTATCATAGAAACATAGACGAAAGGTTTGTTTTAGGTTTGTTTTACGTTTTTTGACTGTATGACTGTATGACCTTCTTTTTTGTTCCCTTTTTTGTCTTGGGTGTTGTGTTGGTTTTCTGTCTTTGAAAGTAGACAGCCTGGGTGGTTTGTTTCTTTGTGTCTGGACCAAATGACCATAGGAGTACTATTGTCATTTCATATATTTGCTTTAGTGGGGAAACAGTGCAATGCAAGCAAAGGCTGATATATTTTAAGTAGAGGTTTGATTGATTACAGCCAACCTACAGCCCATTTCCTCAGTCCTTTGTCAATATGTAAATAAATCCTTGACTGATGAAATGATTGTAGGCTTTATAGCCTATTTTCAGCACTGTTGACAGGTATATAAACTTATGCTGTAAACAGAACAGTTGAAAATATCCAGATACAAGGTTTGAGGCAGCAATGAAAGCATTCTGGCTTTCGGTGAGATCGTGGATCATCACATAAGAATTGATCATTTATCCAAAGACTGCCCTGCATCCTTGCTGAGTTTGTTTGGTACTTGCCTCCTCTTCACATCATCTTTCCAGTGTTACGCTAAATGCTACCAAAGAAAACAAAGGTAAGGTTGGTTCTATTATTTTTACTACATAGCTCAGTGGGAGGTTACAACAAAGATAGCATTGATGTCATGTAAACACATATGACAAAGACTGTGTCACGTATTGAGTCCTGTGTTCACACATGTTTCCAGCATGTGTCTTATTTTGGTCTTGTCTCCTCATTCCCAGCTGTGTCCTATTGCTAACCCTGCCCCTCTTGTAATCATGTCCCAGCTGTGTCTAATGTTATCCTGTGTATATAAGTCCCTTGTCTCAGTTCATCCTACGGTCTTCTTGTTTGTCCTGGTTACTTGTCTATCCGTCCTGTTATAGCTTATACATTTTCTATGTATGATGTCAATAAACATACAAACTCAGTTAAAGTACCTCTCTGCCTCCACCTAACTCTGTGGAGTCCGTAACTTTATTGCGTGGAAGACCGACCAATCATGGAGGTAGCTGGGTTGTCCAGGTTTAAGCAGACGCCAGAAGCCGAACATACCTCAGAGACTGGCAGCTGGAGAAGGCGCTATAGCAGCATGCTAGGGGCACCCTCACTGGATGACTGCTCCTGCCACAGTGTGGACAATTTGGGGCTGAGGGTTGGCGCTTGAGCTCTACCCAACTTCTGGCGAGAGGCGAGGCTTGCTGGCGGGCTGTTGTCGGATGTGTGGCAGTTCCTGAGCTGAGTGCACAGGACTGTCCAGCCCAGCCCAGCCCCCCTCAGATCTCAGCAGCTGCAGTGGCCTCAGCAGCGCCACCTATCCGAGTTGCATCTGCACCGCACGCCAGCCCTCCCACGATGGCAGCTGTTTCCACTATACAGGGGAGGGCAGAGCTTCCTGCCAATGTCGAGATCCGGACAAAACTGAAGCCCCGCCATCTCAGCCGCGATGCAGGTAGGAAGCTCCGCCCTTGTAATCATGTCCCAACCTAATGTTATCCTGTGTATAGAAGTCCCTTGTCTCAGTTCATCCTGGTAGGTCTTCTGTTTACTTGTCTAAGCTGCCCTGTTATAGTTTATTTACATTTACGTTACATTTGTGGCATTTAGCAGACGCCAATCCAGAGCGACTTACAAAGTGCTTTGCTGTTTACTTAGAACATCCTTAGTTAGTAGATAAGGCTGGAATCTAGAGATTCCACACATTTAGACCGTGTTGAAACAAGTCTTATGGAGTTAAGTACTCCTGAAACAGATGAGTCTTCAGTCCATGCTTGAAGACATTGAGGACTCAGCTGTTCGGACTTAGGGAAGTTCGCTCCAACATTTCCAGCCAGAACAGTACAGCCTGATGCATGTCTACCTTGCATCCTGAGGGATGGTGGGTCAAGCCGAGCTGTACTTGAAGCTCGAAGGGCTCTTGGTGCAGCTTGAGTTTTGACCATTGCCATCATATGGAGGGGTCAGTCCCATTTTGGCTGGTAGGTCTACATCAAGGTTTTGAATCTGATGCGGCAGCTACAGGGACAATGAAGGGAACGCAGCAGAGGAGTTACATGACTGAATTTAGGAACATTGAAGACAAGCTGCGTTGCTGCATAAGTTGCAAAGGTCTGATGGTCCACATAGGAAGGCCAGCCAATAGGGAGTTGCAGTAGTCTAGTCTTGAAATGACAAGAGACTGAACAAGCACCTGAGTGGCCTCTAGACAGAAAAGGTCGAATTCTCCTATCGTTGTAAAGGAGAAATCTGCAGGACCTAGCCAGATTTATAACATGAGCTGAGACGATAACTGGTCATCCACTACTACACCAAGACTGGCGTAGTTTCAGCAGATGGAGTGACCAGCAGCCTCAAGGGAAATGCAGGCGTCAGGATGAGGACCAGTGCTACCAGGAATGAATAGCAGTTCGGTCTTGCTGGGGGTTGAGTTTGAGGTGATGGGGCCGCCATCCATGATGAGACATCAGAGAGGCAAGCTGAGATCCGGGATGAGACCTGGGTGTCGGAAGGTGGGAAAGAGAGGATGAGTTGAGTGTCACAGGCATAGCAATGGTAAGTAAAACCATGAGAAGATATTACTTTACCAAGAGAAGTAGTGTGTAGAGAGAAAGAGAAGAGGACAAGACTGACCTTGAGGAACACCGTGATAGTCTGTGGTTACTGGATGGGCTCCCGCCATGTGACCTCCGGTAAGAACGCTCTTAGTGGTATGATGTAAACCATTGTAATGCAGAACTATGATTCTAAGGCTACCGAGATTGACAGGAGGATCTTGTGATTCATCATATCAAAGGCTGCAGAGAAATGAGAGAATTACAACAGATGATAGTTTGGCTGATCTAGCAGCATGGAGTTTCTCAGTGACCGCAATGAGAGCAGTCTCTGTTGAGTGTGCCGGTTTGAAGCCAGATTGGTTTGGATCCTGTAGATTGTTTTGATTGAGAAAGAGAGATAGCTGATTGTGGTAGACAGATCGCTCTATGATTTTGAGAGTGAAGGAGAGCAGTGATATTGGTCTATAATGCTAATGTTTGAACCATCAAGAGTTGGCTTTTCAAAATTGGGACCACTCTGGCAGTTTTGAAAGTAGATGGAACATGACCAGATGAAAGAGAGCTGTTTAAGATGAAGGTAATGAAAAGAAGGAGGTCAGGAGCAATAGTCTGGAATAGAGAGGAAGGGATAGGGTCAAGGGGACAGGTGGTTGGATTGTTGGATGTGAGAAGATGAAGGATGTCAGCTGTGGAAAGTGGAGAGAAAGAGGAAAGAGATGCAGGAGGAGAAGGATGCCCAGGAGGAGGGTAGTTGGTAAAGGGAGGGTGGAAGGGATTGGCAGATCTTATCAACCTTTTCTTCAAAGAAGGTGACAAAAATCTTCTGGGGTGAGGGTGGTTGGAGCAGGGGGTAGGAGGGCTAGGAGAGAAGAGAAGACAGAGGAGCTTACGTGGATCAGATGCCGACGCTCCACAGTCTCTCCTTGTAAAAAGATGATTTGGCAGGTTACTCTACTGAAAATTGCGAAAGGAGAGCCCTGTTAGCGAGATCTGATTCCTGCTGGTGCTTCCACTTTCTTATTTCAGCTAATCTCAACTCTCGTTGTTGCGCAGAACCCTGTCAACCACTGAAGGTCTGAGGTTCTTGTGTCTTTGAGAGAGAGGACAGAGAAGGTTGACTGAAGAGGAGATGGATGAAAGGAAAGTGTTTGTCGACTTTCCAGTGGAATGATGAAGGAATCAGATGTGGGAGGTAAGAGGATGGGGAGAGAGTGTGGAGGTTACATGAGGGGTGTAGCAGTTGGGGGACAACATGTGAAAAGAGGGAGGACATGGTGACATGAGGTGATGGTCAGAAAGGGGAGTAACTGTCAGATCCAAGGCAGGGACAGGTCTGCTAAAGATTAGATCCAATGCGTTGCCTGCCCTGTGCGTTGGACCAGACTGGTTAAAGGTGAGGTCAAAAGAAGAAAGAAGTTGGAGGAGACATGATGACTGCAGTTTCTCAGATGGAAGGTTGAAATCACCAATTAGAAATGACTGAAGTCTCAACAGAAAGACTGCTCAGAGAGTGACCACCTATCAATGAAACGCTCAATGGGCCAGGAGTACGATAGAGAACAATGATGTGGAATTTAGTCGGAAAAGATACTGCAACAGCATGGAATTCAAAGGAGGAAATATCAAGATGTGAGAGTGTGAGGGGAGCCGATCGCCACCCCCGCCAGAGACAAGCAAGCCTGTGCCTCCACCCCACTCAACCCTCGTAGAATGAGAGAAGGTAAAGGCAGAGGACAAGGCAGCTGGAGTTGCAGTGTTCTCAGGGGTGATCCATGTTTCTGTCAGGTTCTGTCATGTTTCTGTCAGTTTATGTACGTTTAGCTTGTTCCGGAGTTTCTGGAGGTTACTAAAATGGTCATCACAATACTATGGATGTTTATGGAACCAATAAAACTTTTCTGGCTTTGTTTCTTGTGGTGTGTAGTAGACAGAGATTTGTTTCCATATGATGCAATACAGTTTTACATGCACCTGAAAGTGTTCACAGTGCTTCACTTTTTGCATATTTTGTTATGTTACAGCCTTATTCCAAAATTAATTCAATTCATTTCCCTCTCAAAATTCTACACATAATACTCTCCATAACAAAGTGAGAAAAGTTTATTTGAAACGTATTTAATAATTAATAAACAAAAATATAATGCACATAAGTACATAGCCTTTGCCATGACAGTCAAAATTGAGCTCAGGTGCATCTTGCTTCTACTGATCATCCTTCAGATGTTTCTATAGCTTGATTGGACATCTGTGGTAGCTTCAGTAGATTAGACATGATATGGAAAGGCACACATCTGTTTATATAAGGTCCCACAGTTGACAGTGCATGTCAGAGCACAAACTAAGCCATGAAGTCGAACGAATAGTCTGTAGACCTCTGACACAGTAGAGTATTGAGACACAGCTCTGGGGAAGGCTACAGAAAATTTCTGCTGCAGTGAAGGTCCCAATGACCACAGTGACCTACATCATCTGCAAATGGAAAAAGTCCACTCTTCCTAGAATTGGCCTCCCAGCCAAACTGAGTGATCATGGAGGAGGGCCCAGTTAGGAGGTAATCGGGTTGTCCAATGGTCACTCGTGCCCAATGTTGTTTGTGGAGAGAGGATTTCTGCAGCACTCACACACATCAGGCAAGTATGACAGAGCGACCCAGAGTCTGAGGTTAGTTGTAAGGTATGGAGAAACAAAAGATCAAACTTTTTTGGACTGGAATGCCAAGTATCATGTCTGGAGGAAACCAGGCACTGCTCATCACTCACAATACCATTCCTACAGTGAAGCATGGTGGTGGCAGCATTATGCTGTGGGGATATTTTTCTGCAGCAGGAACTGGGAGACTAGTCAGGGTCAAACGAAAGATGACTACAGTGATGTACCAAAACATCCTGATGATAACCTGCTCCAGAGCACTCTGGACCTCAGACTGGGATGAAGATTTATCTTCCAATAGGACAACAACCCTAATCATACTCAGCAATACTAGAGGCTGTCATCGCTACCAAAAGGGCTTCAACAAAGTATTTAGCAAATGCTTTGAATACTTAAATCATGTTACATTTTTTGTAAAAAAAAAAATTTCAAATAAACTTTGAAACTTTGTCATCAGGTGTTGTGTAGAATGTTCAGGGGAAAATTAATTGAATCCATATTGAAATAAGGCTGTATTATTTTATTATAGTAATCCTTTGTATTATGTTAGGGGTTCTCAACTCTTTACCTCCTTACCACCTGTTTATAACCTACACAAACGCCCTCACTAAACTTAACTTTAATGTTAAACTGTGTTTGTCTTTTATTTCTCAGTGCTGACACTGAAACCGTGAGAATTAGGGACTGAAGAGTACCATCAAAGAAATGGCATGTCTTTATAAAAACATGTACCCCAACTGTATCTCACAAAATAAGAGCAGTGAAGAAGCGCAGCTAACATCAGATGACATATCTAGTTAACAAATGTGACCATCAGCTTGTTTAAGCTTGGCCATGCCCTTTTATGATACAAAGGGCCGTTACCGGCCAGCTACAGGCTACTAACACCCCCTGATAGGCCTGCGAACCATTAAAGAGCCCACAGGTAAAGAGCCCACAGGTTGAAGAATTCACGTTTTAACAGGTAATAATGGATTACACCCTGAAAATAACCCACAAACCCTGGTAATATTTTTTGTCTAGCTAAGGAATCAAACCCAAGTCTGCTAAGTAAAAAAAAAAAAAAAAAAAAAAAAAAAAGATATATATATATATATATATATATATATATATATATATATATATATATATATATATATATATATATATATATTTGGATGAATCCATACGACCGTTCCATCAGTGAAACACTTTCCAGTTTCATGTCTTCTTCTTCTGAGTTTTTTTTTTTTTCCAGTAATAGCTTCTATTTTGCACTTGAAAAGTTCTTTCTTCTAGATTATGTCTCATTAAATTTACATTACTCTGCCTTCACATCATCATCTCTTTTGCACAGTTATTCTCCAGCACGTCTCCTCACACTCTCTGCTAACATGGTAAAGAAATAAAAAGCGAACTCTTCCTCACGAGGACAAAGGACATGGACATGTGCCAGGGAAAGGCAGTCCTCCCCAGCATCATCTGTTGTGTCCATGCTAGTGCTTCATAATTGTTTTGGCCCAGTTCCAGTGCTGAGACCTCTCTTTAATTTAGCTCAAAATTTGGGATGACGCTACAGACTGATGGTTTAAGTTGGCCATGGGGCTCCATCACATCCAGGGGCCTAATGCTAAATGAAAGTCATCACCTTCATCTCAGGCAGGGCAGTGGATCTGCTCCCAGCCGTTCAGATGGAGATAATTGCTTGTGAAGGAATGAGATTAGTTCACTTTGTAAGAAATCTGATTGTACGAATTGGATGATGGTATAACAAGCATGACCTTGTATTATGACAGCAGAGTAAATAATTAGGGCCTGTGTATGGGCAGCGGTGGTTGTCTCTAGAGGGGAGGGAGGCAACGAAGTGGCATCCGCTCACAGGATAGAGATCTAATCCGACCTACTGTCTGCTCTCAATGAAGCAAATTACACAGACCTTCCCCACAGCAAATCTACGCCCTCCTGTAGCACAAATCTCTCCATCTCGCTCTCTCTCCCTCTCACACACACCTAGAGCCTACAGTGTAACTGTAACTCTTTATCCTAATCACAGACTGGTTAGACATCTCTTTATTCTAATCACACACTGCTCGTTCCCCTGTGGATAGATACCCTCCCAAGGTGAGTTAGCTAACTGTTTGAAATTAGCTTAATACACAACACAGGCACTCTTATAAGTGCATGTAGACAATAATGTAAAAACTTGTTTATCATCTTTGAACAGCTGATGCACATCTGCTGATAAGCACACAACTTTCAGAGAATGGAACATTTAAAACTAGAAATGAAACTGAATGTTGTGCATCTGAAATGGTCCTCACTTCCAGGCAGTTGCTAGACTAAACTACATGACCTTAAGGATGAGACCCTAGTTTTTTTTTTAGGTGGATCCTCTTCAGTTTGCCTACCAGTCTGTAATCAGTGTAGATGATGCTGCCATCTCTCTTCTACACAGAGCTCCTTCTCATCTGGAGAAGCCTGGTAACACTGTGAGAATCACCTTAGTCTTCTCCAGTGCCTTTAACATATTGCATGGGCTGTTAAAGGACAAGTTGGAACATGGTGTGGACAGTCACCTGTCAAACTGAATACTGGACTGTCCCCCCAACCGACTACAGTATATTAAGACACAAGAATGTTTTTCAGAAAAGGTGTTCAGTAGAGTGCCTCAAGGAACAGTCCTGGCACCGATCCTCTTCAGGTGCAGATGCCCCTCCACCTGTGAACATCCATGGAATGGACATTGAGAGACTCTTATGAGTACCTGGCTTGTCACATACACACCAAACTGGACTGATCAATTAACACTGCTGCACTTTACAGAAAGGGGCAGGGCAGACTCTACTTACTGAGGTAATGCAGGGAGCTCTCCTGAGGACCTTCTTTGAAACAATGGTGGCATCTGCCATCTTTTATGGAGTGGTCTTGGAGTGGCAGCAATATTTTTCAGCAGACAGGAAGACACTGATCAAACTCAGAGGGTCACTTCTGTTCTGGGAAGTCCCTATGAGGTGGTGGGAGACAAAAGGATATTGGCTAAACTGGAATCCATGCTGAATAATGACTCCCACCCCATGCATGCGACTCTGGCAGCACTGGACAGCTTCTTCAGTGACAGGCTGCTTCACCCAAAGTGTGTGAAGGAGCGGTATTGCAGGTCCTTCATACCTGCTGCTGTTTTTCAAAATAACATAACAACAATGTGCAATATTTCTTCCATTTCACCATGTGCAATTATTTAATTAAGTAGTCTGCAAATCTGTGAATAATGTCATCTTTAGAGTGACTTTTATTATATACAATATTTATATTGTATATTGTATATACTGCACTGCATATTTATCTATTCTATTGTACAGAGTGCCTTACTATCCCTTGCTATTCATTTGATACTGTAATAATGTGAATTTCGCCACAGTAGGATTAATAAAGGGTTATCCTATCTTATATATGACAGTGCTGCATGTCTCTGCACATTAAAGTTTTACTATATAAGTAACCTTTGTCATCTGTTTAGTAGTGTCAGAGTTGCTTTGTGCTGCTGTACGATGCCTATTCAAATGTAATGGCCTATAAAACATGGCCATTTGAAGCTTGTAACATGTATTTTCATAAACATTAGTAAAGATTTGAATTTGAGGGTCCTCTGAGTGAGACCTTGGACCACGAAGCCTGGGGGTGTCATTCAATGCACCATTTGAATCATTGCTCTAACATTCTTGTGATGTTTCTTCCTGAATGGGAAACAAAACAGCAGTTTCCAGGAACATGGTCTAGACTAGCTGACTTTTCCCCCACTTCCTGCAGAGCATTCTGTAGGCCTCCTTCAACCAACTTATGTCCTTGATTAAGGAAAAAAGTTCAATGGTGTACACAAAATCTGACAGCTGAACAATCCAACTCTGAAAGACCAGCTTTAATGGTCAAGGAGTTTAAATTAGTTGGTCCACCAGTATGACCAATTTGACCAAGCTGGTTGACCAGTCTTATCAAGCAGATGGACCATTATACTGGTGGACCAATGTAGTTGTCATGTTGGTTGACCACATTGGTTGACCAGCATGAAGCTTGATCAAGCTAGTCAGATATTTTGGTCATGCTGGTTGACTATCCTGGTCATTCTGCTAAAACTTGTCACTTTGTCATGCTGCTGGTCAGTTAGATTGGTTATATTGGTCAACTGCCTGGGGCATACTAGTTATGATGATTGATCAGCTGGGTAATGCTGGTCAAGCACATTGGTCATGCTTGCCAACTACTATATAAATGCTAGTTGGCCACATTGGTCAACCAATTTGGTCATGCTGATCAATCAGCTTGATTATACTAGTCATGCTGGTCAACCAGCTGGCTTTCCTGGTCAACCAACTTGGTCATGCTTGGTCTGTCATATTAGTTGATTAGTGAACCAGTTTGCTAACTTTATCAAGGAGCCTGTTTTTGACAGTCCTAAAAAGGTTATTCATTCAAAGTTGTTGTAGTATTGAGGTATTTGCTGAGGGACATGTTATGAACAGATGTTACAGATGCTTATTACTTTATCAGCACAGCATTTTGCGAAGCTAGGGTAGACACGAAGCTTGGTCAGTTCTTGATAAACCTGGACACTCACATTAAATTACTATTGAACTACATTGCTTTTATAATATAGGCATTTGTCTTTATTGCCAATAACAGTGAAGTAGCAGGCTTGTGTGCTGTAAAATGTAATGGGACTTTGGCTGCATCCCAAACACACACACTACTACACGAAATAGCATGTAAAAATAATGTATCTCTTGTAGAAGTGCATTCATTAGTCCAATATATGTAAAATATAGAAGTCTGCATGAATGTTTTGGGCGGTAAGAAGCACTGCATGTTTCAGCTTGTGGCTTTTAAGCCATTTTCTGAATTTACAAATGCAACTAAATTCTGTGTGTCCTCCAGGGGTAGGATTAATATAAAGATTAATAAAAAGTTGCACACAGCTTTTGCACAGTGGCATGTTAAGCATGTAGAACCCAATCAAAAGGGCACTACTAATGGTATGAATGGCCCCTCCACTTAGCCTGGGCATGATCATGTCTCATGGCTCACTGAGGTCAGTGCTAGCACTAATACTAATTTGCAACATGAGAGTATTTATAATTAGTTTATAATTAGACTAGGCTATAAATTGTAGCAATCAATGAAAACGTGCTTATAATATATCAGTCTGCACTTGCATTAAATTATCCTCCCATTAAAGCAAGACATTGCAAATATATTACAAAGTTAGGAATGATGATGATAGGCATGGTTCCAGGCTCTCCTCCTTCCAGCCCTGTTCTGTTTACTATAGATTTTACTGTCCTCAAATCTCTCCTGCTGCTATGACTCTCAGTAAACAACTGATAGTTAATGTCCTAAAGAAGTAACTAATTTCAGGTTTTGGGCTCCTCAGTAGGTACTTTGCTGAGCATGGTAAACTTGTCTGACATGCGAATCAGTGGCAATAGTTGCGGTGGGCTTTCCACATAGAGCTAACATTATAATGTAATGTCCGATTCAAGAAAATCAGCACAACACAGAAGACGGTCAAATCATTTTATATACAAACAGAAGTGAACAGAAAGAAGGTAACTGAATCTTATTAAAGAACAGCCTTAAAAAAAAACCTTCAGTCAGTGACTGATATGTACTGGCATCAAACATTGGTCCCTCCCTTCACAATTGATTGACCACAAACTAAAATTACCTAAATGCAAACAGAAATAAAAATGTTATGAATAAAATAAGTTTTAGAAAAACATCCAGTGGTTTTGTGTTTGGGAACAAATATATATATATATATATATATATATATATATATATATATATATATATATATATATATATATATATATATATATACACTTCCATGTGGTGTTTTACATCTGGAAACCAAAGAAATGTCATTACTCACAACCACTTTGATGGCATGGCTGCAACTGGCAACACGTCACAATGAATCAAAGCAGTTTAACAATGGAAAGAGAATCATTTCAGAAAAGGTTGACCCTGCTTCTGCTCTTCTCCACAGCTCTCTCAGCAGTTTTCCCTGGAAAGAAAAGAGCAGGAAAGAGAGGGGGAGAGGGCTAATATGGAAACCAGCTTTGAGTCGGGCCAGGACAGGGCCTGCAGAAGATACTGTTTAGTTTGTCACTTGGGAGAAGAAGAGGGAGGTGTCCGCAGCAGAGGGGTCTTAAACAAGCTGATTGTGTCTTTTTGTTGGCCATAATTGAAAGGACTCTCTCATTCCTGCACACACACACACACACACACACACACACACACACACACACACACACACACACACACACACACACACACACACACACACACAAAGGCCCATTGCTCAACCTCTCTGTCCTCTCAGGCTCATCCTCCATGTCTTTAGGCCAGTGTTGCTTTGTTCCATGTGCTACTGTCTCTTGGGCTCTCTCTCTCTCTCTCTCTCTCTCTCTCTCTCTCTCTCTCTCTCTCTCTCTTTATTTCTCTAGCACTCTCGGTGACAAGATGCTTTTAAAGAAGAGCCCAGGGAGAAGAGATATCTCTACTCTTCACACAGGGAAAACCCCACCATTAATCTTTAATTAAGGCTGTTACAATGGAAAGAGGGGCATTGCAGTAATTTCAGAGAGAGGATGAGAGAGAGGGAGAGAGAGAGAGGGAGAGAGAGAGAGAGAGAGAGAGATAGTTTGATATGACATCAGACACATTGAGATAAAGACTGCCACAATGCAGGAATATGTTACAATGAATTTGTTCCTCCCTCATCTACAGCTATCTAGTACTGTATCATAATGCTACCAGTGTTCCTAAACTGGTCCCTTACCCCTCATGTAGTCCATTAGTCAATATGTTAATGATCTGCAATTGCAATTATTGCTTTTATCATCCAGTCAGCTTCCTAACTGCTGTTCTCTGGTCAGGGTTTTTATATATATATACAGTGGGGAAAATAAGTATTTAGTCAGTCACCAATTGTGCAAGTTCTCCCACTTAAAAAGATGAGAGAGGCCATTAATTGACATCATAGGTAGACCTCAACTATGAGAGACAAAATGTGAAAAAAAAATTGAGAAAATCATTTTGTCTGACTTTTAAAGAATTTATTTGCAAATAATGGTGGAAAATAAGTATTTGGTCACCTACAAACAAGCAAGATTTCTGGCTGTCACAGACCTGTAACTTCTTTTTTAAGAGGCTCCTCTTTCCCCCACTCATTACCTGTATTAATGGCACCTGTTTGAAGTCGTTAACAGTATAAAAGACACCTGCCCACAACCTCAAACAGTCACACTCCAAACTCCACTATGGTGAAGACGAAAGAGCTGTCGGAGGACACCAGAAACCGAATTGACCTGCACCAGGCTGGGAAGACTGAATCTGCAATAGGCAAGCAGCTTGGTGTGAAGAAATCTACTGTGGGAGCAATAATTAGAAATGGAAGACCTACAAGACCACTACTAATCTCCCTCGATCTGGGGCTCCACGCAAGATCTCAGCCCGTGGGGTCAAAATGATCACAAGAACGGTGAGGATAAATCCCAGAACCACAAGGGGGGATCTAGTGAATGACCTGCAGAAAGCTGGGACCAACGTTACAAAGGCTACCATCAGCAACACACTACGACGCCAGGGACTCAGATCTTGCAGTGCCAGACGTGTCCCCCTGCTTAAGCCAGTCCATATCCAGGCACGTCTGAAGTTTGCTAGAGAGCATTTGGATGTTCCAGAAGAGTATTGGGAGAATGTCATATGGTCAGATGAAACCAAAGTAGAACTATTTGGTAAAAACACAACTCGTCGTGTTTGGAGGACAGTGAATGCGGAGTTGCATCCCAAGAACACCATACCAACTGTGAAGCATGGGGGTGGCAACATCATGCTTTGGGGCTGTTTCTCTGCAAAGGGACCAGGACGACTGGTCTGTGTACATGAAAGAATGAATGGGGCCATGTATTGTGAGATTTTGGGTGCAAACCTCCTTCCATCAGCAAGGGCAATGAAGATGAAACGTGGCTGGGTCTTTCAGCATGACAATGATCCCAAGCACACTGCCAGGGCAACAAAGGAGTGGCTTCGTAAGAAACATTTCAAAGTCCTGGAGTGGCCTAGCCAGTCTCCCGATCTCAACCCCATCGAAAACCTTTGGAGGGAGTTAAAAGTCTGTGTTGCCCGCCGACAGCCCCAAAACATCACTGCTCTAGAGGAGATCTGCATGGAGGAATGGGCCAACATACCAGCAACAGTGTGTGCCAACCTTGTGAAGACTTACAGAAAACGTCATTGCCAACAGAGGATATACAACAAAGTATTGAGATGAACTTTTGTTATTGACCAAATACTTATTTTCCACCATTATTTGCAAATAAATTCTTTAAAAGTCAGACAAAATGATTTTCTCAATTTTTTTTTTCACATTTTGTCTCTCATAGTTGAGGTCTACCTATGATGTCAATTAACGGCCTCTCTCATCTTTTTAAGTGGGAGAACTTGCACAATTGGTGACTGACTAAATACTTATTTTCCCCACTGTATATATATATATATA